>CM022949.1:52926797-53300840 GCA_012931725.1 Litsea cubeba
AGATCACCAAAGAAGAAGATCACTACTTCCTTCAAGGTGATAAACTCATCGAAGCGTCCGAGGACTAGTTCCTTACCCACCACCACGGACAACCGATATGGGTACATCCCGATCTCCTGGAAGATGAAAATTGGGAGGTCGTTGAAAATAAAGCCTACAGCTCGACAGCGAAGGCAGGCTAGGAAACATCTCCTCAAGCTCCAACGGCAAGAGAAGACCCAGCCAAAACTAGAGGTCAAAAGAAAGGCAGAGGCTTCCTCTACCGCGTCACTGAGGTAACAAAACATCCCTTCCAGAGACTTCAAAGGGGGTAAGGAAATTCACTCTCAGTGATTTCATGCCACCTCAATTTAAAGAAGCCATGCAGGAGGCATCATACTCTTGCAATTCGGTAGTTGGATTCTCCATTGATGGATACGAGTCCAGCGACACCGATGATGGATTTGAATCCAACTACACAGATGAGTGGGAGGAGTCCCTTGAAACAGGAGAATATCTCTCCGATGAAGAATGGGTTCCTGAGTCTCATCTTATGCCAGTAATCTGGTATAACCCCCTACAGCCACAAGGGATCCTGGTCTGATGACGAAGAAGACCAAGAGGCTGTACAAGAAATGCTGCTGACCCAGCACCTCTCATCACTCCAGTGGAAATCAACAATGTTGAGCCACAAAGAGATTGATGAAGAAGAAGATCCGGCTCCCATGCCTGATCTTGAAGAATATGCAAGGATCTTGCAGCGACTCGCTCTAGAACAAGAGCAAGAACGCGTCAACGAGCCTCCTCGCAATCCAGAGCCTGAAGTCCCTGAAGACCACCAGGTACATCCTCCCTTAACTCCTGAAAATGGAGAAAATTGCTGGATAGACGATCCTCTCACATCCGAGGATGAGTCTGACTCCGATCAGGCAACGTCTCCCGTCAGAGCTTCCTGTAATGTGATAATTCGGGATTATAGCTCTTCCGAAGCATCGTCTGATGAGAGCACTTACACTCCGGCGACGCCTAGCAATGTATCTTCTGGAGCCACCTCGTCTCACGTGACTTTCACTGGATGACACCCTCTCAGGTTTCTTCTCCTGAGACTGTGACTTCAAAGTTCACACCCTTCCTGACTGAAGAATTCCCAGCCATTGATGCTTGGGACGATGAATTAGTCAACAAGAAGAAAGATTACTGGATGCTGTTCAGGACTTGTTCCCGGAAAATGCTCCATGCAACACAATCACTGAGGATGGTAACTTTGCTGCTGATGCATCCTCAGCAAATGAAACGAGCCTCTTGATCCTGAAGACAATCTTCCAAACGAAGACCCTTCTCAAGAAGCTCTCGAAGTTGGTAGAGGCACCCGCTCTGGCCGGGACTACCACAAAAATTACAACCAATCTTCCTTTACATATGTAAATCCTTCGGGAAAAGATGTTGTAAGCGCCCCTAGTGGCAACAATGATGAACATGCAGGCCCTAAGGAGGCTTTCAAGTATGACTTGATTGAACACTTCAAGCACATACCTGCACGTCTGCACATCCTAGATTTGTTGCGAATGTCTTCGCACACTCGTGATAATCTCATCTCAGAATTACAAAAACTGAATGAGGATGTCGACAAACATGCCCCGCAAGTCCTCCAAATTGAAATGGATTACCGGGTCAAAAACTCAGAAGCCTCCTCAAAGGGAGAAAAGAAGAAAACTGAGGGATCATGCATTGAATGCCTCTCGGTTAAAAAAGCAGCCAGTGCAACCATCGCCTTCACAAAGGATGACCTCCTACTTGGCGAAACCAGGCATAACCGACCCCTGTACTTCACGGGATATATCAAGGAAATGCCTATGCATAGAGTTCAGATCGACCCAGGTTCTGCACTCAACCTCATCTCCACATCGGCTCTTGAAGAGTTGGGCATCCCACCCAGCAAACTGAGCCACACATCTGTATCTATCTTTGGATACGATGGGAGTACTCAAAGGCCTATCGGCAAAATCAGGTTCAAATTGCAGATAGGTGATCTTATCTCTGAGGTCACAGTGTATGCAATAAAGACCCCTTCATGCTACAACATCCTTCTTGGACGCCCTTGGATCCATGAGAATGGTGTTGTCCCTTCAACTCTACATCAATGCATCAAGTTTGTTGGCGACGACGGCATGATACATCGAGTCTTTGCGGATAGAAAACCCTTCAAAGGTAAAGAAATCCACTTCGCAGACTCACAGATGTATGAAGGTGAAAAAGAAGAAGAGGAGAAGCATACAGCATCCTTTGCCGAAAGTCTCCAGAAAGATAAAGGCAAAGCTCCTCAACAATCACCGGAAGAAAACAAACCATCCGGTAAATCTGAAGAGAGCATGCAAACTCCCTTCATCATCTCCCTCAAAATCTTCAAAAGCCTTTGGTTATCACAACTAAAGTGAAGAAGGCAAAACAAAAGCCTGGGGGCAAATTTGTTGTCTCTTTCGTGTCTATCATGCAAGACACGGACTCGGATTCAGAGCCAGAAGACGACACATCGTCAAGCCAAGCTAACACTCAGCAAGTTCAGCCTGCTCTTACTCCAATGGAGACAACTTCTGACATAGAAGATCCTACGTCAGCTTCCTTCGTTGTTCCAGCAACTTCAGCAAAGGAAAAACCGATCTTCTTCCATAGATCGGATGCTTCTTCATCAAACTCCATGCTTGAACCTTTCCAAAATAAAGGTACGCCTCAACTATCCTTATACAGTTCTGTGGCACAAGCTATTATGAAGAAAATGGGCTATGACGCTCAAAACCCAGTCGGTTTGGGAGAAGGACGCGGTATTCTCACGCCATTGGGGCCCGTCTTGACCAAAAGCCAGCTGGAAGATTGGAGACTCTACGGCTATGTAGAAAAGTCTTCACACGGGTTAGGGTATGATCCTGACACCCCCTTGAGACAGTTGACACAAAGGCTTAAAAGTCAATATACTGACCAATCCTCAACATCTCAAATCCATGAAGACATCGATCTCCCTGGATATCTCTTTGATGAGTCACCTGACAAAGATCCAGGAAGCTCATCCAATTGGCACGATTTCTCCAAAAATGAAGAGGAGTTGTCCGATGGAACAGACGTGTGGACTTCTGACTCAGAAGAACCCTCATCTCCAAAAGAAGTAGCCTACTTCGACTCGGTTTCAACAGGCGATTGGGATCATCTCATAGCAAGCCTTGGGAAAATTACCGATCAAGAAGACCCGTGGAAAGGAACAAAACCTTGGTCTGGAAATGCCCTTGAAACCCCAGAAGGTTTCGTTGAGCTGGAAGCCTCCGAAAATATTGTGGAGGAACCACCTTCGAACCTTCCAACAGAAGATCCTGTTCAAAAGATAGACTTGGGAACACCAGATAACCCACGTCCTGTATTCATAAGCAAGAATATAAAGGATGATGAGTTACCCGAGTATATCGCTTTTCTTCGTGAGTTCGTTGATTGCTTTGCATGGTCTTATGCTGAAATGCCAGGCTTAGACCCCAAAATAGCAGTTCACAAACTCAATCTTCAAGAAGACATCAAGCCTGTCAAGCAAGGCCAAAGAAGATTCCGTCCAGACGTGATGGATAAAATTGAACAAGAAGTTCAAAAACTCAAAAGCGTCGGCTTCATCCGTGAGGAACAACATCCTGAATGGTTGGCCAACATTGTCCCCGTGACAAAGAAAAATGGGCAGATCAGGGTCTGTATTGATTATAGAGACCTGAATGGCGCATGCCCAAAAGATGAATTTCCGCTCCCCATACCAGAGGTAATGATTGATAATACCTGTGGATTCGAGCGAATGACATTCATGGATGGTTTCTCTGGCTACAATCAGATAAAGATGCATCCTGAGGATGAAAAACATACATCCTTTCGAACCCCATTTGGCGTGTATTGCTACACTGTCATGCCATTCGGTTTGAAGAATGCTGGTGCCACATATCAGAGGGCTATGATGAAAATATTCCAAGATATGCAGCACAAGACGGTTGAATGTTACGTTGATGATCTCGCCGTCAAAAGCAAAAGAAAAGAAGATCATCTCGAAAACCTTCGAGAAGTCTTCCTCCGGCTTCGCAAACACAAACTGCGAATGAATCCATTGAAATGCTTCTTCGGCGTCTCGTCGGGTAAGTTCCTCGGATTCTTAGTTCGGAAAGCTGGAATAGAGCTTGACCCCATAAAAGTCAAAGCCATTCTAGAAATGCCCTCTCCAAGAACCTTGAGAGAACTCAAAGGGCTTCAAGGGAGATTGGCCTACATCAGACGGTTCATCTCCAATCTTTCGGGGAAATGTCGTCCATTCTCCCGGTTGATGAAAAAAGGTGTAAACTTTGTCTGGGATGCTGACTGTGAAGCTGCTTTCCAAGACATCAAGTCATACCTGACAAAACCTCCAGTGTTAGCTGCTCCTACCACTGGAAAACCATTCATCTTGTACACAAGAGCCCTTGATCACTCTCTGGGAGCTCTGCTTGCGCAAGAAAATGATCAAAGAAAAGAAGCTGCTCTATATTACCTCAGCCGCATGCTAGTAGGTGCAGAGCATCGCTACTCTCCAGTCGAAAAAGAATGTCTTGCAGTGATGTTCGCCGTACAAAAGCTGCGTCACTACTTGCTTTCCAACACAGTCTACCTGGTCTCGAGGGTCAACCTCTTGAAGGTCCTTGTCACAAAGCAGGTTCTCTCAATGCTCGACTGGCAAAATGGTCCATCCTTCTGTCACAATTTGATATTAGGTATGTACCACAAAAAGCAATCAAAGGGCAAGCTCTAGCAGACTTCCTCGCAGAGCATCCATTGCCTAAGGATTCTCCACTCAGAGATGATCTCCCAGACGAACCAGTCTACAATGTGGAGACTTTCTCACAAAGTGCCTCCTGGGACATGTACTTTGACGGTGCAACCAGGACAAATGAAAAAAGACAGCTGATCTCGGGAGTTGGCATCCTCTTTGTTAGCCCCGACAAATACATGATTCCACACGCTTTCTCGCTACTGGAACCATGCACAAACAATGCAGCTGAATATCAAGCTCTGATCTTAGGATTGGAACTCGCCATCGAATCCGGTATCACCATGCTGGAGGTCTTTGGAGACTCTCAACTGATCGTCAACCAGATGAATCAGAAATTTGAAGCCAGATCTGTTGCCCTACTACAACAAGGCACAATCACTTCTGCAAAAGTTTGACATCTGTCACATCACCCACATTCGTAGAGGTGAAAACATACGTGCAGATGCCCTAGCCGGACTTGCCGCATCCATGGCAATCCAGGAAGGGGAAAACATGCAAATCACAGTGTGCGAAAGGAGAATCCTTCCTCCTCTTAACACACACCAAGCAGTTGCTGAATGCCACCAAGTGGTCGGAAGTCGGATTTCAATCCTTCAAACTTCAATTGGCGACTGGAGGGATCCGTTCATTGATTACATTATGTTCGGAATCCTACCTGAAGATCCAAAAGAACGGGTAAGCATCCAAAGGCGAACCCCAAGCTTCCATTTGGATATTCCATCAAAAATCCTTTACAGGAAATCCTTCAACGGAGTACTTCTACGCTGCTTGTCACAACAAGAGGCTGAAGAAACACTCAAAGAAGTTCATGCTGGTCTTTGTGGAGCTCATCAGGCTGGACCTAAGCTCTATGATCAGATAAAAAGGTTAGGATATTACTGGCCTACCATGGTAGCTGACGCAATGCAATTTGCTAAGCGCTGCCAACAATGCCAAGTTCATGGAGATTACATTCACATGCCTCCAGAATGGCTGCATCCTACAGCGATCTCATGGCCTTTCGAAGCCTGGGGTATGGACATCATAGGTCCTATTTCTCCCCCTTCAAGCAAAGGTCATCGCTTCATCTTCGCCGCTACGGATTACTTCTCCAAGTGGTCAGAAGCATTTGCGTTTAACGAAATGAAGACCTCATCAGTCCTTCAGTTCCTGCGCACCAACATCATTTGTCGTTTCGGCATACCCAAAAGATTCGTCCATGATAACGGACCACAGTTCCGGGATCATCGATTCTACAGGTTCTGCGACAAATACAAAATCCAAAGCTGTCCTTCGACTCCATACAATCCGGCAGCAAACGGGTCAGCAGAAGCTTTCAACAAGACACTCTGCAAAATCCTCAAAAAAATGGTCTCTAGTCACAAAAGAGACTGGAGCGACAAAATGTCTGAAGCTTTGTGGGCCTATCGAACCACCGTTCGAGGACCAACCCATAGCACACCATTCTCCTTGGTCTATGGATGCGAAGCTGTCGTGCCCTTGGAAGTACAAATTCCTTCCTTGAGGGTATCCTTGCAAAATGACATGACTCAAGAAAGCAATGTCAAATTGCGACTCCATGAGCTGGACAATCTCGATGAGAAACGGCTCGAAGCTCAACAAAGCATTGAACTTTACCAAGCACGTATGGCAGGATCTTTCGATAAAAAGGTCAGACAACGCGCCTACAAAAAGAATGACTTGGTTCTTGCGGTAAAAAGACCAATGGTCTTCGCTCACAAGTCCAAAGGCAAATTCGAGCCAAAATGGGAGGGACCCTACGTCATCGACAAAGTTTTCTCCAATGGCGTATACGCACTCCTAAACATGGAAGGTGACAGATGTATGCTGCCCATCAATGGCAAGTTCTTAAAGCGGTACTACCCTTGAAGACTTACCCAACTGGGTAAGAGCAATGCCTGTATGGCCAAAGCCGGTTTCCAGGTACACGCTCGCTAAACCCACCCTTTTTTTTAGAATTTTCATGTCAATTTCTAGAAATCTAAAACAATGTTTACTTTCATCATTTCATTGTTCAAAAAAAATATATATATATATCCAAGTTTAGGAACCTTTCCCTAACTTGACCAAAATTTCCAACCCTTGAACCCAAAATTCATGGTTTGAAACAAAATCCGGATTCAGGGATTTCCACCCTAGTCCACCCTGCCTTTTACCGCCAAAATGGTTTTAGGTCAAAACTTATGACCCTCGTGTCTTTAAACAAAAAAAAATGGTTTTTCAAAAACCGCGAGGAAGCGACGCTTACTCGATACTCGCACAAATCGGAAGCAAGCGAACCACGTTCGACACTTCCAAAATCGCAGGGAAGCGACATTTCGTCGATACTTGCAAAATCCAAAACCGTGGAAACACAACATTTCAGTTGATATCCACAACCCAAATTTCAAAGGTTCGAAAAAACCTAAAAAACTGTGGAGACGCAACATTTCAGTTGATATCCATGACCCAAAGGTTCGAGAAAACCACAAATTTCAAAAATCGTGGGGAAACGACATCAAGTCAGTACCCGCAAAACCAAAATTTTTGAAAAGCAAGGATGCAACATTCCATCGATACTTGCACCCAAATCCGCGAGGATGCGACATTCCATCGATACTCGCAATCGAATGAGCAAGGATGCGACATTCCATCGATACTTGCAAGAACATTCAGCAGGGAGGCGACTTTTAGTCGATACTTGCATTTTTTGAAAACCAAACCGGCTATAAATGCCATCAAAACAGGCTATAAATGCCACAAACCGGCTATCAATGCCACCAAAAAACAAAACCGGCTATCAATGCCACACAAACACAAAAAAAAAAAAAAACTTGGATTTCAAAAAAAAAATGGCTATCAATGCCACCAAAATTGGCTATAGATGCCACAAAAAAAACTCGGCTATCAATGCCACAAGAAAAGCTGGCTCTCATGCCAAAATTGGCTTCCATGCCACAAACAAAAACCTGGCTTTCATGCCAAAACAATCATTTGACAAAAGATTTTCACAAAATGACAACCTTTTGATCAAATCCCATTTAGCAATTACTTTTATCACAAAAAGATTCAAGTGAGCGTAGGGATAACAAAAAAAAAAATCAATCCCATTTAGCAATTACTTTTATCACAAAAAGATTCAAGTGAGCGTAGGGATAACAAAAAAAAGAGAGCATCCCATTTAGCAATTACTTTTATCACAAAAAGATTCAAGTGAGCGTAGGGATAACAAAAAAAAAATCAATCCCATTTAGCAATTACTTTTATTACAAAAAGATTAAAGTGAGCGTAGGGATAACAAAAAAAAAGTGTTCATAAGCACTACATAACAAAAAAAGAAAAGAGTACCAAAAAAAAAAAATATACATGTGGTACCAAAAAAAAAAAGAAAGTGTTCACAAACACTACAAAAAATAAGTACCAAAAAAAAAAAAATACAAGTGGTACCAAAAAAAAAAAAGAAAGAAGGATGGTTTCTGTATACAGGAGCTCAATAAAAAATGGTCTCCAGCCAAGAGTTCAGCTCCCCAAGCAAACTTTTAGCCTCAGCCGTCAAGGATTCCAAGGCACGCTTCTTCAGGAACTTGCCATGAGATGCTGGAGTGGGCTGTACCCCTTCTCTCACACCAGGAAGCTTACCTCGAGCAGTTTGCCATTGTTCATCCTCATCAGACTTCCTTTTGAGAACCCGTTCGGCATCTGCAACCTGGTGAATCAGAGCACTCTCCCTGTCGCGAGCTTCTATTATGGCAGTCCACTTGGCAGCAACTTGTGCCTGCAGATGCTCAAGACGTTTCCTGGCCTCATCGACCTCCCTATCAAGGATGTTAAGGTCATGTGTCAGCCCGATGATGGTTAGCTCTTCTCTATTCCTCTTTCGGACTGCCACCTTCCTGCTTTCTGTAGCCTCATCCAGGTCAGACTTAGCCTTATCAGCAGGATCCAGGAACATCTCCTTGAAGAACTGGTCATCAGCCAAACTCACGGTCTCAAACCACTTGTCACCCAGTGCAATGATCCTATCAACGATCGCCCTGGCACCTGTGACATCCAGACCAGCCTCTTCAGCATCACTGAGAATCTCCTGCACATGCTGGATCATGCCAAATCCGACTTCCAAGTGCCCAGAAAGGAGAGTCTCAATCCAAGAGCTCACAACTCGCACCACCACCTTCTTCGCAAAAAGAAGAGATGGCCCAGCTGAGTGTTAGGAATTTTGTGTATTGCAATTTGATGGATGCATATCATTTTAATCATCATTTGATTTCTCACACTTGCATTATTTTAGAAAACATTGAAATCTTATTTTATCCATGCATTGTGTTTAAAATATGGTAAAACTCATGTTTTATGCATGAATTGGTTTTAATTTTGGATGCAATTGATTTTGTAAAAGGAATTTCAAAATTCAAGCTTAGCCTAAGTTTTAAAGTCTCAAATGATTTGTGGCTTTTTATGATTCATGATTTTAAAAATACTTAGATTGATTTAAATCATGTTTCAAGCTTGATTTAATGGCCCCAACAAGTCCCACATCAAAAATCTTTGAAAATTGCAAAAGTATGCAAAATGGGAAAAGTGACCCAGGGCCCAGTGTACTCGGTCGACCGGGTACACATCTCGGTCGACCGCGTACACTGCGGGTCGACTGGGCAGAGAGCCGTTTGGCTCTCCAACGGTCATTTTTCTGACCGTTTGGATGGGGTCGACCGGGCCTGTCATGGGGTCGACCGGGGACACGCAGAAACTCTGTTTTCTGTGTATAAAAAGGCTTCATTCCCTTTGATAAATGTTGGAACTTTTGAGGAAACTTGGAGCCTTCTTGGAGGTGTTTGAAGAGGAGATAAAGGGGATGAACCAAGGGGATTAAGAAGGTCATTAAGGAAGCTAAAGCTTGGATCATGAAGTTAAATCTCCAAGTAAGCTTTGCTTAATTTAATCATATGTTTCATGCTTGGTTTTAAATCTTTGGTAAATGTTTTTAGCATGATAACTATGATGAAATGAATTCATTACTTCCATTCAATCTTTGATATTAAGTTGTAATGAATTCTTTTCTTTGATTCAAACTTAGTTTAGTTTTAAACTTTGTTAAACATGTTATGTTTAAAACTTTGATTTCTTTATAACATGTTAATTTAACTTGTTTGAATCATCATTGTTGTTTTCAATCTTTTTAAAACCTTTGTTAAATCTTGTTTTTGAAAACAACACTAAAAATGCATCACATGTTTAAGGCAAATTAATTTCATACAACTTGTGAGCCTTGATTTTTTAAATCATCAACAAGTTAGGATTTGTTCATGTGATTTGCATTTAAACTTCAATCAATTCTTTCTATGTGCTTTAATCTTTGAATTGCTTTGAGCATATATTCATTGGACTTTACTTTTTAGACTTGATTGAAGTTGTCACACACACACCTCATTAGCATACATCTTTGCACTCATTAGTGTGTTGTGTGAGTTTAGTTTTCACTTTCAAATTAGCCTATTAAAGAGGCATTGTAATTGTGCTTCAATTGTAATCTCTTAGAGTGTTCTTTGGAAGACACTTTCTTTGAGAAATCATTTCTTTGTAAGGTTATTGCTTAGCCATTAAAAGCATATTGATAGGTTGTTGTTTAGCCTAGAAAAACATCATTGTAAGGTTATTGCTAAGCCTTGGAAAGCATACATTGTAGAGGTTATTGCTTAGCCTTTTGAAAAGCATAATAGTGGAAATCCGGTGGGGTGTGAGGAACACAAGCCGGTAGTGGATGTAGGCACGTTGGCCGAACCACTATAAATATTGTGTTGTGGTGCATGCTCTTGTGATGATTGTATGTATTTAGCTTCCGCATTGTGCTTGTTATCATCACTAGTGACTAGTTAATTGTAAAGAAATTAAAATTGGTCATAGTTAGTCACTATTAGTAGCTCACCCTATTCACCCCCCCTCTAGGGTTAGGATCCCAGGACTTTCAATTGGTATCAGAGCAAGGTTACTCCATTTAGGGCTTAAACACCCGGAGTTGATCCTCTCTATCTAGATCCTTGAGTTAGGACCCTAGTAGTATTTTTCTATGAAAATCATTAGAATGGATTCCACTATTCTAGACTTTGTAGATTCTTCTAGATCCCTTCTTCCATCTATTGGAGATTCAAACATCAAAATTAAAGAATCTCAACTTAAATTGAAAGAAGAAGAAATTAAAGAAAATGAAGATGATATTCAACAAGCTTATGAAGAATTATATGCTATATCCTTGAAGCTTGCCAAGAGTAATAAAAAACTAAGAGAAGAATCTAAAAGACTAAACAAAGAATTAGTCTCTTCTAAAGATGAACTTAGAGAAAAAGAGGAAGCTTTAAATTGTGTAGACTCTAAGTTCATGATCTCTTTGCATAACCTATCTAATATCCAAGATGAACTAAATGAAATTAAAATAGGTTATGACAATCTCAATAAGGAAAATTCTAAACTAAGAGATCAATTACAAAGGCAAGACAAAGACTTTAACAATCTTGAATCTAAGTCAAGTATCTCTAAGGAAAATTTATCTAATGCTCAAATTGAACTAAATAAAATAAAGATAAATTGTGATGAGCTTAAGAAAGAAAATTTAAGTCTAAGAGATACTTTAAAAAGACAAGATGAGAACATTATCCATTTAAGATCCAAGTTGACAATTTCAATGGAAAACTTGTCAAATGCTCAAAATAATTTAAACACCTTAGAACTTGGATCTAATGTTGTTAATGAACTTGAAATGAAGTCAAAACTTGCCAATGAAGAGCTAATCAAATTTAAGGGAATTGAACAAGAACTAACTAAAGTTAAAAATGAGAATTCAACCCTTAAAACCAAAGTCACTCAACTTGAAACATACAAACAAAAGTATGAGTGCAAATTTACCCAAAGTGAAGAAAGATTGGAAAAGTTATTTAAATTGGGTAAATCAAAAGGAGATAGGATGGGTCTTGGATTTGATAGGAATACCTCATATGACCCTAAATTCACCAACACTTTTGTGAAAAGTGAGTCCTCATTCTCTAGCACTCACACTTCTTTGCCCATGTCTAAATGTAATTATTGTGGCATTGAAGGACATTTTAGGTTTGAGTGCAAACAAAGAAGAAGCAATGTGTCTAAATCCATATTTGAACCAAAGAAAGGTAAATCAAATTCTATGATGGATAAGACACCAAAAACCAAGGAGAACTCCATGAAGCTTAAACAAGTAAAATCAATTAAGAAGGAGTCTCCTAAAATAGATTCTAAAAAGATTAAACAAGTTAAATCAAGTTTAAAAGGATCTATAAATAAAAAGGTTCTCAACCTACCTCCCTTAACTCAACAAATGAAAGAACTTTTGAAGAAAGTTGCAAAGATAAATTTGAAATTCAAAAGTCAATTAAAGGGAGGAGATAAGAAGAAAAGAAAAATGGTTCAAACCCCAAAGAAGCAAACTCACCAAAAGACTAATCACCATTCTAAGCTAAACTTAGTTAAATCTATATCTCATGGTGATAAGTCTAAGTTAATAATTTATCAAGTTAAATCTCCTAGAGTTGGTGAGAAGTTTAAGTTAGACCTCAAAGTTCATCCATCCCAAGACCTTAGGTGGATTCCCAAAGTTAGACAAATAGACAAACCTTAGGGCCTTGGACCTCATTGACCAACCTAACCTTAATAGTTAAATCTTTTTGTTGGTCATGATTGCATTTGCATTTTATGTTCTTTCTTAGTTACATTTTTTAAAATGCATTTGTTTCTTTATGATCATTTGATTTTGTCTTCATGTACTTCCCTAAGTCACATATCATGGTTTTCAAAATCATTTGATTGTATTTCTCACATGTTAGATTTGCTTTTTTGTTTGCATTTCTACATGTTCAATTGATTATGGGTTCAAAGCTTTCATAGCTAGATCTTTCATAATCGATTGATGTTGCAATATCATTTGTTTGTATGTCTTAGTTAGATTATTTTGAAAAACAAATGACTTAAATCAATTTAATTTTTCCATGAATTTTTAAGTTATACTTTCACATGAAAAATTACTTTGAAAAGATCAACTTGTATGTTTTCCAATTAAGTTATATCTTTTAAAATGCAAGTTGAATGGTTTTTAAATCAAATTGTATGATTCTTGGTAGTGATATTGCTTAGAATACAATTTGATGCTTGATAAGGTGCTTTCTTTATTTTCATATACATTATGCCCATTGTTAGATTTTGTTTATGATTTGAAGATTGCATGAATGGAAATGCTTTAAAACTTTTTGTTGTATTCATCAAAGCATGTTCCATGTTTTCATTTCCTTATGCTTTTGCTTATGTCATCCTTTAATGGAAATGAATGTTGTGATAGACTATTTGCATGTTTGCTCTTTTAGTTACATTCTTTATGCAAATGTTTTATTTGTTCCATGTATGGTTGTGTTCTTTAATTATTTTTTTTTGTAACCATACTAGAACCCAAATCCATCCTTTATGCTTTCTAGTCATTTTTGTGAAATGGATGGTTATGATGTTTGATTCATGTGTATTTGTCATACTTATACATGTTTCAACCTCATAGTAGTATTTGATCATATGAACCTCTTTGAAATTCATTTCTTGAATTACATAGTTATATCTCTTGAATGATGGATTTCTTAGATGTTGTATTCATATGGTTGACACTTTGGAAATTGCATATTCTTATAAGTCATATATTTTCAAAATGCAATTTCTCATGTTCATCACTATGCTCAATAGTTATATCATTAAAGTGATGAATATTCATTTATGTTGCTTGATGGAATCTTGTGTTTGTCACATGCTTGCTCTCAAACATGTTCCATATTCAATTGGTAATCAAATGATATCATTTTCAATTAGTATAACTTCCAATTGATGTTATATATTTGTGATAAACCTTGTGCACATTGGATTAAACTTGATAGTAATATGTCTTTGTTCCATGTCACATTCCATTAGCTTCATAAATGGTCATGTTTGCCACCTCTCTTGCTTATTTGGTTAAATCTCGTGACCACCATGTTTATGTGTTAATAATCTTGGTTGGTTAATGATTGAGGTAGGCATCATGGTTTGAAATTCATTTCACTCATCTTACACTTGATAGTCATATTTTATGATTGAGTGAAATGATTTCAAAATTTACATAGCATATGATTTTCATAGTTATATTATTTGATGCTATGTTTAGTAAACCCCTTATCATCATGGATAGCTCTAACTTGGATTAATCCTTCTAGTTACATTCCTTAAGTCCATTTTAGAGTGATTGAGCTAATAAGTCATACTCTTAAATCTCAATTGATATGGTTCTTATTTCAATTGGTATCCATGATAGATTAACCTTTTGACCTTGCTCTTCAACTTTCCTTAAGCTTATAGGTCAATTGGTTTCTCTCCAATTTGGTAATTTGATCATTGAGCCTTATAGTTAATCATTATCAATTGGTATCTAATCCTTCCCTTGAAGTTATCCCTCAATTGGTTAAACCATCTTCTTCTTGCATCTAATAGTTATATTCTTGTCAAAAGTATGACAAAAGAAGATTATGGATTGAGGGGGAGTAAACCTTCTAAGGAAGCATTAGAGATGATCAAATTCACCATTGCTATTCCCTTATAACTTACTCACATGCATAATAGCCTGTTAAGTATTTCATTTTCGATTTCATTTGTTAACAGGTGCTACTAAAGGTATTTTCCTTGTTTCATGTGTGTAGGTACCTTTCTTCAATTGCTACCTTTGCAATTTAATGGCAAAGGGGGAGAAAGGATTAAGGGGGAGAAAATGCTCTAGCTACCCAAAAAGGGAGAAAGATCAAAGGGGGAGAGAGCATTCAATGGCAAAGGGAGAGAAAGACCAAGGAGAGAGAGTGCTTGGTCTAAGGGGGAGAGAAGATAAAAGAAAGAAAGCTTGGAGCTAAGGACAAGAAGAATGAAGATCAAAAGAGCTAAAGCCCAAGCTAAGTGAAGGAGCATCCGAAGATTTCAAGCAGTGTCAAGCCAAGGAGCTGAAGACTTAGTGTGAGGTTTAGTGTTAAGTTAAGGTTTGCCATCAAATTGCAAAGGGGGAGATTGTTAGGAATTTTGTGTATTGCAATTTGATGGATGCATATCATTTTAATCATCATTTGATTTCTCACACTTGCATTATTTTAGAAAACATTGAAATCTTATTTTATCCATGCATTGTGTTTAAAATATGGTAAAACTCATGTTTTATGCATGAATTGGTTTTAATTTTGGATGCAATTGATTTTGTAAAAGGAATTTCAAAATTCAAGCTTAGCCTAAGTTTTAAAGTCTCAAATGATTTGTGGCTTTTTATGATTCATGATTTTAAAAATACTTAGATTGATTTAAATCATGTTTCAAGCTTGATTTAATGGCCCCAACAAGTCCCACATCAAAAATCTTTGAAAATTGCAAAAGTATGCAAAATGGGAAAAGTGACCCAGGGCCCAGTGTACTCGGTCGACCGGGTACACATCTCGGTCGACCGCGTACACTGCGGGTCGACTGGGCAGAGAGCCGTTTGGCTCTCCAACGGTCATTTTTCTGACCGTTTGGATGGGGTCGACCGGGCCTGTCATGGGGTCGACCGGGGACACGC
This sequence comes from Litsea cubeba, assembly GCA_012931725.1. Taxonomy (NCBI): domain Eukaryota; kingdom Viridiplantae; phylum Streptophyta; class Magnoliopsida; order Laurales; family Lauraceae; genus Litsea; species Litsea cubeba. The sequence continues at coordinate 52,942,196 of CM022949.1, forward strand.
AGAAACTCTGTTTTCTGTGTATAAAAAGGCTTCATTCCCTTTGATAAAGGTTGGAACTTTTGAGGAAACTTGGAGCCTTCTTGGAGGTGTTTGAAGAGGAGATAAAGGGGATGAACCAAGGGGATTAAGAAGGTCATTAAGGAAGCTAAAGCTTGGATCATGAAGTTAAATATCCAAGTAAGCTTTGCTTAATTTAATCATATGTTTCATGCTTGGTTTTAAATCTTTGGTAAATGTTTTTTAGCATGATAACTATGATGAAATGAATTCATTACTTCCATTCAATCTTTGATATTAAGTTGTAATGAATTCTTTTCTTTGATTCAAACTTAGTTTAGTTTTAAACTTTGTTAAACATGTTATGTTTAAAACTTTGATTTCTTTATAACATGTTAATTTAACTTGTTTGAATCATCATTGTTGTTTTCAATCTTTTTAAAACCTTTGTTAAATCTTGTTTTTGAAAACAACACTAAAAATGCATCACATGTTTAAGGCAAATTAATTTCATACAACTTGTGAGCCTTGATTTTTTAAATCATCAACAAGTTAGGATTTGTTCATGTGATTTGCATTTAAACTTCAATCAATTCTTTCTATGTGCTTTAATCTTTGAATTGCTTTGAGCATATATTCATTGGACTTTACTTTTTAGACTTGATTGAAGTTGTCACACACACACCTCATTAGCATACATCTTTGCACTCATTAGTGTGTTGTGTGAGTTTAGTTTTCACTTTCAAATTAGCCTATTAAAGAGGCATTGTAATTGTGCTTCAATTGTAATCTCTTAGAGTGTTCTTTGGAAGACACTTTCTTTGAGAAATCATTTCTTTGTAAGGTTATTGCTTAGCCATTAAAAGCATATTGATAGGTTGTTGTTTAGCCTAGAAAAACATCATTGTAAGGTTATTGCTAAGCCTTGGAAAGCATACATTGTAGAGGTTATTGCTTAGCCTTTTGAAAAGCATAATAGTGGAAATCCGGTGGGGTGTGAGGAACACAAGCCGGTAGTGGATGTAGGCACGTTGGCCGAACCACTATAAATATTGTGTTGTGGTGCATGCTCTTGTGATGATTGTATGTATTTAGCTTCCGCATTGTGCTTGTTATCATCACTAGTGACTAGTTAATTGTAAAGAAATTAAAATTGGTCATAGTTAGTCACTATTAGTAGCTCACCCTATTCACCCCCCCTCTAGGGTTAGGATCCCAGGACTTTCACTGAGGATTCGCCCAACTCCGTTGGTCGGCTACTCATGTCATCATCTGTTGAAAGAGTAACAAAAGAACTCTTTCCAGCTGAAGCTGCTCCTGCTCGGGAAGGAATCTCAGCGCGAGGAATCTCCTCAATATTGTCAGAGCTGGTCCCAGGAATCTCTACCTCTGGATCAACCTCTGGCATCTCTTGCTCTGGAAGCAACGGATCCTCCTCTGCCACTTCAAAACCTGCAAAGGAAACACAAAAAGGTATGAATATGACCCTGTTTGAAAATCATTATCAGAGTTATAACTACAAAATACCTTCTTCGACGACTGGCGGAACACTTTCTTCCTCCATGAACTCATCGAAAGCATCATCAACATTTGCGTCCATCGATGGTTCAAAGTCATCAGAACCCTGCGGCAAGTCAGCTGGCAACAAAAAAAATGTGTTAGCAAGCCAAGTCACAAACAAAAAACAAAGAGCAAAAGAAGTCGTACCAATTGGAGATTCTGGATCTACTCCAGAGTCCCTCGGTTCTTCTTCAGGTGCCTCAACAGGATCCATCACCACCTCATCGGTTGGGACCTCAGGCATCACCAAGTCTTCCTCTGCTAAAAAAAAAAAAAAGAAGAAAAGCAGAAACAAGAAGCAAATCATAACATGGAAAAATCCCATGAAAAGAAATGGAAAGAGAAAAAGGAAGAATCATACCTTCACCGACGGTCTCTTCTTCTCGGCTTCTCTTCTCCGGAGGCTCGTCAGCATCCACTGGCACATCCTCATTGATAGTAAGCGGAACTTCCAAGTTAGGAGGGTCCTCATGCTGCCCCTTGCTACTATGATGACTCCTCCTCCTCTTACTTTTGCGGGCTCGCTTCTTAGAGGAACCTGCCCCGCCGTCAGAGTCAGGTTTCCCACTTGACTCATCACTGGATGGTCTGCTCTTGCCAGTAGACTCCACGGAAGCTTGCCTCTGTGCCGCTTGCATCCAAGCGCCAAGTTCGGCTTCCTCCTGTTCTAGCTGCTCCAAAGCCTCGTCAGGTATTTCTCGAACAGCTTCAGAACCGATGACGCCTTGGTCACCGAGAAAGCCTATCTTGTGCTTCTCTCCAGAAAGGAAGGACCAAACTTCCTCTCGCCGGATGCCATCCGACTTTCCAAGGCCCTTTCCAGATGCCAGCTTCACATCAAGCTCCTTCCTGGAAAGTCCCCGATATGCCGAAAAGCTCTCCGCGAACCACTTCGCAAAGCCGGCAGTCCGAGAAGTCAGCAACACAGGATAAGAAATCATGGCTGTAGTGTCTTCAGCACTATAAAAAGCCCATGCATTTCTCCCGTCCTGTAAGCCTCCAAAGCGCTTCACCATACTTGAAGGCGCTCCAACAACGCCTTGAGAAAAGCCAAGCTGCAAAGCAAAGCGAGAAGGTACATACGGCTGGATGTCGACGAAAAGATGTCTGCGGTACACCATCGTGCCGACACGTATGCTGAAAAGCCACTCTCTCTCTGCATTTGTCAAGGAATAATGCCTTCCCGACCCCGCCCTGGTAGAGTCTCGGGAGGCACCAAAATCAAAAGCCTTCTTCCGCAACTCCGGAGAAAGCTTTACTGAAGATTGCCCCATCTCGACGTCCCTGAACCGTCGGATCCTCATGCGGGCAAACAAAAGTGATTCGGACACGGCTTTGCCCTTAGCCAGTCGAATCATCAGAGGATCATCATCCTGTGCAACACCCAGCCGATGGAAGCCAGGACAGTGGTATACATACCACGAATAAAAGATATGGGCTGAAAATACCCTATTCATGGGAAGCCCAAGCCGAACTAGAAAAGCAGCAGCCTGCAGTTCGGTACACAGGTAGGAGTAAAGAGCAGGCACCAAAGCAAGCCTGCTCTCCAAACGCCATCTGACAAGCCGGGAAAATACAATGCGGCCTGATGTGCGTTCCATCTCCTCCAGCAAATACAGCCTCACCAAGCCAATAAGTGAGGTAAACAGCGAGATCTCTCCGCAGTGCAATGTCAGGACATATGGCGTTTGTGCTTGCACAGAAATCTCTCAACTCTTCTTGCATGGCCAAGATCTTCTTTGAACTTGGATCCTGAGCTCCAGCTTCCTGGGTCATGCTATCAGAAGGCTCCCTACTATCAAAGAAGTTGGGGAATGAAGAGCAAAAACTCTTCCAACTGCTGGATCTAACTTTCGAACCCCCCTTCTCCTTCAAAAAATCATAGAAGGCGACGAGCTGAAAGTATAAAAGCCTGAACTCCTCAGACTGCCCCTCGAGGACGCTGTCAATCGGCATAAACTCCTCATAGAGTTTGCCGAGGATGGCCAATCCGGTAATAGCGCTCAGCTCCTTCAAAGAAAAACCAATCTCACCATTCGTCACAACGAAGGTATTGGTTTGAGGGAGGAACGACTCCAGCATAGCCATGAAGGCCTCGTCGGAAAAGATCACTGTCTCCCTAAAGGCGCGGACCGCATCAAAATCCCGGCTTCCTTCAAAACGCGCCACCAATCAGCAGGACGCGATCAGTCCACGACTTCCACTCGGAGTCAGCATTGAAGCGGCCACGAAGTCGGAAAGGCTTGATCCAATTGCTGCCGTCACCACTGAAAATACCAAGGCCCACCGGTCTCAAATCGACCGACGGATAATCAGAGCCCTGGTAGCCGCTTGATGGCATCAACAAGTCCATGTCAACAGGCGACCTCTCCGTATATCCAGGAGAACCCACAACAAAAACCCCAGTCTTGATTACATTTGTCCTTCTCACCCAGCTTGGAGGATCTTCCCTCTTAGGGCACGTGGGGGCAAGGCTCAGAATCGAGACGGTGCGATCAAACATCGACCGGGTAGTAACAGTCTTCTTCTCACCATCTGCTGTGAAGGAAAACTGAAAAGATCTCCTCTGGTATGTCATGTCATCAGGGACTGCATCACCAAAGAAGAAGGTAGGCTTGGGCAAAACGCTCTGATCTTCCATCAGCCATGGACGACTGCTTACCATGATCTTATAGAATTCCTCTCCCTTGAGAGTGATCAGTCGCTGCCTCATCTCATCTCTGTTGAGGGAGTCGCACTATTCCAGATTTCTCTCAACATACTGGACCTTCTCAAAAGCCTGCTGAACGGCCGGATTAGAGGATCTAGAAGATCGACGAGGTACGCTTGTAGCAGGCTCTTTACCCTTGTTCGCTCTGGAGGAACCACCTGAAAAGGATGGAAAAGAAAAAGATCAAACATCAAAATGACAGAATCTCGCTAAAAAAAAATCTGGCGAAATTTTGACATGATGACGAGGCAATTCCGAAGAAAAGGAACTATCCCGAAAGAAATAGAAAGCTTGAAGATGGGCTCAACATCGCTGCGAGCTCCGAAACTCCAAACTTTCGAAACCTAAAAGTCTCCGCAAAATCAGGAAGGGCTCAACATCACTGCGAGCTCCAAGTTCCCAAATTTGCAAACACTTTCAGGTATGCAATCACATCATGCTACAAATTTAATTTACAAATTAAAGGCATGCATGAACATCTAGATTTGCGAAAAAAAATGCATTATCATGATGAGCAAAAAAAAAAAAGAAAAGAAAACTTTCTCTAAAAAAAAAAAGAAGAGAAAGAAAACAAAAAAAAAAAAGAAACGAAACGAAACTCTCTCAAAAAAAAAAAAAGGAAAAAGAAAAAAAAAAAAAACGGGCTGGCCCACAGGCCGTGGCCCACAGGCCACGTGGCCGTACGGATCTGTCCGTACGGCCCACACAATAAAAAAAAAAAACATGAAAAAAAAAAGAAAAGAAAGCAAAAAAAAAACACGTGTAAAAAAAAAAAGGGGAAAACACGTGGAAAAGCAAAAAAAAAAAAAGAGAAAAAAGAAAGAAACAAAAAAGAGAAAGAACTTTTTTTTCCTACAATGAAGTTTTCTTGAAAAAAAGGAGAACTTACTTGAAGCCATTGATGGAGAAGAAGAAGAAAACTCTTGAAGATCTTGAAGAAGAAAAGCTCTTGGTCTTGAAGCCCTCTTGAGATTATTGCAAAAGAAAGTAGTAAGAGCAAGAGATCCAACCTTCTCCTTGCTTTTATAGAGGAGAGCAAACCAAAGAAGGAAAGAAGAAAGAGGTAAGTGTTACTAATTAGTAACCTTACCAAAAGAAAGAAATTAGAAAGATTCTTTCCAAAAGAAAGATATCTTGAGAGATTTTCTCCCAAAAATCAATCTATGACGGATTCTTTCCCAAAAGAAAGATATCTTGAGATATCCTATCCCAAAATAAAGGGATCTTGAGAGATTTTCTCCTAAAATCAATCTATGACGGATTCTTTCCCAAAAGAAAGATATCTTGAGATATTCTATCCCAAAATAAAGAGATCATGAGAGATTCTCTCCAAGTAAAGATATTCTTGGATATTCTCTATCCAAATGAGATATTTTTGGATATTCTTTACAAAAATGACACCATATGAGATCTAAGCCATTTCAAAAGCTTAAGGTCCCATGGGTTAGCCCATATGAGCCAGGTTTGACCACCTAGGCACACAAAAAAAAAAAAAAAAAAAGAGAAATAAATTTTGGGCTTTTAGTCAAAGAGAAATCCCACTTACCAAGAGCATACAAAAATGGTTCCATGCCTCTTTTGAGTTGATTGGACCATACAAAAGAAAATTCCAAGCCCCATGAGCTTCCAAAAATCAAACCATCCAGCCTCATCTACCAAATTGAGCAAAATTCTTGAAATTGACATTCCATCAAACCAAAACCGGGTCCCCTAACTTGCCACATACAGCCTGTTAGGTTACAAGACCAAAACAAAAAACCAAAACCTGATCCCCTAACTTGCCACATACAGCCTGTTAGGTCACAAGATCAAAACCAAAATTGATCCCCCAACATTCCACATACAGCTTGTTGGGTCACACGATCAAACCCGACCCCCTAACCTGCCATATATAGCCTGTTAGGTCACAAGGTCAAAACCCAAATCCACATCCCTGATGTCATCTTCAAAATTTTGCCTCGAGATGGTACGTGATCCCTTTCACTACCATAAAATTCCCCTGGAAGCTCAAAAGGCTACAAATACCAAAAAGAAAGATTGCTCAAAGACTCTTGGTCAAGTCACAGGCTCTCCTTAAAAAAAAATCTCTTCGAGGCACATCGACTACAAAAGTTAAGCAACTCGCCGCTGTACCTCGAGGGGGCATTTGTTGACACCAAAAATGTCACTTTGCCTTTTCAAGATCCAAAGAGCTACATGAAGTCGCAACCTGCCATAAATAGGCAATGCTGCTTCCAAAAATCAAATCTTGTCAGAATCAAACAAAAACTGCAAGATTCATCCAGACAGCCAAAAGAGGAGTACACAAGAAGTTTCAAGCCATTTCAAGATCATTTGGCCTAACTTCGCTTCTCTGACAGCCAAATCAAGCCTCTCGGCGGTAAAGCTCTCCGGGACCATGGTTTCCAAGACAGAACCTATGGATCATCTTAAAATGACTCCAATAGGTTCCCTGTCAAATTTCAAGTCAATCGGACATCGGTTGACCGCACGTCAAACCGCGACATCTTCATCGCGACAAAAAGCAAGTCTACAGGTGATAGGACCCCAAACGGCTTCAAAACTCAACAAAAAGCCTATGGTTGGTCTTATTTATTGCTCAGGAGGCTTCACACCAAATTTCAGGTCATTCCGACATCGTTTGACCCAGTTTCAGCTTCTGACGGGAAATCGGCAGCTCTGCGCGACAAAGTCTTCGGCTTTCTCAGGAAATTGGAAACTTTGCAAAATAAAATGCAAGGATTCTCATCAGGTTTCTTACAAAGAAATCAGGCCAATAAATGGTCAAAATGTCAAGGAAAAGTACAGAAGAAAAAAGAATCAGAAAAAAAGCAAAAACGGACGCAAAACGGGACCAGAAAGGGGGAAAACCCCCCAGGGTCGCAGACCCCTGCGACCCTGGGCCAGGGTCGCCGGCGACCATGGACCCCGGGGTCGCCGGGAAAGCCCCGGAACCCCGGTGTTTTCGCCGTTTTTTCGCGATTCGAGGAGCCCAGACTCTGGTACTTTCCAAAATTCATGCTTTTGAGACACCAAGTCCTCTGATATCCGTTCCAAAACACGGGTAAAACATCAAGAGTATCGAAGACAGTATTGATCGCCACCCGGTCAACCAAAAAAAAGTGTGCTTTCCCACCCGACCGATCGAGAAATCGACAGGACAGATGGCACCGACCCGCTGTTGGCAACAAACACCTGAAATTACATGGTCATCTGATGTCGATCTACATGAAGATCCATCGATGATCATCGACAGAAGAATTCCAAAAGACGTGGCACGGCCCGCGACTCTTCAGCTGCTCGGTGACCACTTAATGCGATTAATTGACTAACTTTATTACAGTCATTAATCCATTTCTTTGGACGGCCCAATCAGAAGCAAGCATTTGGGAGTTACAAGTCAAGAAATTCATGGCATTTAACCCATGAAACTCCTCCCATCATGGCGATTAAAGGCGATTAAATGCCCTCAATCTCCTCCGGCCAATCAGAAGCCAAGAAAAAGGAGTTACAAAATAAACAATTCAATTTTGTAACTCCTCCCATTATGCGGCTTAATGACATTAAAAGCCCATAAACTCTCCTAAATGGCTACCAAGAGCCTATAAATAGGAGAGCACTCCAAAGGAATCCAGATCGGAGAAACACACAACAAACATCAGACACCAGTCAGAAATCCAGAGAAAAGAAAAAGAGAGAAAACTCTGCGGAAGTTCTACACCGGCCACCGCAACAAGGTGATAAAAGTCCCTTGGGGGGTACCCCCCCCCCCAAGGTCCTTGCCTTCTCCTCCTGCCTCCAATGGCTTAGATGTGGCTTTTCAGCCCGTCTACTCGGTTTTTTATTGGACATAGGACCTTCCTTTGGTCTTTGTCTTCTAAAAACCCGAGGTTATAGCCAAGCCAAGCGAATCAAATAGCATCCTCTGTTCTTGTAAGATCCCGACCCCGATCCTTTTGTTTAGCATTGTTTTAATCGTGGTTTAACTTTTTAAGTGAGATTTGATTTAGTTTGACCGCGTATTTGAGTTTGACCGGATTTTTCCTTGCCTTGGAGATTTTTAAAGACCGTTGACTTTGGTTTGACCCGGTCCTTATGATTTGTATTTTTATGGGAAATTACTTCGGATTTCTAAAAATTCGGGATTTGGAGTATTTCGACCCATTTTACGAAGTTTAACAACTTTCATATTTTAACCATTTTGATTTGATGATCAGAAAATGCGTTTTTCGAGAAAAAGGGCAAAACTGACTTTTCACCCTAAATCTGTCCATGAATTTCGAAAATTCCAGAAATTGGGGAAATTATACTTTTTGGAAAGTAGAAATTTCGCCGATCGTTTTTCTCTTCTTCGTCGTTTTCATTCGGGACCCGCAAACCTTAGTTTCAGCTTTAGTAAGCTTGGGGCCCATGGGGCCCAGCCCATTTTCTCTATAAAACCCATGGACCTCTCTTGTCTCCCCCATTCTTTCTCTCATTTCCTGCAACAAAGAGGGATTAGGGTTTCTCCCAGCCCCCTTTCTCTCTCCTCATGTATCCCTCCTCCCTTGATGCTAAATGGAGATTTGAGCTCCTCTTCTTCTTCCCCATCTTCCTAGCTTCCCCTAGACACCATTTTTGAGATGATTGAGCTAGAGAAGACCCCTCATCCAAGCCTCTCTTCTTTGTTAGGACTTCTCAAGGTTAGCAATGGTTTTCATTTCTTTAAATCTTTGTTTTCCTTCTCATTTGGAGTGTTTTAATCATTCATGCAATGGGTTTTCATGGAATTTCGGAAATGGATTTGTTTTCTAGGGTTTTTCCATGAGCTATTTGGGGGTTTTATGATTTTAAAGCTTGAGGCCATTAGAGGACTTTCATAGAGTGTCTTCATCTTCTCTTGACTCAAGGCAAGTGAATTCTACAACTAATATGATGATGTGTCTTATTTGATTTCATGTCATGGCTTTTCTTCATTATGTTCTAACCCTTTGTGATTTATGGATTCACAACTAATGTATGTTAATATCCACATATGCTATTTTCTTATGATGTATTGGGAGTTTGGTTTCATTTTAGTCACTTTGATAATTTGATTTCTTTGTATTAATGGTGTTGTGTTCTAAGTTGGGAAAAACTTTGATCTTTGAAAAAAGCTTGTGTTTGATCAATTTGATAGGTTTATGGATGGTGTTTGATGAGTTTGGAAGGTCAAGGAAGGGCCCAACAAATTATGGAAATTAGTATGAAAGAAAGGAATCAAAGGAATCAAAGAAAAATCAAGAAAAAATGCAAGAAGAAGACTCGGGCTGGACTGGGCAGGCCCAGTCCGCTCGAGCGACCCAGTGGGTCGCTCGAGCGGACCAGGCACTGTCTGGGTCCGCTCGAGCGACCCAGCTTCTGTCTGGGTCCGCTCGAGCGGGCCTGGGTCCGCTCGAGCGAGCCCAGCTCGGTCTGGGCTCGGGTCTGGGCCTGTTTTGGGGGATTTTGTGGGCCAGTTTGTGGGGCTTCCTTGGGCTTTCTACAAGTCAGTTTTTGGGCCTGTTCAAGTCAGTTTTGGGCTGTTTAAAAATCTGTTTGTGGGCTTGATTCAAATCAGTTTGGGCTGTTTAAAAATCTGTTTGTGGGCTTGATTAAAATCAGTTTGGGCTGTTTAAAAATCTGTTTGTGGGCTTGATTAAAATCAGTTTTTGGGCTGTTTAAAAATCAGTTTGTGGGCCTGATTCAAATCAGTTTTGGGTCGTTTTTAAGATCAGTTGTGGACTGTTTTAAGACTTGTTTTGTGGGCAATTCAAGTTCAGTTTTGGGTTGTTTTAAACATATGTTTTATGAGCCATTCAAAGATTAGTTTGGACTGATTTTCAAGATTTGTTTTATGAGCCATTCAAGGTTTAGTTTTGAACTATTTTGAAACTTGGTTCGTGGGCCTGTTCAAGGTCAGTTTTGGGATTGCTATTAAGGATTGTTTTGGGCTCAGTTTAAGGCCAACTATAGGCCTGTTTTAAAGAGTTTGGGATTTTCTTGTGACACTTGGAAAGTTTGTGAAATGGGAATGGGACCAATGAGAGAATGAAAGTATGTAAAATTATCCGGGAATCGTCTGAGTCTCAATGCGCACTTTATCATTTAAATATTATGGATTTTCATTGGCATCAAACGCGCTCTTTACTAATCAATGTTTAAATGATAGTTGTGCATTGAGATGGTTCCTTGGTAAGTCATTAAGTCATCCTACATAATTCCATTCCATTTCAAGTCAGATTATGTATTTGTATTTGTATTTTGTATTTGCATTCTTTGGTGAACTAATTTAAATAGCATCGATGATTTGTTATAAAATCATGTGTCTTCCCATGTTCGAAAGGGTTGCTCGTATGATTTTATACAAATCATCTCGATGCGTATTTGAACGGTTTACCCGAGTTATTCGTATGTTTTCTCCGATTCGATTTGAAAAGAGATTTGGAGTATGTTTGTCACATTCGGGATTTCTTCGATGAGACCATTATTTGTTAAGATTAGTATTTTGAAAACAAACCCCGAGGCAAGACGGGGCCAGAGCTAGGTGGTGTGAGCCCCTGAGCCAAAGGGATTAGTATTATGTTAGATTTGTATCTGGTTGAGTTTGAAAACTAAAGGCACCACTAGGCTTAGGTCACCTTGTCGGGCTGATCACCCGGCTTGGGATCTTTACTCTGTCCGCCAGCTGCAGCTTGGATTCTGTCTGTACCGACCATGGCAACGGTAATTATCTGCCGGTCCCATTTGTATGGCTACGGTTCTGATACTTTTGATTTGCCGGTCCCATTTTTATGGCTACGGTTCTGATCCTTTGTTTGGTACCACGTTCAGTGGCTACGCTTTGTTTGCTCTTATTACTTCGGTAATAGGAGGATTTAGCTATTTGTGGTCGCCTAGGTTTTATCCGTATATTACTTTAGTTTATGATTATTGTCGGTTATGCTTTCTATGCTTTGATTTGTTTAATGTTTACGATATCGACCTTTATCGTATTGTTTCTACTATTCAGTTTTTAAATGTATTTCCAATTATTAAATGCTTTGCTTAGGTGGTTGTCTTTTCGAGACATTTATGCTTTAGAGACTGTTCGTTTATTGCTTTGATATTCATGTTCGGTCTTTCGATCGTCTTATCGTGATTTATTGTTATTATTGGTTACACTTCTTATTCGGTTTTACGAGGATTTCGTCTGGTTTTATGTACGTTCTTTTATCTCATATTATTTGTTTATTTGCTTGCCAGACCGTCGTGTCTGACCCCTTTTGTTTGGTGCCAGTTTTCTTCTCTTCTGTTTGCAGGTGTTTGATCAGAGGAGGCGGTGGGACCGCCGGTCTGACGTGAGAGGCTGCCGTTGATATCAATTAGATGTCAAGTATGGCACCGGAGTCCGTATCTAATATTGAGGGTAGTATTCTGTCTAGTTGGATATTTTTGTACGGCTTTATTAGCCTTTTTATTGGGTTGTAATTAAGACACTTGTTAATTCAAATTTGAATATGGGAAATAATAGATTTGTTACTACCAGCTCAGTGTATTGTGATTTATGATTTATGCCAGACTGTTTATGATGGCTTTATGACATTGGTTGCGTACGACACGGAACCCGATGGCCACGGATTCCGAGTCGTAACACCTTGGTTAGCTTCCGCGAAAAATACACTCTGATTATGTTGGGATGTGATTATCCTCATTCACGCGGATCTTGGGAACTATACAAAAAGTTTCAAATTATTCCAAAATTTCGCACCCCGAGATCGGTTCGCTGCAGGTCCCGGTTTCGGGGCGTGACAGGTTTGGTATCAGAGCTGGTCAGTTTCTAGGAAATAAAATACTCTAGAGACATTAAGACGTGTGGTGAGGACTCGTTAGATTGTGTCGATTTGTTTTCTCGTGTCCTTGTTTCTTTGGATTTTAGTCGGCTTTTCTTTCAGTTCGGGAGATTTTGCTCGTCTTTTCTTTTAGTTCTGTTGTTAGGAGATTTGGACGGCCAAATTTCCTCCTTAGTAGTGGAGAATTTAAAATCTCCATACTCTTTTTCAGTGTCTTTTATCTTTGCTTGTGTCGGAGACTGAGAACCTCGTGGATTTAGTATGTGTTTTCGGAGAACATCAGCAGACCTTCAACCTTCAGCGTCTTCATTGTGGTTAGTAAGAGAAGACATGTGCAGTTGCCCGTCAGAGTTGGACTCGAGCAGTAGTTGAAGAACCCCTTTCAGCTAATCAAGGATCGTCATGCAGCGTACCAAGGTGAGTAAATGTGGAATTTTGGGGGAACTCAGACCATCTTTTCAAGATGAAGGACTGCAAGAGGCATGTTACCTGTGGATTTTTATGAAGGGAGAAGTGACCTTAGTTAGTAAGGTTGGAAACTAGTGCTAGAAACTCAAGGATTTCCCGGATTCAATGAGCCTCGTCATAGTTCTGGTTGAGAATTTCTGTAACTTGCAGCTTAGCCGGTGTAGTTGATTCAGCAAGGGAGTACCTCGGTGGTTTGAATGTCCATTTCTTATTTAAAATGATTTTTCTTGATGTTTTCATCTTTGATATGTTTTCATTGATATCTATGGTTTATCCTTGTAATGTTTAAAAATGGATTTATGTTTCTTCTTTAAGGCTTACTTTGAAATAAACTATGTTATATACTCTTTTCATGAGTCACATGATCTTGTTTTCAAGATTGGTCTTTAAAAGCATGTAACTCAAAATTGTGTTTCTTTCTCAAAGAGTAGTGTGAGATTTCTATTTCATTGAGTTGTTTTCTTTGGCTATGTAAAATGAAATTTCTTAAAGGTTTTCGTGTTTAGATTTTATGTAGATTTCCTACATTTGTTTAACGCTCAACTTTATTTAGGTTTTCGCAAGATTTTTATAAACAAATGAGTTAGTTTTCAATAAGGTTTAGTGTTTAATTAACACTCAGATTTCAACAAAGTTTAATGTATAGTCATACTATATGAATTTGATTTATTTTTAAAAATTCTAATTTGAAACTGTTGAGTATTTCAATGATTTGTTGGGCTGTGAAAATATGAATTTCAAATGAATAATGTTGTTTCATGTTCAAAACTTTGGAAAACCTCATTTATTAAGTTTTATTTGATAATTTGGGAGTTCAGCTTCTACTGTGTTTTAAAGTGATCAAAATTTAACTAAGTAATAGTTTTAGTCCCTATGTTTAAGATTTTACGAGTTGTTTTGCATCGAATGGATGAGTTGTAGTAGCCTTTGGTTGGAGTTCGGAGGTGTATGAAGTGAAGGGATGATGAATGTCCGGATGTGTATTAGTTCAGTTGAGGACAAAGTTGGGTCTACGAGAGGATCAACATCATTCAAGACAGGGATCGAAAGTTTCAGATGTCGATGGTGGAAGACTTGAAGAATGAGATCTGAAGAGGCAAGCGTCAAGAGCACCGTGTACAGCTTTGAAGGACTTAAGGCACAGGATTCCAAGTGATAGAAAGAGATAGAACTCATAGTTTCTTGAACCATCAGTGACTGACGAATTAAGTGGAAGAATTGATCCGGTGCGAGAACGACAGATGACACCAAGGATGATTGGATGAATTGTTGGGCACCAGTTTGGTCAGAGAAGTTTGTTTCCGAGCAGATATGTAGAACAGTGTGAAGCCTTCAACCGAATCAGAATGTGGTCGACCGTGCATCTCACCGTCAGGTTTGGTCAGAGGTTGTCTCTCAGTCACCGAGGTCTAGCATAGGGTGTCAGTGTTTTCGTTTGTCTTTTTGGGTTTTCGATTTCGACTTGGTTTAAGCCATTTGGAGGACCAAATGGATTCTAAGGGGGGGAGGATGTAAGATCCCGACCCCGATCCTTTTGTTTAGCATTGTTTTAATCGTGGTTTAACTTTTTAAGCGAGATTTGATTTAGTTTGACCGCGTATTTGAGTTTGACCGGATTTTTCCTTGCCTTGGAGATTTTAAAGACCGTTGACTTTGGTTTGACCCGGTCCTTATGATTTGTATTTTTATGGGAAATTACTTCGGATTTCTAAAAATTCGGGATTTGGAGTATTTCGACCCATTTTACGAAGTTTAACAACTTTCATATTTTAACCATTTTGATTTGATGATCAGAAAATGCGTTTTTCGAGAAAAAGGGCAAAACTGACTTTTCACCCTAAATCTGTCCATGAATTTCGAAAATTCCAGAAATTGGGGAAATTATACTTTTTGGAAAGTAGAAATTTCGCCGATCGTTTTTCTCTTCTTCGTCGTTTTCATTCGGGACCCGCAAACCTTAGTTTCAGCTTTAGTAAGCTTGGGGCCCATGGGGCCCAGCCCATTTTCTCTATAAAACCCATGGACCTCTCTTGTCTCCCCCATTCTTTCTCTCATTTCCTGCAACAAAGAGGGATTAGGGTTTCTCCCAGCCCCCTTTCTCTCTCCTCATGTATCCCTCCTCCCTTGATGCTAAATGGAGATTTGAGCTCCTCTTCTTCTTCCCCATCTTCCTAGCTTCCCCTAGACACCATTTTTGAGATGATTGAGCTAGAGAAGACCCCTCATCCAAGCCTCTCTTCTTTGTTAGGACTTCTCAAGGTTAGCAATGGTTTTCATTTCTTTAAATCTTTGTTTTCCTTCTCATTTGGAGTGTTTTAATCATTCATGCAATGGGTTTTCATGGAATTTCGGAAATGGATTTGTTTTCTAGGGTTTTTCCATGAGCTATTTGGGGGTTTTATGATTTTAAAGCTTGAGGCCATTAGAGGACTTTCATAGAGTGTCTTCATCTTCTCTTGACTCAAGGCAAGTGAATTCTACAACTAATATGATGATGTGTCTTATTTGATTTCATGTCATGGCTTTTCTTCATTATGTTCTAACCCTTTGTGATTTATGGATTCACAACTAATGTATGTTAATATCCACATATGCTATTTTCTTATGATGTATTGGGAGTTTGGTTTCATTTTAGTCACTTTGATAATTTGATTTCTTTGTATTAATGGTGTTGTGTTCTAAGTTTGGGAAAAACTTTGATCTTTGAAAAAAGCTTGTGTTTGATCAATTTGATAGGTTTATGGATGGTGTTTGATGAGTTTGGAAGGTCAAGGAAGGGCCCAACAAATTATGGAAATTAGTATGAAAGAAAGGAATCAAAGGAATCAAAGAAAAATCAAGAAAAAAATGCAAGAAGAAGACTCGGGCTGGACTGGGCAGGCCCAGTCCGCTCGAGCGACCCAGTGGGTCGCTCGAGCGGACCAGGCACTGTCTGGGTCCGCTCGAGCGACCCAGCTTCTGTCTGGGTCCGCTCGAGCGGGCCTGGGTCCGCTCGAGCGAGCCCAGCTCGGTCTGGGCTCGGGTCTGGGCCTGTTTTGGGGGATTTTGTGGGCCAGTTTGTGGGGCTTCCTTGGGCTTTCTACAAGTCAGTTTTTGGGCCTGTTCAAGTCAGTTTTGGGCTGTTTAAAAATCTGTTTGTGGGCTTGATTCAAATCAGTTTGGGCTGTTAAAAAAATCTGTTTGTGGGCTTGATTAAAATCAGTTTGGGCTGTTTAAAAATCTGTTTGTGGGCTTGATTAAAATCAGTTTTTGGGCTGTTTAAAAATCAGTTTGTGGGCCTGATTCAAATCAGTTTTGGGTCGTTTTTAAGATCAGTTGTGGACTGTTTTAAGACTTGTTTTGTGGGCAATTCAAGTTCAGTTTTGGGTTGTTTTAAACATATGTTTTATGAGCCATTCAAAGATTAGTTTGGACTGATTTTCAAGATTTGTTTTATGAGCCATTCAAGGTTTAGTTTTGAACTATTTTGAAACTTGGTTCGTGGGCCTGTTCAAGGTCAGTTTTGGGATTGCTATTAAGGATTGTTTTGGGCTCAGTTTAAGGCCAACTATAGGCCTGTTTTAAAGAGTTTGGGATTTTCTTGTGACACTTGGAAAGTTTGTGAAATGGGAATGGACCAATGAGAGAATGAAAGTATGTAAAATTATCCGGGAATCGTCTGAGTCTCAATGCGCACTTTATCATTTAAATATTATGGATTTTCATTGGCATCAAACGCGCTCTTTACTAATCAATGTTTAAATGATAGTTGTGCATTGAGATGGTTCCTTGGTAAGTCATTAAGTCATCCTACATAATTCCATTCCATTTCAAGTCAGATTATGTATTTGTATTTGTATTTTGTATTTGCATTCTTTGGTGAACTAATTTAAATAGCATCGATGATTTGTTATAAAATCATGTGTCTTCCCATGTTCGAAAGGGTTGCTCGTATGATTTTATACAAATCATCTCGATGCGTATTTGAACGGTTTACCCGAGTTATTCGTATGTTTTCTCCGATTCGATTTGAAAAGAGATTTGGAGTATGTTTGTCACATTCGGGATTTCTTCGATGAGACCATTATTTGTTAAGATTAGTATTTTGAAAACAAACCCCGAGGCAAGACGGGGCCAGAGCTAGGTGGTGTGAGCCCCTGAGCCAAAGGGATTAGTATTATGTTAGATTTGTATCTGGTTGAGTTTGAAAACTAAAGGCACCACTAGGCTTAGGTCACCTTGTCGGGCTGATCACCCGGCTTGGGATCTTTACTCTGTCCGCCAGCTGCAGCTTGGATTCTGTCTGTACCGACCATGGCAACGGTAATTATCTGCCGGTCCCATTTGTATGGCTACGGTTCTGATACTTTTGATTTGCCGGTCCCATTTTTATGGCTACGGTTCTGATCCTTTGTTTGGTACCACGTTCAGTGGCTACGCTTTGTTTGCTCTTATTACTTCGGTAATAGGAGGATTTAGCTATTTGTGGTCGCCTAGGTTTTATCCGTATATTACTTTAGTTTATGATTATTGTCGGTTATGCTTTCTATGCTTTGATTTGTTTAATGTTTACGATATCGACCTTTATCGTATTGTTTCTACTATTCAGTTTTTAAATGTATTTCCAATTATTAAATGCTTTGCTTAGGTGGTTGTCTTTTCGAGACATTTATGCTTTAGAGACTGTTCGTTTATTGCTTTGATATTCATGTTCGGTCTTTCGATCGTCTTATCGTGATTTATTGTTATTATTGGTTACACTTCTTATTCGGTTTTACGAGGATTTCGTCTGGTTTTATGTACGTTCTTTTATCTCATATTATTTGTTTATTTGCTTGCCAGACCGTCGTGTCTGACCCCTTTTGTTTGGTGCCAGTTTTCTTCTCTTCTGTTTGTAGGTGTTTGATCAGAGGAGGCGGTGGGACCGCCGGTCTGACGTGAGAGGCTGCCGTTGATATCAATTAGATGTCAAGTATGGCACCGGAGTCCGTATCTAATATTGAGGGTAGTATTCTGTCTAGTTGGATATTTTTGTACGGCTTTATTAGCCTTTTTATTGGGTTGTAATTAAGACACTTGTTAATTCAAATTTGAATATGGGAAATAATAGATTTGTTACTACCAGCTCAGTGTATTGTGATTTATGATTTATGCCAGACTGTTTATGATGGCTTTATGACATTGGTTGCGTACGACACGGAACCCGATGGCCACGGATTCCGAGTCGTAACACCTTGGTTAGCTTCCGCGAAAAATACACTCTGATTATGTTGGGATGTGATTATCCTCATTCACGCGGATCTTGGGAACTATACAAAAAGTTTCAAATTATTCCAAAATTTCGCACCCCGAGATCGGTTCGCTGCAGGTCCCGGTTTCGGGGCGTGACAGTTCTCATCTGCATGGATGATGGCGAAGCCCACATATGGCTTGCGACCGTCAATCTAAACGAGTCCCCCACAATCTCCTGAGAAGTTAGATCCTCCTTTTCTTGCTTTTCATTGTAGTTTGTATTTTTTCAAAAGAGACAAAAATCACATTTCTTGTCTTTCATTGTTGATAAGGATTGTAAATCGGCTATAAACGCCAAAATCGGCTATAAACGCCAAAAATCGGCTATAAACGCCAAAATCGGCTATAAATGCCAAAAAATCGCCTTTCACAGCAAATCAAGAAAAATGTCTCTTTTCTTAAATATATGTGCAATGGAAAACTTGAAAGAAGTTGATTTCCTTTTTACTTGCGAAGGTTGATCCCCGGATCATCACTTGCAATTCCAAGTAAAATAGAAAATCTGGCACACCCACAAAAAAAAGAAATGTTGATGCACGCCCCTGCACCCCGGTTACGAAAGGGTCGGAAACAAACGGACTCCCACGTCCGCCGACCTCGGTAGGAACCAAGCAGGAGCGCGGTCCATCAGTCTCGAGGGTCAACCTCTTGAAGGTTCTTGTCACAAAGGCAGGTTCTCTCAATGCTCGACTGGCAAAATGGTCCATCCTTCTGTCATAATTTGATATTAAGTATGTACCACAAAACGCAATCAAAGGGCAAGCTCTAGCGGACTTCCTCGCAGAGCTTCCATTGCCTAAAGATTCTCCGCTCAGAGATGATCTCCCAGACGAGCCAGTCTACAATGTGGAGACTTTCTCACAAATTACCTCCTGGGACATGTACTTTGACGGTGCAACCAGGACAAATGAAAAAAGACAGCTGATCTCGGGAGTTGGCATCCTCTTTGTTAGCCCCGACAAATACATGATTCCGCACGCTTTCTCGCTACTGGAACCATGCACAAACAATGCAGCTGAATATCAAGCTCTGATCCTAGGATTGGAACTCGCCATCGAATCCGGTATCACCATGCTGGAAGTCTTTGGAGACTCTCAACTGATCGTCAACCAGATGAATCAGAAATTTGAAGTCAGGAAGCCAGATTTGCTGCCTTACTACAATAAGGCACAATCACTTCTGCAAAAGTTTGACATCTGTCACATCACCCACATTCGTAGAGGTGAAAACATACGTGCAGATGCCCTAACTGGACTTGCCGCATCCATGGCAATCCAGGAAGGGGAAAACATGCAAATCACAGTGTGCGAAAGAAGAATCCTTCCTCCTCTTAACACACACCAAGCAGTTGCTGAATGCCACTAAGTGGTCGGAAGTCAGATTTCAATCCTTCAAACTTCAATCGGCGACTGGAGGGATCCGTTCATTGATTACATTATGTTCGGAATCCTACCTAATGATCCAAAAGAATGGGAGGCTGAGGAAACACTCAAAGAAGTTCATGCTGGTCTGTGCGGAGCTCATCAGGCTGGTCCCAAGCCCTATGATCAGATAAAAAGGTTAGTATATTACCGGCCTACCATGGTAGCTGACGCAATGTAATTTGCTAAGCGCTGCCAACAATGCCAAGTTCATGGAGATTACATTTCCAAGTTCATGGAGATTACATTCACATGCCTCCAGAATGGCTGCATCCTACAGCGATTTCATGGCCTTTCGAAGCCTGGGGTATGGACATCATAGGTCCTATTTCTCCCCCTTCGAGCAAAGGTCATCGCTTCATCTTCGCCGCTACGGATTATTTCTCCAAGTGGTCAGAAGCATTTGCGTTCAACGAAATGAAGACCTCATCAGTCCTTCAGTTCCTGCGCACCAACATCATTTGTCGTTTCGGCATACCTAAAAGATTCGTCCATGATAACGGACCACAATTCTAGGATCATCGATTCTACAGGTTCTGCGACAAATACAAAATCCAAAGCTGTCCTTCGACTCCATACAACCCGGTAGCAAACAGGTTAGCAGAAGCTTTCAATAAGATACTCCGCAAAATCCTAAAAAAAATGGTCTCTGGTCACAAAAGAGACTGGAGCGACAAAATGTCTGAAGCTTTGTGGGCCTATCGAACCACCGTTCGAGGACCAACCCATAGTACACCATTCTCCTTGGTCTATGGATGCGAAGCTGTCGTACCCTTGGAATTACAAATTCCTTCCTTGAGGGTATCCTTGCAAAATGACATGACTCAAGAAAGCAATGTCAAATTGCGACTCCATGAGCTGGACAATCTCGATGAGAGACGGCTCGAAGCTCAACAAAGCATTGAACTTTACCAAGCACACTGGAAGGAATCTTTTGATAAAAAGGTCAGGCAACGCGCCTCCAAAAAGGGTGACTTGGTTATTGCGGTAAAAAGACCAATGGTCTTCACTCACTAGTCCAAAGGCAAATTTGAGCCAAAATGGGAGGGACCCTACGTCATCGACAAGGTCTTCTCCAACGGCGCATACGCACTCCTAAACTTGGAAGGTGACAGATGTATGCTGCCCATCAACGACAAGTTCTTAAAGCGGTACTACCCTTGAAGACTTACCCAACTGGGTAAGAGCAATGCCTGTACGGCCAAAACCGGTTTCCAGGTCGCTCGCTAAACCACCCTTTTTTTAGAATTTTCATCTCAAATGTTGAAATTTCTAGAAATTTAAAACAATGCTTACTTTCATCGTTTCATTGTTCAAAGAAAAAAAATTCAAGTTTAGGAACCTTTCCCTAACTTGACCAAAATTTTCAACCCTTGAACCCAAAATTCATGGTTTGAAACAAAATCCGGATTCAGGGATTTCCACCCGAGTCCACCCTGCCTTTTACCGCCAAAATGGTTTTAGGTCAAAACTTATGACCCTCGTGTCTTTAAAAAAAAAAAAAGGTTTTTCAAAAAACCGCGGGGAAGCGACGCTTAGTCGATACTCGCACAAATCGGAAGCATACGAACCACGTTCGACACTTCCAAAATTGCAGGGAAGCGACATTTTGTCGATACTTGCAAAATCCAAAACCGTGGAGATGCAACATTTCAGTTGATATCCACAACCCAAATTTCAAAGGTTCGAAAAAACCTAAAAAACCATAGAGACGCAACATTTCAGTTGATATCCATAACTCAAAGGTTCGAGAAAACCACAAATTTCAAAAATCATGGGGAAACGACATCAAGTTAGTACCCGCAAAACCAAAATTTTTGTAAAGCAAGGATGCGACATTCCATCGATACTTGCACCCAAATCCATGAGGATGCGACTTTCCATCGATACTTGCAAGAACATTCAGCAGGGAGGCGACTTTTAGTTGATACTTGCATTTTTGAAAACCAAACCGGCTATCAATGCCACCAAAACAAAACAGGCTATAAATGCCACAAACCGGCTATCAATGCCACCAAAACAAAATAGGCTATAAATGCCACAAACCGGCTATCAATGCCACCAAAATAAAACAGGCTATAAATTCCACAAACCGGCTATCAATGCCACCAAAACAAAACATGCTATAAATGCCACAAACCGGCTATCAATGCCACCAAAACAAAACCGGCTATCAATGCCACAAAGAAAAATTGGCTTTCAAAAAACCCGGCTATCAATGCCACAAACTCAGCTGTCAATGCTACCAAAAACCGGCTATAGATGCCACAAAAAAAAAAAAAAAAACTCGGCTATCAATGCCACAAAAAAGTTGGCTCTCATGCCAAAAATCGGCTTCCATGCCACAAACAAAAATCTGGCTTCCATGCCAAAACAATCATTTGACAAAAGATTTTCACAGAATGACAAGCTTTTGATCAAATCACATTTAGCAATTACTTTTATCACAAAAAGATTCAAGTGAGCGTAGGGATAACAAAACAAAAAAAAAAAGGGGCATCCCATTTAGCAATTACTTTTATCACAAAAAGATTCAAGTGAGCGTAGGGATAACAAAACAAAAAAAGAGAGTACAAAAAAAATACATGTGGTACCAAAAAAAAAAAAAGAAAGTGCTCACAAGCACTACAAAAAAAGAAAAGTACCAAAAAAATACAAGTGGTACTAAAAAAAGAAAAAGAGAGAAGGATGGTTTCTGTTAAAAAAAAAAACAGGAGCTCAATAAAAAATGGTCTCCAGCCAAGAGTTCAGCTCCTTAAGCAAACTTTTGGCCTCAGCCGTCAAGGATTCCAAGGCACGCTTCTTCAGGAATTTGCCATGAGATGCTGGAGTGGGCTGTAACCCTTCTTTCGCACCGGGAAGCTTATCTCGAGCAGTTCGCCATTATTTGTTCTCATCAGACTTCCTTTTAAGAACTCGATTGGCATCTGCAACCCGGTGAATCAGAGCAGTCTCCCTTTCACGAGCCTCTGTTATCGTAGTCCACTTGGCAGTGACTTGTGCCTGCAGATGCTCAAGACATTTCCTGGCCTCATCGACCTCCCTATCAAGGATGTTAAGGTCATGTGTCAGCCCAATGATGTTTAGCTCTTCTAAGTTCTTCTCTCAGACAACCTGCTTCCTGCTTTCTGTAGCCTCATCCAGGTTAGACTGAGCCTTATCCGCAGGGTCCAGGAACATCTCCTTGAAGAACTGGTCATCAGGAAAACCCATGGTTTCAAACCACCTGTCACCCAACTCAATGATCCTATCAACGATCGCCCTGGCACTTGTGACATCTAGACCAGCCTCTTCAGCATCACCGAGAATCTCACGCACATGCTGGATCATCCCAAATCCGGCATCTAAGTGCCCAGAAAGCAGAGTCTCAATCCAAGAGCTCAGAACTCGCACCACCACCTTCTTCGCAAAAAGAAGAGATGGCCTAGTTGAAGATTCGCCCAACTCCGTTGGTCGGCTGCTCATGTCATCAACTGTTGGAAGAGTAACAAAAGAACTCTTTCCAGTTGAAGCTGCTCCTGCTCGGGAAGGAATCTCAGCACGTGGTATCTCCTCAATATTGTCAGAACTGGTCCCAGGAGTCTCTACCTCTGGACCAACCTCTGGCATCCCTTTCTCTGGAAGCAACGGACTCTCCTCTGTCACTTCAAAACCTGCCAAAGAAACGCAAAAAGGTATGAATATAATCCTGTTTGAAAATAATTATCAGGGTTATTACTGCAAAATACCTTCTTCGACGACTGGCGGAAGACTCTCTTCCTCCATGAACGCATCGGAAGCATCATCAACATTTGCATCCATCGATGGTTCGAAGTCATCAGAATCCTGTGGCATGTCAGCTGGCAAAAAAAAATGTTAGCAAACCAAGTCGCAGACACAAAAAAAAAAGAAGCAAAAGAAGTCATACCAATTGGAGATTCTGGATTCACTCCAGAGTCCCTCGATTCTTCTTCAGGTGCCCCGACAGGATCCATCACCACCTCATCGGTTGGAACCTCAGGCATCACCAAGTCTTCCTCTGCTAAAAAAAAAAGAAAAGAAAAGAAAAGCAGAAACAAGAAGCAAATCAGAACGTGGAAAATCCCATGAAAAGAAATGGAAAGAGAAAAAGGAAGAATCATACCTTCACTGACGGTCTCTTCTTCCCGGCTTCTCTTCTCTGGAGGCTCGTCAGCATCCACTGGCACATCCTCATTGATAGTAAGAGGAACTTCCAAGTCAGGAGAGTCCTCATGCTGTCCCTTGCTGCGATGATGACTCCTCCACCTCTTACTCCTGCGGGCTCGCTTCTTAGAGGAACCTGCCCCGCTGTCAGAGTCAGGTTTCCCACTTGACTCCTCACTGGATGGTCTACTCTTGCCAGTAGACTCCACGGAAGCTTGCCTTTGTGCCGCTTGCATCCAAGCACCAAGTTCGGCTTCCTGCTGTTCTAGCTGCTCTAAAGCCTCATCAGGTATTTCTCGAACAGCTTCAGAACCAATGACGCCCTGGTCATCGAGAAAGCCTATCTTGTGCTTCTCTCCAGAAAGGAAGGCCCAAACTTCCTCTCGCCGGACGCCATCCGACTTTCCAAGGCCCTTTCCAGATGCTAGCTTCACATCAAGCTCCTTCTTAGAAAGCCCCCGATATGCCGAAAAGCTCTCCGCGAACCACTTCGCAAAGCCGACAGTCCGGGAAGTCAACAACACGGGATAAGAGATCATGGCTGTAGTGTCTTCAGCACTATAGAAAGCCCATGCATTTCTCCCGTCCTGTAAACCTCCAAAGCGCTTCACCATGCTGGAAGGCGCTCCAACAACGCTTTGAGAAAAACCCAACTGCAAAGCAAAGCGAGAGGGTACATACGGCTGGATGTCGACGAAAAGATGTCTGCGGTACACCATCGTGCCGACACGTATGCTGAAAAGCCACTCTCTCTCTGCATTTGTCAAGGAGTAATGCCTTCCCGTCCCCGCCCTGGTAGAGTCTCGGGAGGTACCAAAATCAAAAGCCTTCTTCCGCAACTCCGGAGAAAGCTTCACTGAAGACTGCCCCATCTCGACGTCCCTGAACCGTCGGATCCTCATGCGGGCAAACAAAAGTGATTCGGACATGGCTTTGCCCTTAGCCAGTCGAATCATCAGAGGATCATCATCCTGTGCAGCACCCAGCCGGTGGAAGCCAGGACAGTGGTACACGTACCACGAATAAAAGATGTGGGCTGAAAATACCCTATTCATGGGAAGCCCAAGCCGAACCAAAAAAGCAGCAGCCTGCAGTTCGGTACACAGGTAGGAGTAAAGAGCTGGCACCAAAGCAAGCTGCTCTCCAAACGGCATCTGACAAGCCGGAAAAATACAATGCGGCCTGATGTGCGTTCCATCTCCTCCAGCAAAAATAGCCTCACCAAGCCAATAAGTGAGGTAAACAACGAGATCTCTCCGCAGTGCAATGTTAGGACATATGGCGTTTGTACCCGCACAAAAATCTCTCAACTCTCCTTGCATAGCCAAGATCTTCTTCGAACTTGGATCCCGAGCCCTGGCTTCCTGGGTCGCACTATCAGAAGACTCCCTGCTATCAAAAAAGTTGGGGAACGAAGAGCTAGAACTCTTCCAACTGCTGGATCTAACTTTCAAACCCTCATTCTCCTTCAAAAAATCAAAGAAGGCGATGAGTTGAAAGTACAGAAGCCTGAACTCCTCAGACTGCCCCTCAAGGACGCTGTCAATCGGCATAAACTCCTCATAGAGTTTGCCAAGAATGGGCAATCCAATAATGGTGCTCAGCTCCTTCAAAGAGAAACCAATCTCACCATTCGTCACAACAAAGGTATTGGTTTGTGGAAGGAATGACTCCGGCATCGCCATGAAGGCCTCGTCGGAAAATATCACAGTCTCCCTAAAGCCGCGGACCGCATCAAAAATCCCGGCTTCCTTCAAAACGGCGCCACCAATCAGCAGGACGCGATCAGTCCACGACTTCCACTCGGAGTCAGCATTGAAACGGCCACGAAGTCGAAAAGGCTTGATCCAATTGCTGCCGTCACCGCTAAAAATACCAAGGCCCACCGGTCTCAAATCGACCGACGGATAATCAGAACCCTGGTAGCCGCTGGATGGCATCAACAAGTCCATGTCAACAGGCGACCTCTCCGTATATCCAGGAGAACCGCCAACAAAAACCCTGGTCTTGATTACATTTGTCCTTCACACCCAGCTTGGAGGATCTTCCCTCTTAGAGCACGTGGGGGCAAGGCTCATAATCGAGACGGTGTGATCAAACATCGACCGGGTAACAACAGTCTTCTTCTCACCATCTGTTATGAAAGAAAACTGAAAACACCTCCTCTGGTATATCATGTCATCAGGGACTGCATCACCAAAGAAGAAGGTAGGCTTGGGCAAAACGCTCTGATCTTCCATCACCCATGGACGGCTGCTTACCATGATCTTATAGAATTCCTCTCCCTTGAGAGCGATCAGTCGTTGCCTCATCTCATCTCTGTTGAGGGAGTCGCATTCTTCCAGATTTCTATCAACATATTGGACCTTCTCAAAGGTTTGCTGAACGGCCGGATTAGAAGATCTAGAAGATCGACGAGGTACGCTTGTAGAAGGCTCTTTACCCTTGTTCGTTCTGGAGGAACCACCTGAAAAGGATGGAAAAGAAAAAGTTCAAACATCAAAATGACAGAATCTCGCTAAAAAAAAAATCTGGCGAAATTTTGACATGACCCCGGGGCAATTCCGAAGAAAAGGAACTATCCCGAAAGAAATAGAAAGCTTGAAGATGGGCTCAACATTGCTGCGAGCTCCGAAACTCCAAACTTTCGAAACCTCAAAGTCTCCGCAAAATCAGGAAGGGCTCAACATCGCTGCGAGCTCCAAATTCCCAAATTTGCGAAAACTTTCAGGTATGCTATCACATCATACTACAAATTTAATTTACAATAGAATGCATGCATGAACATCTAGGTTTGCCAAAAAAAAATGTGCATTATCATGATGAGCAAAAAAAAAAGAAAAAACAAAAAAACTTTCTCAAAAAAAAAAAGAAGAGGAAGAAAGAAAACAAAAAAAAAGGAATAGAAACTTTCTCAAAAAGAAAAGGGGGGAAAGAAAACAAAAAAAAAAAAAAAAAAAAAAAAGGGTTGGCCCACAGGCCACGTGGCCGTACGGCCAGATCCGTATGGATCTGGCCGTACGGCCCACAAAAAAAAAAGAAATGCAAAAATAAAAAAAAAGAAATAAAAAAGAAAACACGTGTAAAAAAAAAAAGGAAAACATGTGGTAAAAAAAAAGAAAAAAGAAAAGAAAAAGAAAAAGAAAGAAACAAAAAAGAAGAGAAAGAACTTTTTATTTTTCCTACAATGGAGTTTTCATGAAAAAGGGAACTTACTTGAAACCATTGATGGAGAAGAAGAAGAAAAGTTTTGAAGATCTTGAAGAAGAAGAACTCTTGGTCTTGAAGCCCTCTTGAGATTATTGCAAAAGAAAGTAATAAGAGCAAGAGATCCAACCTCCTCCTTGCTTTTATAGAAGAGAGCAAACCAAAGAAGGAAAGAAGAAAGAGGTAAGTGTTACTAATTAGTAACCTTACCAAAAGAAAGAGATTAGAAAGATTCTTTCCCAAAAGAAAGATATCTTGAAGGATTTTCTCCCAAAAAGAAATCAATGAGAGATTTTCTCCCAAAAGATAGGATCAATGAAGGATTCTTTCCCAAAAGAAAGATATCTTGAGATATCCTATCCCAAAATAAAGGGAACATGAGAGATTCTCTCCAGGTAAAGATATTCTTAGATATTCTATATCTAAAAGAGATATTTTTGGATATTCTTTACAAAAATGACACCATATGAGATCTAAGCCATTTCAAAAGCTTAAGGTCCCATGGGTTAGCCCATATGAGTCAGGTTTGACCACCTAGGCACAAAAAAAATTTTTTTGGGCTTTTAGTCAAAAAGAAATCCCTCTTACCAAGAGCATACAAAAATGGTTCCATGCCTCTTTTGAGTTGATTCAACCATACAAAAAAGAATTTCAAGCCCCATGAGCTTCCAAAAATCAAACCATCCAGCCTCATCTACCAAATTGAGCCAAAATCTTGAAATTGACATACCACAAAAATCAAACCAAATCCTGGTCCCCTAACTTGCCACATACAGCTTGTTAGGTCACAAGACCAAAACCAAAAACCAAAACCTGATCCCCTAACTTGCCACATACAGCCTGTTAGGTCACAAGATCAAAACCAAAATTGATCCCCCAACATTCCATATACAGCTTGTTGGGTCACACGGTCAAAACCATACCCGACCCCCTAACCTGCCACATATAGCCTGTTAGGTCACAAGGTCAAAACCCAAATCCACATCCCTGATGTCATCTTCAAAACTTTGCCTCGAGATGGTATGTGATCCCTTTCACTACCATAAAATTCCCCTGGAAGCTCAAAAGGCTACAAATACCAGAAAGAAAGACTGCTTAAAGACTCTTGGTCAAGTCACAGGCTCTCCTTCAAAAATCTCTTCGAGGCACATTGTCACGCCCCGAAACCGGGACCTGCAGCGAACCGATCTCGGGGTGCGAAATTTTGGAATAATTTGAAACTTTTTGTATAGTTCCCAAGATCCGCGTGAATGAGGATAATCACATCCCAACATAATCAGAGTGTATTTTTCGCGGAAGCTAACCAAGGTGTTACGACTCGGAATCCGTGGCCATCGGGTTCCGTGTCGTACGCAACCAATGTCATAAAGCCATCATAAACAGACTGGCATAAATCATAAATCACAATACACTGAGCTGGTAGTAACAAATCTATTATTTCCCATATTCAAATTACAATTAACAAGTGTCTTAATTACAAACCCAAAAGAAAAAGGCTGATAAAGCCATACAACAATGTCCACTAAACAGAAATACTACCCCCAACACTTGATATACGAACTCTGGTGCCAAACTTGACATCAGGACGATATCAGTGGCAGCCTCTCACGTCAGACCGGCGGTCCCACCGCCTCCTCTGATCAAACACCTACAAACCGAAAAGAAGAGCTGGCACCAAACAAAAGGGGGTCAGACACGACGGTCTGGCAAGCAAATAAACAAATAATATGAACAAAAGAACATAT
The DNA here is from genome assembly GCA_012931725.1 of Litsea cubeba. NCBI lineage: Eukaryota > Viridiplantae > Streptophyta > Magnoliopsida > Laurales > Lauraceae > Litsea > Litsea cubeba. The sequence goes on from CM022949.1 coordinate 52,970,568, forward strand.
ATAAAACCAGACGAAATCATCGAAAAAACCGAATAACGAGTCTAAACAATAATGACAATAAAGCATGCCAAATCAATCGAAAGTCCAAACATAAATATCAAGACGAATAAACGAGCAATCTCTAAAGCATAAATGTCTCGAAAAGATAACCACCTAAGTAAGGCATTTAATAATTAGAAATACATTTAAAAACTGAAGAGTAGAAACAATACGATAAAGGTCGATGTCGTAAACATTAAACAAATCAAAGCATAAAAGCATAACCGACAAGAATCATAAACTAAAGTAATATGCAGATAAAACCTAGGCGACCACAAATAGCTAAATCCTCCTATCACCGAAGTAATAAGAGCAAACAAAGCGTAGCCACTAAACGTGGTACCAAACAAAGGATCAGAACCGTAGCCATAAAAATGGGACCGGCAAATCAAAAGTATCAGAACCGTAGCCATACAAATGGGACCGGCAGATAATTACCGTTGCCATGGTCGGTACAAACAGAATCCAAGCTGCAGCTGGCGAACAAAGTAAAGACCCCAAGCCGGATGATCAGTCCGACAAGGTGACCTAAGCCTAGTGGTGCCTTTAGTTTTCAAAACTCGAACGGATACAAATCTAACATAATACTAATCCCTTTGGCTCAGGGGCTCGCACCACATAGCTCTGGCCCCGTCTTGCCTCGGGGTTTGTTTTCGGAATCATAGCCTCTTTGGCTCATGGGCTCGCACCACATAGCTCTGGCCCAGTCTTGCCTCGAGGGTTTTAATTTCAAATACGAGTCTTATCAAAACAATAGTCTCATCGAAGAAATCCCGAATGTGACAAACATAATTCATTCTCTTTTCAAATCGGATCGGAGAAATCGTACGAATTTCGATGGTGAACCGTTCAAATACGCATCGAGGTGATTTGTATAAAATCATACGAGCAACCCTTTCGAACATGGAAAGACACATGATTTTATGACAAATCATCGATGCTATTTAGGTTAGTTCACCAAAGAATACAAATACAAAATACAAATACAAATATATTTTTCTGACTTGAAATGGGATGGACAGTGGAGAATGACCTAATGACTTACCAAGGGACCATCATAATGCACATTTAACCTTTAAACATTAATAAATAAAGAATGTGTTTGATGCCAATGAAAATCCATAATGTTTAAATGATAAAGTGCGCATTGAGACCCGAAAGGTTCCCGGATAATCTCACATACGCTCATTCCCACCTCATTCCCATTTCACAAATTTCCAAGTACCAAAGGTAATGTCAAAACCCTCGAAAAACAGGCCCATAGCTGGCCTTAAACCAAGTCCAAATAACCTACTCATTTAGCCCAAAATAACCCCTTTAAACGAGGCCTAAACCATTATTAAAACAGTCCCAAGCACTAAGCTTGATTGGCCCACAAAACACATTTCAAAAACAGCCCAAAGTTAAACATTGATTGGCCCACAAAACACATTTCAAAAACAGCCCAAAGTTAAACATTGATTGGCCCACAAAACACATTTCCAAAAACAGCCCAAAGTTAAACATTGATTGGCCCACAAAACACATTTCAAAAACCACCCAAAACTGAACTTGAATTGCCCACAAAACAAGCTTTAAAACAGTCCACAACTGATCTTAAAAACGACCCAAAACTGATTTGAATCAGGCCCACAAACTGATTTTTAAACAGCCCAAAAACTGATTTTAATCAAGCCCAAAAACTGATTTTAATCAAGCCCAAGGAAGCCCCAACAATCCAGCCCACAAAATGATCCACACTCGGGCCCAAACCAACCCCCAGGCTAAGCTGGGCCTCGCTCGAGCGAACCAGGTCCGCTCGAGCGGACCCAGACAGTAGCTGGGTCGCTCGAGCGGCCCAGTGGGTCGCTCGAGCGAGGGCCAGGCAGTGCCTGGTCCGCTCGAGCGACCCAGTGGGTCGCTCGAGCGGACTGGGCCTGCCCAGTCCAGCCCGGCTGTGCAAGTTCTCCACTTCTTTGCATTTTTCTGATTTTTTTCTTGATTCTTTTGATCCCTTTTCTTTCATACAAATTTCCAAGATTTGTTGGGTCCTTCCTTGACCTTCCAAACTCATCAAACCACCAACCACAATCAAACCAACTAATCCAAACACCCTACTTTGAAATCAAAGTCTTCTTCCTTGGCTTTGAACCCAAACCCTTAGCATAAAAATTAATTTTCAAAATGATCAAAGTGAAAGACAAACTTTCAATGCATTGTAAAACAATGACATAAGAGAAAATCAAGCAAAACATTACTCCATTTGTCCAAAACAAATCTATGAAGCATAAAAGATTTAAAGCCTGGCACAAAACAACATGATATGAACAAAATACATGCAACCATCATATTAATTGGAAATTCACTTGCCTTGGTCAAGAGAAGATGTAAAAACACTCCAAGAAGGTCCTCTCATGGCCTCAAGCTCCCAAAATTTCGAAATCCCCAAATAGCTCAAGAGAACCCTAAAAATCCAATCCATTGAAAACCTCCATGAAAACCCTAACAAACGGGTTTAAAACACTCCAAATGGAGAGGAGAACAAGAATCTCAAGAAAGAAATGACATTGCAAACCTTTGGGTGCCCCAAACAAGAAGAAGAGCTTGAAAGATGGGTCTTCTCTAGCTCAAACATCTCAAAAATGGTGTCCCTATGAAGCTTGAGAGATGGGGAAGAAGAAGAGGAGCTCCAATCTCCATTTAGCATCAAGGGAGGAGGGATACATGAGGAGAGAGAAAGGGGGCTGGGGGAAACCCTAATCCCTCTTCGTTGCAGGAAATGAGAGAAAGAATGGGGGAGACAAGAGAGGTTCCAAGGGTTTTATAGAGAAAATGGGCTGGGCCCCATGGGCCCCAAGCTCACTAAAGCTGAAACTAAGGTTTGCGGGTCCCGAATGAAAACGACGAAGAAGAGAAAAACGATCGGCGAAATATCTACTTTCCAAAAAGTGTATTTTCCCCCAATTTCTGAAATTTTCGAAATTCATGGACAGATTTAGTGAAAATGCCATTTTTGCCTTTTTTCCTCGAAAAACGTGATTTCTGAGTATCAAACCAAGATGATCAAAACATGAAAGTTGTTAAACTTCATAAAATGAGTCAAAATACACCAAATCCAGAATTTTTAGAAATCCGAAGTAATTTCCCATAAAAAAATACAGATCCTAAGGACCGGGTCAAACTAAAGTCAACGGTCTTCAAAATCTCCAAGGCAAGGAAAAATCCGGTCAAACTCAAATACGCGGTCAAACTAAATCAAATCTCGCTTAAAAAGCTAAACCACGATTAAAACAATGCTAAACAAAAGGGTTGGGGTCGGGATCTTACATCCTCCCCCCCTTAGAATCCATTTGGTCCTCCAAATGGCTTAAACCAAATCGAAATCGAAAACCCAAAAAGACAAACGAAGACACTGACGCCCTATGCTAGACCTCGGCTACTGAGAGACCTCTTATCAAATCCGACGTTGAGATGCACGGTCAATCACATTCTGATTCGGTTGAAGGCTTCACACTATTCTACATATCTGCTCTAAAACAAACTCCTCTGGCCAAACTAGTGTCCAACACTCCTAAGCATCCTTGGTGCCATCTGTAGGTCTTGCACTGGATCAATCCTTTTACTTAACTCGTCAGTCACTGTCAGTCCAAGAACTGCAAATTCTGCCTCTTTCTATCACTTTGGAAATCTGTGCCTTAAGTCCTACAAACTGTACACGGTGCTCTTGACGCTTGCCTCTTCAGATCTCATTCTTCAAGTCTTCTACCATCGACACCTGAAACTTTCAATCCATGTCTTGAATGATGTTGATCCTCTCGTAGACCCAACTTTGTCTTCAACTGAACTAGCACACATCCTGACATCCATCCACCCTTCAATCCATACACCTCCAAACTCCAACCATAGGCTAATATCGCTCACTCCAATCAATGCAAAAACAAATCTTACAATTTGAAACATATTGACTAAAATAATTACTTAGTTAAATCTCATCATTTTAAAACATAGTAGAAGTTGAACTTCCAAATTATCAAATAAAACTTAATAAAGAAAGTTTATCAAAGTTTGAATATGAAACAACATTATTCAATTTGAAATTCATATTTATAGTATAACTATTCATCAAACTTCGTTGAAATCTGAGTGTTAATTGAATACTAAACCTTGTTGAAAACTAACTCATTTGTTTATAAAAAATCTTGCGAAAACCTAAATAAAGTTGAGCGTTAAACAAATGTAGGAAATCTACATAAAATCTAAACACAAAAACCTTTAAGAAATTTCATTTTACATAGCCAAAGAAAACAACTCAATGAAATAGAAATCTCACACTACTCTTTGAGAAAGAAACACAATTTTGAGTTACATGCTTTTAAAGACCAATCTTGAAGACAAGATCATGTGACTCATGAAAAGAGTATATAACATAGTTTATTTCAAAGTAAGCCTTAAAGAAGGAACATAAATCCATTTTTAAACATTATAAGGATAAACCATAGATATCAATGAAAACATGTCAAAGATGAAAACATCAAGAAAATCATTTTAAATAAGAAATGAACATCCAACCCACCGAGGTACTCCCTTGCTGAATCAATTACACCGGCTAACTAAGCTGCAAGTTACCGAACTTCTCAACCAAAACCACGACCATGCTCGTCGAATCCGAGGAAATCCCTGAGTTCCTTGCACCACTCCAAATCTTACTAACTAAAGTCACTTCTCTCTTCATAAAAATTGCCAACTAATGTGTCTCCTGCAGTCCTTCATCTTGGAAAGACGGTCTGAGTTCACCCAAAAATCCACATTAACTTACTCTGGTGCGCTGCATGACGATCTTTAATTAACTGAGAGGGGGTCTTCGAACGCTGCTCAAGTTCTACTTTGACTGGCAACTGCACAAGTCTTCTCTTAATAATCACATTGAAGATGCTGAAGGCTGAAAATCTGCTGAGGTTCTCCGAAAACAACATACTAAATCCACGAGGTTCTCAGTCTCCGACACAAGCAAAGATAAAAGACACTGAACAAGAGTATGGAGATTTTAAATTCTCCACCACTAAGGAGGAAATTTGGCCGTCCAAATCTCCTAACAACACGAACTAAAAGAAAAGACAAGCAAAATCTCCCGAACTGAAAGAAAAGCCGACTCAAATCCAAAGAAACAAAGACACGAGAAAACAAATCGACACAATCTAACGGATCCTCACCACACGTCTTAATGTCTCTAGAGTATTTTATTTCCTAGAAACTAACCAGCTCTGATACCAAACCTGTCACGCCCCGAAACCGGGACCTGCAGCGAACCGATCTCGGGGTGCGAAATTTTGGAATAATTTGAAACTTTTTGTATAGTTCCCAAGATCCGCGTGAATGAGGATAATCACATCCCAACATAATCAGAGTGTATTTTTCGCGGAAGCTAACCAAGGTGTTACGACTCGGAATCCGTGGCCATCGGGTTCCGTGTCGTACGCAACCAATGTCATAAAGCCATCATAAACAGACTGGCATAAATCATAAATCACAATACACTGAGCTGGTAGTAACAAATCTATTATTTCCCATATTCAAATTACAATTAACAAGTGTCTTAATTACAAACCCAAAAGAAAAAGGCTGATAAAGCCATACAACAATGTCCACTAAACAGAAATACTACCCCCAACACTTGATATACGAACTCTGGTGCCAAACTTGACATCAGGACGATATCAGTGGCAGCCTCTCACGTCAGACCGGCGGTCCCACCGCCTCCTCTGATCAAACACCTACAAACCGAAAAGAAGAGCTGGCACCAAACAAAAGGGGGTCAGACACGACGGTCTGGCAAGCAAATAAACAAATAATATGAACAAAAGAACATATATAAAACCAGACGAAATCATCGAAAAACCGAATAACGAGTCTAAACAATAATGACAATAAAGCATGCCAAATCAATCGAAAGTCCAAACATAAATATCAAGACGAATAAACGAGCAATCTCTAAAGCATAAATGTCTCGAAAAGATAACCACCTAAGTAAGGCATTTAATAATTAGAAATACATTTAAAAACTGAAGAGTAGAAACAATACGATAAAGGTCGATGTCGTAAACATTAAACAAATCAAAGCATAAAAAGCATAACCGACAAGAATCATAAACTAAAGTAATATGCAGATAAAACCTAGGCGACCACAAATAGCTAAATCCTCCTATCACCGAAGTAATAAGAGCAAACAAAGCGTAGCCACTAAACGTGGTACCAAACAAAGGATCAGAACCGTAGCCATAAAAATGGGACCGGCAAATCAAAAGTATCAGAACCGTAGCCATACAAATGGGACCGGCAGATAATTACCGTTGCCATGGTCGGTACAAACAGAATCCAAGCTGCAGCTGGCGAACAAAGTAAAGACCCCAAGCCGGATGATCAGTCCGACAAGGTGACCTAAGCCTAGTGGTGCCTTTAGTTTTCAAAACTCGAACGGATACAAATCTAACATAATACTAATCCCTTTGGCTCAGGGGCTCGCACCACATAGCTCTGGCCCCGTCTTGCCTCGGGGTTTGTTTTCGGAATCATAGCCTCTTTGGCTCATGGGCTCGCACCACATAGCTCTGGCCCAGTCTTGCCTCGAGGGTTTTAATTTCAAATACGAGTCTTATCAAAACAATAGTCTCATCGAAGAAATCCCGAATGTGACAAACATAATTCATTCTCTTTTCAAATCGGATCGGAGAAATCGTACGAATTTCGATGGTGAACCGTTCAAATACGCATCGAGGTGATTTGTATAAAATCATACGAGCAACCCTTTCGAACATGGAAAGACACATGATTTTATGACAAATCATCGATGCTATTTAGGTTAGTTCACCAAAGAATACAAATACAAAATACAAATACAAATATATTTTTCTGACTTGAAATGGGATGGACAGTGGAGAATGACCTAATGACTTACCAAGGGACCATCATAATGCACATTTAACCTTTAAACATTAATAAATAAAGAATGTGTTTGATGCCAATGAAAATCCATAATGTTTAAATGATAAAGTGCACATTGAGACCCGAAAGGTTCCCGGATAATCTCACATACGCTCATTCCCACCTCATTCCCATTTCACAAATTTCCAAGTACCAAAGGTAATGTCAAAACCCTCGAAAAACAGGCCCATAGCTGGCCTTAAACCAAGTCCAAATAACCTACTCATTTAGCCCAAAATAACCCCTTTAAACGAGGCCTAAACCATTATTAAAACAGTCCCAAGCACTAAGCTTGATTGGCCCACAAAACACATTTCAAAAACAGCCCAAAGTTAAACATTGATTGGCCCACAAAACACATTTCAAAAACAGCCCAAAGTTAAACATTGATTGGCCCACAAACACATTTCAAAACAGCCCAAAGTTAAACATTGATTGGCCCACAAAACACATTTCAAAAACCACCCAAAACTGAACTTGAATTGCCCACAAAACAAGCTTTAAAAACAGTCCACAACTGATCTTAAAAACGACCCAAAACTGATTTGAATCAGGCCCACAAACTGATTTTTAAACAGCCCAAAAACTGATTTTAATCAAGCCCAAAACTGATTTTAATCAAGCCCAAGGAAGCCCCAACAATCCAGCCCACAAAATGATCCACACTCGGGCCCAAACCAACCCCCAGGCTAAGCTGGGCCTCGCTCGAGCGAACCAGGTCCGCTCGAGCGGACCCAGACAGTAGCTGGGTCGCTCGAGCGGCCCAGTGGGTCGCTCGAGCGAGGGCCAGGCAGTGCCTGGTCCGCTCGAGCGACCCAGTGGGTCGCTCGAGCGGACTGGGCCTGCCCAGTCCAGCCCGGCTGTGCAAGTTCTCCACTTCTTTGCATTTTTCTGATTTTTTTCTTGATTCTTTTGATCCCTTTTCTTTCATACAAATTTCCAAGATTTGTTGGGTCCTTCCTTGACCTTCCAAACTCATCAAACCACCAACCACAATCAAACCAACTAATCCAAACACCCTACTTTGAAATCAAAGTCTTCTTCCTTGGCTTTGAACCCAAACCCTTAGCATAAAAATTAATTTTCAAAATGATCAAGTGAAAGACAAACTTTCAATGCATTGTAAAACAATGACATAAGAGAAAATCAAGCAAAACATTACTCCATTTGTCCAAAACAAATCTATGAAGCATAAAGATTTAAAGCCTAGCACAAAACAACATGATATGAACAAAATACATGCAACCATCATATTAATTGGAAATTCACTTGCCTTGGTCAAGAGAAGATGTAAAAACACTCCAAGAAGGTCCTCTCATGGCCTCAAGCTCCCAAAATTTCGAAATCCCCAAATAGCTCAAGAGAACCCTAAAAATCCAATCCATTGAAAACCTCCATGAAAACCCTAACAAACGGGTTTAAAACACTCCAAATGGAGAGGAGAACAAGAATCTCAAGAAAGAAAATGACATTGCAAACCTTTGGGTGCCCCAAACAAGAAGAAGAGCTTGAAAGATGGGTCTTCTCTAGCTCAAACATCTCAAAAATGGTGTCCCTATGAAGCTTGAGAGATGGGGAAGAAGAAGAGGAGCTCCAATCTCCATTTAGCATCAAGGGAGGAGGGATACATGAGGAGAGAGAAAGGGGGCTGGGGGAAACCCTAATCCCTCTTCGTTGCAGGAAATGAGAGAAAGAATGGGGGAGACAAGAGAGGTCCAAGGGTTTTATAGAGAAAATGGGCTGGGCCCCATGGGCCCCAAGCTCACTAAAGCTGAAACTAAGGTTTGCGGGTCCCGAATGAAAACGACGAAGAAGAGAAAAACGATCGGCGAAATATCTACTTTCCAAAAAGTGTATTTTCCCCAATTTCTGAAATTTTCGAAATTCATGGACAGATTTAGTGAAAATGCCATTTTTGCCTTTTTTTCCTCGAAAAAACGTGATTTCTGAGTATCAAACCAAGATGATCAAAACATGAAAGTTGTTAAACTTCATAAAATGAGTCAAAATACACCAAATCCAGAATTTTTAGAAATCCGAAGTAATTTCCCATAAAAAAATACAGATCCTAAGGACCGGGTCAAACTAAAGTCAACGGTCTTCAAAATCTCCAAGGCAAGGAAAAATCCGGTCAAACTCAAATACGCGGTCAAACTAAATCAAATCTCGCTTAAAAAGCTAAACCACGATTAAAACAATGCTAAACAAAAGGGTTGGGGTCGGGATCTTACACACATCGACTAGAAATGATAAGCAACTCGTCGCTGTACCTCGAGGGGGCATTTGTTGAGACCAAAAATGTCACTTTGCCTCTTCAAGATCCAAAGAGGTACATGAAGTCGCAACCTGCCATAAATAGGCAATGATGCTTCCAAAAAATCAAATCTTGTCAGAATCAAACAAAAACTGCAAGATCCTTCAAGACAGCCAAAAGAGGAGTACACAAGAAGTTTCGGGCCATTTCAAAATCATTTGGCCTAACTTCGCTTCTCCGGCAGCTGAAAAGGAGCTCCCGGCGGTAAAAGCATCGGAGACACCAAATCTTCGATCAGAGCCGACGGATGGTCTCAAAATACATCCAAAAGGCTCAACGTCAAGTTCCAAGTCAAACCGACAACGTTTGACCCTACATTAACCCTCGAACAGCTAAATCAAGCCTCTCAGCGGCGAGAACCACCGAGGCCATCACTCATTAGATAGAGCACATGGACGGCTTCAAAATGCTTACAAAGGGCTACACGTCAAATTTTAGGTCATTTCGACAACATTTGACCATAGTTTGACGCTCGGAAGCCAAATCAGGCCTCTCGGCGGCAAAGCTCCCTGGGACCATGGTTTTCAAGACAGAGCCTATGGATCATCTTAAAATGACTCTAATAGGTTCCCTGTCAAATTTCAAGTCAATCGGACATCAGTTGACCGCATATCAAACCGCGACATCTTCATCGCGATAAAAGCGAGTCTGCTAGTGATAGGACCCCAAACGGCTTCAAAACTCGAACAAAAGCCTATGGTTGGTCTTATTTATTGCTCAGGAGGCTTCACACCAAATTTCAAGTCATTCCGACATCGTTTGTCCCAGTTTCAGCTTCTGACGGAAAATCGGCATCTCTGCGCGACAAAGTCTTCGGCTTTCTCAGGAAATTGGAAACTTTGCAAAATAAAATGCAAGGATTCTCATCAGGTTTCCTACAGGGAAATCAGGCCAATAAATGGTCAAAATGTCAAGGAAAAATACAGAAAAAAAAAGAATAAAAAAACAGCAAAAAAGGACACAAAACGGGACAAAAAGGGGGAAAACCCCCCAGGGTCGCAGACCCTGGAGCCCGGGATCGCCGGGAACGCCCCGGAAACCCCAGTTTTCGCCGTTTTTTCACGATTCGAAGCGTCCGGCCTCTGGTACTTTCCAAAATTCATACTTTTGAGACACCAAATCCTCTGCCATCCGGCAAAAACACGGGTCAATCATCAAAAGTATCGAAAACAACATTGATCGCCACCCGGTCAACCAAAAAAAGTGTGCTTTCTACCCGACCGATCGAGAAATCGTCAGGACAGATGGCACCGACCCGCTGTTGGCAACCAACACCTAAAGTCACATGGTCATCCGATGTCGATCTACATGAAGATCCATCGATGATCATTGCCAGAAGAATGACAAAAGACGCGGCACGGCCCGCGACTCTTCAACTGCTCGGCGACCACTTAATGCGATTAATTGACTAGCTTTAATACAGTCATTAATCCATTTCTTTGGATGGACCAATCAGAAGCAAGCATCCGGGAGTTACAAGTCAAGAGATTCATGGCATTTAACACATGAAACTCCTCCCATCATGGCGATTAAAGGCGATTAAATGCCCTCAATCTCCTCCGGCCAATCAGAAGCCAAGAAAAAGGAGTTACAAAATAAAGAATTCAATCTTGTAACTCCTCCCTTTATGTAGCTTTATGACAATTAAGGCTCATAAACCCTCCTAAATGGCTACCTAAAAGCCTATGAATAGGAGAGCTCTCCAAGAAGAAAAGGACGGAGACATAACAGAAAACACACAGACAACAGACTGCAGAAAATCCGGAAACTCAGACAGAAAAAGGCATCAAAGAGAGAAAACTCTGCGGAAGTTCTACACCGACCACCGCTACAAGGTGACAAAAGTCCCTTGGGGGGTACCCCCCCCCCAAGGTCCTTGCCTTCTCCTTCTGCATCCAAATGGCTTTTCAGCTCGTCTACTCGGCTTTTTATTGGACATAGGACCTTCTTTTGGTCTTTGTTCTCTAAAAACCTGAGGTTATAGCCAAGCCAAGCGAATCAATAGCATCCTCTGTTCTCATCTGCATGGATGATGGCGAAGTCCACATATGGCTTGCGACCGTCAATCTGAACGGGTCCCCCACAATCTCCTGAAAAGTTAGATCCTCATTTTCTTGCTTTTCATTGTAGTTTGTATTTTATCAAAAGAGACAAAAAAAATCGCAACTCTTGTCTTTCATTATTGATAAGGATTGTAAATCGGCTATAAACGCCAAAATCAGCTATAAACGCCAAAAATCGGCTATAAATGCCAAAAAATCGCCTTTTACGGCAAATCAAGAAAATGTCTCTTTTCTTAAATATATGTGCAATGGAAAACTTGAAAGAAGTTGATTTCTTTTTTTACTTGCGAAGGTTGATCTCCGGATCACCACTTGCAATTCCAAGTAAAACAGAAAATCTGGCACACCCACACAAAAGAAATGTTGATGCACGCCCCTTGCCCCCCTGGGTTAAGAAAGGGTCAGACCCAACGGACTCCCACATCCGCCGACCTCGGTAGGACAAGGCGCCAGGAGCGCGGCCCATCACACATCTGTATCTATCTTTGGATACGATGGGAGTACTCGAAGGCCTATCGGCAAAATCAGGTTCAAGTTGCAAATCGGTGATCTTATCTCTGAGGTCACTGTGTATGCAATAAAAACCCCTTCATGCTACAACATCCTTCTCGGACGCCCTTGGATCCACGAGAATGGCGTTGTCCCTTCAACTCTACATCAATGCATCAAGTTTGTTGGCGATGACGGCATGATACATCGAGTCTTTGCGGATAGAAAACCCTTCAAAGGTAAAGAAATCCACTTCGCAGACTCACAGATGTATGAAGGTGAAAAAGAAGAAGAGGAGAAGCATACCACACCCTTTGCCGAAAATCTCCAGAAAGATAAAGGCAAAGCTCCTCAACAATCACCGGAAGAAAACAAACCATCCGGTAAATCTGAAGAGAGCATTCAAACTCCCTTCATCATCTCCCTCAAACCTTCAAAGCCTTTGGTCATCACAACTAAAGTGAAGAAGGCAAAGCAAAAGTCTGGGGGCAAATTTGTTGTCTCTTTCGTGTCTATCATGCAAGACACGGATTCGAATTCAGAGCCAGAAGACGACACATCGTCAAGCCAAGCTGACACTCAGCAAGTTCAGCCTGCTCTCACTCCAATGGAGACAACTTCTGACATAGAAGATCCTACGTCAGCTTCCTTCGTTGTTCCAGCAACTTCAGCGAAGGAAAAGCCGATCTTCTTCCATAGATCGGATGCTTCTTCATCAAACTCCATGCTTGAACCTTTCCAAAATGAAGGTATGCCTCAACTATCCTTATATAGTTCTGTAGCACAAGCTATTATGAAGAAAATGGGCTATGACACTCAAAACCTAGTCGGTTTGGGAGAAGGACGCGGTATTCTCACGCCATTGGGGCCCGTCTTGACCAAAAGCCAGCTGGAAGATTGGAGACTCTACGGCTATGTAGAAAAGTCTTCACACGGGTTAGGGTATGATCCCGACACTCCCCTGAGACAGTTGACACAAAGGCTTAAAAGTCAATATACTGACCAAGCCTCAACATCTCAAGTCCATGAAGACATCGATCTCCCTGGATATCTCTTTGATGAGTCGCCTGACTAAGATCCAGGAAGCTCATCCAATTGGCACGATTTCTCTGACAATGAAGAGGAGTTATTCGATGGCACAGACGTATGGTCTTCTGACCCAGAAGAACCCACATCTCCAAAAGAAGTAGCCTACTTCGACCCGGTTTCAACAGGCGATTGGGATCATCTCATAGCAAGCCTTGGGAAAATTACCGATCAAGAAGACCCGTGGAAAGGAACAAAACCTTGGTCTGGAAGTGCCCTTGAAACCCCAGAAGGTTTCGTTGAGCTGGAAGCCTCCGAAAATATTGTGGAGGAACCACCTTTGAACCTTCCAACAGAAGATCCTGTTCAAAAGATAGACTTGGGAACACCAGATAACCCACGTCCTGTATTCATAAGCAAGAATATAGAGGATGATGAGTTACCTGAGTATATCGCCTTTCTTCGTGAGTTCGTTGATTGCTTTGCATGTTCTTATGCTGAAATGCCTGGTTTAGACCCCAAAATAGCGGTTCACAAACTCAATCTTCAAGATGACATCAAGCCTGTCAAGCAATGCCAAAGAAGACTCCGTCCAGATGTCATGGATAAAATTGAACAAGAAGTTCAAAAACTCAAAAGCGTCGGCTTCATCCGTGAGGAACAACATCCTAAATGGTTGGCCAACATTGTCCCCGTGACAAAGAAAAACGGGCAGATCAGGGTCTGTATTGACTATAGAGACCTGAATGGCGCATGCCCAAAAGATGAATTTGCGCTCCCCATACCAGAGGTAATGATTGATAATACCTGTGGATTCGAGCGAATGACATTCATGGATGGTTTCTCTGGCTACAATCAGATAAACATGCATCCTCAAGATGAAAAACATACATCTTTTCGGACCCCATTTGGCGTGTATTGCTACACTGTCGTGACATTTGGTCTGAAAAATGCTGGTGCCACATATCAGAGGGCTATGATGAAGATATTCTAAGATATGCAGCACAAGACGGTTGAATGTTAAGTTGATGACCTCGCCGTCAAAAGCAAAAGAAAAGAAAATCATCTCGAAGACCTTCGAGAAGTCTTCCTCCGGCTTCGTAAACACAAGCTGTGAATGAATCCTTTGAAATGCTTCTTCGGCGTCTCGTTGGGTAAGTTCCTCGGATTCCTAGTTCGGAAAGCTAAAATAGAGCTTGACCCCATAAAAGTCAAAGCCATTCTAGAAATGCCCTCTCTAAGAACCTTGAGAGAACTCAAAGGGCTTCAAGGGAGATTAGCCTACATCAGACGGTTCATCTCCAATCTTTTGCGGAAATGTCGTCCATTCTCCCGGTTGATGAAAAAAGGTGTAAACTTTGTCTGGGATGCTGACTGTGAAGCTGCTTTCTAAGACATCGAGTCATACCTTACAAAACCTCCAGTGTTAGCTGCTCCTACCACTGGAAAACCATTCATCTTGTACACAAGAGCCCTTGATCACTCTTTGGGAGCTCTGCTTGCTCAAGAAAATGATCAAAGAAAAGAAGCTACTCTATATTACCTCAGCCGCATGCTACTAGGTGCAGAGCATCGATACTCTCCAATCGAAAAAGAATGTCTTGTCGTGATGTTCGCAGTACAAAAGCTGCATCACTACTTGCTTTCCAACATAGTCTACCTGGTCTCAAGGGTCAACCTCTTGAAGGTCCTTGTCACAAAGGCAGGTTCTCTCAATGCTCGAATGGCAAAATGGTCCATCCTTCTGTCACAATTTGATATTAGGTATGTACCACAAAAGGCAATCAAAGGGCAAGCTCTAGCGGACTTCCTCGCAGAGCATCCATTGCCTAAAGATTCTCCACTCAGAGATGATCTCCCAGACGAGCCAGTCTACAATGTGGAGACTTTCTCACAAAGTACCTCCTGGGACATATACTTTGACGGTGCAACCAGGACAAATGAAAAAAGACAGCTGATCTCGGGAGTTGGCATCCTCTTTGTTAGCCCCGACAAATACATGATTCCACACGCTTTCTCGCTACTGGAACCATGCACAAACAATGCAGCTGAATATCAAGCTCTGATCCTAGGATTGGAACTCGCCATCGAATCCGGTATCACCATGCTGGAAGTCTTTGGAGACTCTCAACTGATCGTCAACCAGATGAATCAGAAATTTGAAGTCAGGAAGCCAGATTTGCTGCCTTACTACAATAAGGCACAATCACTTCTGCAAAAGTTCGACATCTGTCACATCACCCACATTCGTAGAGGTGAAAACATGCGTGCAGATGCCCTGGCTGGACTTGCCGCATCTATGGCAATCCAGGAAGGGGAAAACACGCAAATCACAGTGTGCGAAAGAAGAATCCTTCCTCCTCTTAACACACACCAAGCAGTTGCTGAATGCCACCAAGTGATTGGAAGTCGGATTTCAATCCTTCAAACTTCAATCGGCGACTGGAGGGATCCGTTCATTGATCACATTATGTTCGGAATCCTACCTGAAGATCCAAAAAAACGGTTAAGCATCCAAAGGCGAATCCCAAACTTTCATTTCGATATTCCTTCAAAAACCCTTTACAGAAAATCCTTCAACGGAGTACTTCTACGCTGCTTGTCACAACAAGAGGCTGAAGAAACACTCAAAGAAGTTCATGCTGGTCTCTGCGGAGCTCATCAGGCTGGTCCCAAGCTCTATGATCAGATAAAAAGGTTAGGTTATTACTGGCCTACCATGGTAGCTGACGTAATGCAATTTGCTAAGCGCTGCCAACAATGCCAAGTTCATGGAGATTACATTCACATGCCACCAGAACGGCTGCATCCTACAGTGATTTCATGGCCTTTCGAAGCCTGGGGTATGGACATCATAGGTCCTATTTCTCCCTCTTCGAGCAAAGGTCATCGCTTCATCTTCGCCGCTACGGATTATTTCTCCAAGTGGTCAGAAGCATTTGCGTTCAACGAAATGAAGACCTCATCAGTCCTTCAGTTCCTGCGCACCAACATCATTTGTCATTTCGGCATACCCAAAAGATTCGTCCATGATAACAGACCACAATTCCGGGATCATCGATTCTACTGGTTCTGCGACAAATACAAAATCCAAAGCTGTCCTTCGACTCCATACAATCCGGTAGCAAACGGATTAGCAGAAGCTTTCAACAAGACACTCTGCAGAATCCTCAAAAAAATGGTCTCTAGTCACAAAAGAGACTGGAGCGATAAAATATCTGAAGCTTTGTGGGCCTATCGAACCACCGTTCGAGGACCAACCCATAGCACACCATTCTCCTTAGTCTATGGATGCGAAGCTGTCGTGCCCTTGGAAGTACAAATTCCTTCCCTGAGGGTATCTTTGCAAAATGACATGACGCAAGAAAGCAATGTCAAATTGCGACTCCATGAGCTGGACAATCTCGATGAGAGACAGCTCGAAGCTCAACAGAGCATTGAACTTTACTCAGCACGCATGGCAGGATCTTTCGACAAAAAGGTCAGGCAACGCGCCTACAAAAAGGGTGACTTGGTTCTTGCGGTAAAAAGACCAACGGTCTTCGCTCACAAGTCCAAAGGAAAATTTAAGCCAAAATGGGAGGGACCCTACGTCATCGACAAGGTCTTCTCCAACGGCGCATACGCACTCCTAAACATGGAAGGTGACAGATGTATGCTGCCCATTAACGACAAGTTCTTAAAGCGGTACTACCCTTGAAGACTTACCCAACTGGGTAAGAGCAATGCCTGTACGGCCAAAACTAGTTTCCAGGTACACGCTCGCTAAACCCACCTTTTTTAGAATTTTCATGTCAAGTGTTGAAATTTCTAGAAATTTAAACAATGCTTACTTTCATTGTTTCATTGTTCAAAAACCCAAGTTTAGGAACCTTTCCCTAACTTGACCAAGATTTTCAACCCTTGAACTCAAAATTCATGGTTTGAAACAAAATCCGGATTCAGGGATTTCCACCCTAGTCCACCCTACCTTTTACCGCCTAAATGGTTTTAGGTCAAAACTTATGACCCTCGTGTCTTTAAACAAAAAAAAATGGTTTTTCAAAAAGCTGTGGGGAAGCGATGCTTAGTCGATACTCGCACAAATCGGAAGCATGCGAACCACGTTCGACACTTCCAAAAAATCGCAGGGAAGCGACATTTCGTCGATACTTGCAAAATCCAAAACCGTGGAGATGCAACATTTCAGTTGATATCCACAACCCAAATTTCAAAGGTTCGAAAAAACCTTAAAACTTTGGCCACCCCGTCTTTCGCCGTTTTTTCGCGATTCGAAGCGTCTGGCCTCTGGTATTTTCCAAAATTCATACTTTTGAGACACCAAATCCTCTGACATCCGTCAAAAACACGGGTTAATCATCAAGAGTATCGAAATCAACATTGATTGCCAACTGGTCAACCAAAAAAAAAGTGTGCTTTTTACCCGACCGATCGAGAAATCGACAGGACAGATGGCACCGACCCGCTGTTGGCAACCAACACCTGAAGTTACATGGTCATCCGATGTCGATCTACATGAAGATCCATTGATGATCATCGCCAGAAGAATCCCAAAAGACGCGGCACGGCCCGCGACTCTTCAACTGCTCGGTGACCACTTAATGCGATTAATGGACTAGCTTTATTACAGTCATTAATCCATTTATTTGGACGGCCCAATCAGAAGCAAGCATCCGGGAGTTACAAGTCAAGAGATTCATGGCATTTAACCCATGAAACTCCTCCCATCATGGCGATTAAAGGCGATTAAATGGCCTCAATCTCCTCCGGCCAATCAGAAGCCGAGAAAAAGGAGTTACAAAATAAAGAATTCAATCTTGTAACTCCTCCCTTTATGTAGCTTTATGACAATTAAGGCTCATAAACCCTCCGAAATGGCTACCTAAAAGCCTATAAATAGGAGAGCATTCCAAAGAATTCCATCGGAAAAAGAAGACAGATCCCAGATCAGAAGAAAAGCACAGAAATACAGAGAAAGAAAGAGAGAAAACTCTGCGGAAGTTCTACACCGACCCCCGCTACAAGGTGACAAAAGTCCCTTGGGGGGTATCCCTTCTCCTTCTACCTCCAATGGCTTAGACGTGGCTTTTCAGCCCGTCTACTTAATTTTTTATTGGACATAGGACCTCCTTTTGGTCTTTGTCCTCTAAAAACCTGAGGTTATAGCCAAGCCAAGCGAATCAAATAGCATCCTCTGTTCTCATCTGCATGGATGATAGCGAAGTCCACATATGGCTTGCGACCGTCAATCTGAACAAGTCCCCCACAATCTCCTGAGAAGTTAGATCCTCTTTTTCTTGCTTTTCATTATAGTTTGTATTTTTTCAAAAGAGACAAAAATCACAACTCTTGTCTTTCATTATTGATAAGGTTTGTAAATCGGTTATAAACGCCATAATCGGCTATAAATACCAAAAAAATCGCCTTTCACGGCAAAATCAAGAAAATGTCTCTTTTTTAAATATATGTGCAATGGAAAACTTGAAAGAAGTTGATTTCCTTTTTACTTGCGAAGGCTGATCTCCGGATCACCACTTGCGATTCCAAGTAAAAATAGAAAATCTGGCACACCCACAAAAAAAAAATGTTGATGCACGCCTCTGCCCCCCTTCCGGTTACGAAAGGGTCGTACCCAAACGGACTCCCATGTCCGCCGACCTCGATAGAACCGGGCGGAAGCGCCGGTCCATCATTTACGAGCATCATTCATTGCCTGTCATTCAAAACAACTATGGATGAAGGCCAAGCGCCGACGGCCGAAACCAAGAGGAACTCTATCCCAGAAGGGTTCCCTGTCTTATAGCTCCCGACCTCACTTTGTTGGCGAACTTGGTAAGGTCAGAAGCTAGGGGGAAATTGTGTCGGGAGATTTTCAAAGCTCCAGGATTATGCTAATCACGGCTATAAGATGGGATTAAGTACTCCCACGTGCCGACCACGTGCCAACCATGTGGCTCCCGGACTCGCCTCGGCTACTGGGGCAGAGGCCTCAGCCGAAACCGGACAGGCTTTGGCTGCTAGCGCCGAGCTCGGCTGCCAGGGGCCCACTTCGGCTAACGAGCTTGACCTCGGCCAAAGGAGCCGGGACGGAAGCCGAGGCAGAGAAGGATCTCCTCTCGCGCCCTACGCCCACCACGTCATCAGTCACGTGGCAGAGTAGGGGTGCGAGCCAGTGGGATAGATGCGATATCAGCCGTCCACAATCTTCGCCAGATCACTGACAGAGCGGCATCCAGCGGCTGTGACCAAATCAGGGCAAGGCTCGAGGGTGGATCCGATGGGACCTCAACCGCCAAAGGCATCCAACATGATCTGGCTCAACATGACATGCATTAAATGCAATGTGGGCTGATCCGACTGGCATTAAATGCAATGTGGGCTGAAGTGGACCGCATTTATGACTTTGTGGGCTGCTAAGGACTTCCCTATCAAATCATGGGACCCACTCCAAAATATCATCCAAGATATCCTCCATGGTTCTCTATAATTAGAACTCCATTCTACGTGCAAGGTACGCACACTTAGAACCAGAGAGCTGTTACTCTGCCTCTCTTCTTCCTCTCCTTCCTTCGTTCTCAGTCCATACACTGACTTAGGCATCGGAGAGCCTTGCGCCGTCCAGGCCAGGGTCCTCTGACCGTTTGCTCTTCCTTTTCAGGTTTAGAGGCAGCAGATCATCTCCTTCATTTGGATAAGTCTTGTAAGGCACCCTTATTATTGTGGGTCATAATTTCCTGCACCTAAAATTTTAATTTTAGTTCTGCTCCTGCAGATCTCGTGGCACAACTGTGTCTGTCGTCTATCTTCTATGTTTGGGACATTTGCATCAGCATTGCCCAAGCAGTGCATGATTGAATTCGCATCTTCATTTTTTAATGGGGCTTTCATCTAGCTATGATTACTCTATTGTAACCTCCTTCAAAGGAGGAGAAGCAGAGGCAACAGTACTAGTTGTAAAAAGAGAGGGCAATTTTTTTCTTAATTGGCCATCTTTGATCGTGGTCTTCTGACTAGCAATGTTGAAATAGCAAAGGTGATTGATACTTTTGAAATGATAGAATCGTAAATAAGGGTATTTGGATCATTAAATATTGTAACATCGATAGGTGGTAAATTTAAATAGATTCATTTGAGATAATTTGAATATGTCTAACACAGCCAACAATAACATTTATGAGAAAAAGATTTTTTATGCAGGTTAATGACTCTTAAGGAAAAGGATAGGCCGAAGCATGGGCGGCGCCATGTGGTTGACAGTGGGGTCAATTGATCCCACTAAGATCTGAAAACATATTTATAAAATTTTTGTGAACCTCAGAGTGAGAATCTTTTGACTCACTGAGATCTAAAAAAAATAAACATCTATGGGAAGTTTCAACCCCACTGAAATCTAAAAACAATCTTATGGGAAGATTTGAAATCAACTTAATTTAAGAGTTTAATCTGAAGGAGAGAAAATGACTTATAAATTTTTGACCCTTTTTGTAACATCCAATTAAGATAAATCGTGGTCACGTTTGGCAACCAAATCTTTAGGGAAAAGATTTTCGATTTCTCTAAAGTTGTGGTAAATCTATGTTTGACAATTGTAAATTTCTGAAGATTTAGACAAATGAAAATCTTCATTTGTTAGGATCTTCAGATCCGACCACCCCCATAAGACTTGAAAATCTTCACGTAAGTGGATTTGCACACTAAACTCTATTTTTCTCAGCCATATGCATAAATATATACCAATATCAATGTGAAATCCTCAACTATATAAATCCCCATCGAGGAATCCTTGTTCCAGTGGTAGTGAAGAATCATCAGATCTATGGATTTCTCGCCCGTAACCAAACATGCTCTTTGTGTCATGGGCAGCCCAATAATTTTGAATGGCTTATAAATTTAAATGGATATGCCTTAACTCATAGGAAGCTCAAATAGTATTTTTATCTGAAGTCCTTTTATTTTTATCATTTTTCTCTCATTTTTCTAATACTAAATATTTGAAGGTAGGGTAGGGGTCTAAAAATTACAGGCCCCCCATATGAAAGTCGAAGGTTTTTGCTCGGTTAAGCCCGGTCCGCAAATGAGAGGGTAGGATAAGAGCTTATACTCGGCCTGGCCTGGGTCTGACCCTTTGATAGCCCTAGTGGCAGGGTTGTGGAAGATAAGTATTTTTTGACCCCACTGACTTGATTTCCTGGAGCCGCCCCTGGGCCGAAGAGGATATGGATGGAAGTGGTAGAAAAAGATTTAAAAAAGTATAACATTTTTAAGGATTTGGCCCATGATAGACTGGAATGACTAAATAGAATTTAAGTAGCTGACTCCAACGTATTTAAAACTAGCCTTGATAAATCAGATGATCAAATTTACTTCAACCCACTAAATAGCTAAAAACCACGAAAAAGAAATTAATGCAATAGAGAAGCACAATATTTAAGAACTTAGTGACCCATTTGAGGATAGAAAGGCTACCGGTTGCAAATGGCTATTGGAAAAGAAATGTAAATAAGATGGTTCAGCTGGTAAGCACAAAGCTAGCTTGTTCCTAGATGTTTTTGACAAAACAACATATAATTATTTTTAGTGGTAAGAGTAAAAATTGGCCATAACATAAACTATATATCACTACTATAACACCAATATATTAGATGATGCCTAAGGTTCTACCTTTGACTAATACACTTTTGGCAATTGTGTTTAAAAATCGTGATTACTCAAGACGCTTGTTTTAGCTGCGGGCATATCATTTATTGAAATTGTTAGTTTTATGGACTCAATCCAGTAGATGATATAATAAATTGATTAATTTCTTTATTTATCAGTATATTCATTCTTTCCTTTCATGAGATGAATGGTGATTTATTATACACTTGCACATAACCAATACGAATGACATGATGGTTCATAAGATGAACCGGGGTCCACAAGTATATTAGATGTAACACATGTGTATGGATGAGATCCACATACGGGAGACATGTGTGACAAATCTTATACTTAAATATCTTCACAACCAGTGATGAGACTGGACATCTCATACTGACAAGGTTGCAGTACTTTGATCACTATGAGATAGTGTGACTTGTCTCGATCATCAGAATGGAGATTCTGGATCATAGTGCTGGTACATTGGATGTATTGAAGGACCATGAGAAGCACCTTATAAACACTGTCTTTATTTTAAGGTCTGCTCTCATAATTCCCTAGCAATAGGCTCTCAATCCTGAGACATTAATGAACTCAAGTTTCTATCTATTCATTTGCTTTGAGTCACCAATGAGTGAGGCCAACTGTAGGTCAACACCTCGGTGATTTGGGTACATGGTAGTAGAGCTGTGGGAACATTCAATAGTCAAGATGGAATCTATCTCTAATATCCCTTTCTGCTAATTAATGGATTTATCATTGGTAGTGCGCACCCATTCCGATTAAGAGTTAATTGGAAAGGTACCTATGATCATTATAATTAATTGGGGCTCAAGGATAATAAGATATGGATCAAGTTTGGAAGACAGGTCCAATTGATCCATGGATATTGATAGAGGGGTCTACTTGTGGTAATGTGGAAGTTTAGGGTCTTCTATGTAATATTCCTAAGACTGGAGTTCAATTGCATTTATATAGTGGAATTATTTGCAATTAACTGTGGGCCCGGATTACACATGAGATGTGGGGTCGCGTGTCCCAGTTGGAGCCAGCTTTCTAAGGAATCCCTAGTGGTCCCCACGCTAGCCCAATTATTAGAAAGTATCTAATTCTAGTTGAACTCTAAAAGGAAAGTTACTATTTCTATTTGAAGTGAGACTTCTAATAGTGGTAATAATAGACTTACTAATTTTAGTAGAAGTGAGACTTCTATTTTAATTAGAAAGGAATTGGAAAGTTACTAATCATATTTGAAGTGAGACTTCTAATTATGATATGGTAAGTTACTAATTAATTAATGGAAGTAAGACTTCTATTTTAATTAAGAAGAGATAGTTACTAATTTTTGGAAGTAAGACTTCTAATGGAAATTAGTAAGTTGGGCTTGCAAAAGCTATAAATAAGAGGAGAGGATGCCTTGGACGTCCATGCTTGCTCCTTCCATAGGGATTCACGCCCAAGGCCCTTTTGTGCAATAGTTGCACATGCTCTTCCTCCTCTCCCTCTTCTAGTTCTCTTTCTAGTTCCTCCCTAGAGTTCCTAGTAGTTTTCTCTTTGAGATCCCACCATCTTCTTGAGAAAAGGAGAATCTGATACGGGTCATAGCATGGAAGATCAAGAGGTTTTGGAGATCCCTATTTGATTAGTGAAAGCGTTTCATCATCAAAGAAAGACGCAACTTCTCCATTAGAGCACAACCGAGCTCCAAAGGTATAATCCACTTCCTTGCATGTTGTAGATTATTATGGATGCTTGTTAGTTGCTGTTTCTATCTTCTAGATAGATTGCTTTACTGATCATGATGACTGAGATTGAGGACATAGATCTTGGATTGGGTTTTATAGCCTTCTGGATAGTTGATCCCTGCGTCAAGTGGGTCAAAAGTTTTTGAAACCTATCCTAGAGGCCCACCCTATTTCCAACAGAAATATCACTTCTTTCCCTCCTTAAATTTTCTCTTAGTTTAAAGTCTACACAAGATTAATGTCAATTAAAATTTTGAATCTAGTCAGTCTTTTTAACACTGTGTTCCATCCAATTATCAATACTCCCATGTCATGGTGATAATTGTAGATTAAATAGTTAATACACGACGTAACAAAAATGAATGTTAGTCTACGCGGAAGTGGGATTAGTTATTTTGAAGTCAAGATAATTCATTAGGAAAGAATTGGATATTCGAGGGTCCCACAATCACGAGACTCATTTTTTTTGCTATTGATGTGCCCTTTTATGAATAAAGTTGGTTCTTTTGTTTGAGTGGGAAGTTTGAGTCCTTGGAAAATGACAGATTAGTGCTTGGCATGTAACACGTTTGGCAACGCCCTGTTGTTAGTTGTTACATTACATCAATTGCGTGTGGGGCCTACCATTTGAGGAGGACCCTTTTAAATTGAGGAGGACCCTTTTAAATTGATGGGAGGTAGAGGTACAAAGCTCTCAATCTTGTCAGCATTGAAGAAATTCAAAGAAAATCTGTTTAAAGTACATGGAAAGCACAAGTACAACATTGACCCAGTCTCAACATGATGGGGGGTGTCTATGGATCCGGATCTCGTGTTTTGTCCAAATAGGGGCTTCGGCCCGTACAAGCGGGGGCAAAGAAAAGAGAACTTGAAAACCTGTTCTATTTTTCCTGCCCCGTCTGCCTCCGTATGTACCGGCTCCTAATTTGTTTAAATAGGGCTTTCTTGTTTGGACGAAACAAGAAATCTGTTTTCGAGTGTCTATATATAGTAGTCATGTGGGTCACATTCAAAGTAAGGCTACTATGGGGCTTGCTGGGTTCATACTTCATACGCATGTGGGTTCGATGGGCCGGACTATGATCTTTATTTAATGTTTGAAATTATTAATGTGGTGGGCCTTGGCAAAGGTCCCCATGCCAAGGTGACTCGTGGCCAGGCTTCGACCCGGTTCATGATGTGTTTCACATATATAAAATGTTTTAGTTGTTCTTACAATATATGCCATTGGTAACTGGTAAACTTGCATCATGTTGGCCCTCATGAGTTGGATTCCATTTATGCTTATGCTGTTCGTAGAAGAGGGATAGTGGTCTTTGTTGTAGTTTAAAGAGCTTTCTTTTATGTTGTTATTTTGGTAGGGCTGGTATCCAAAAGAGTCAACATAAGTGGGAAGAGGAAGCCCACTCACGTACAAAAAGGGGCATATCCAACCGGATGACATGCGAAGTTGCCAAACAAATGAGCAACCCCTTGTTGTCTAAAATTCTTTCTTTTGGTTTGTTTCTTGATGCCAGGTGTCCTTTGCAATAAGAAGAGGGCCTGGATGGGCCTGTCTTTTCCCCTTCTTGCTGGGTATTTAGTTAGACCAGGTTCGTCTTGAAGGCTACAAAAGTGGGGCCTTTTCCTTTTTATAAATCCTTGAGACTAGTATAGACTCAATTATGAAAGTCTACAACTTTAATGGCCGGGCTAAGATAAAACCTTGCCCAGCCCTGCTGTAGGTTGAGGTGTATGTGCCCTAATATGGTGTGAGGTAGCTAGATGGGGCCCAATTGGAGCCCCATTCATCATGAGATTGGAAGGCTGAGGGGGGATGGAAAGATCCGTCTAGGTAAGGCCTATATATATATATATATATATAAAAGGTTCAATCTCATGCGTCATCCCTTGTATTACCTACAAGTTTAACGACTCTGTATTAAAAAAATTGACTCTTTATCGAGTGGTCCGGTCCATTTGAATGGTGCAAACCCATGGACCTGACATAATTTAGGGGGCTAGATTGGTGATAGGTGTGCAGCCTGTATTATGGTACGAGGTGTATGTCCTTATCAAAACCATGTCCCAACTATGTTGTGGTTGGCTACATGAGTTCAATTTCATCATTCTGATCTAGCCTGAGCCAAATTCTAAAATAAATTGCATGTCTTCATATCTACTTTTATTATGTTTGTCACACCCCGAGCCCGAGATTACACTCGTCTTGAGGCGTGATGTACGCCCGTGTGGGGGTTTGTGTCAAACTCACTGGAATAATGTCCCCACGAATGGGTTTTCCTGCAGAATATCACGTGTGAGGTTCACACACCAACACATGATGGGGGTACCTTTCAATGCTTTCCTGTAAACTTGTATAATTTATCAAGATACACCCATCTGCATTCACATCCATTAGCATGTTTGAAAAGTAAGTCAGAGCATAGACCACTCACAAACATAGATTG
This sequence comes from Litsea cubeba, assembly GCA_012931725.1. NCBI lineage: Eukaryota > Viridiplantae > Streptophyta > Magnoliopsida > Laurales > Lauraceae > Litsea > Litsea cubeba. The sequence continues at coordinate 52,996,288 of CM022949.1, forward strand.
AGGTTCAAATTTCCAAAGATATATATATATATATAGAAGTAAGTTAAGTTAATGTTTAAGTTAAGTTAATGTTTACAATCCACAAAATGCAATCAGTCTAGAAACATCTAAAAACAAGTGGCAATTGCCAGCCATTGGTCAATGGGTCAAGTGACGTCCACTGTCGCATGCAAATGTCTAGAACACATCGTTCGCGGTCCGTTCTGCTAGCTATTGAGGAGTTTCCTCCTCCTCCTCGACCTCCTGGGCAATGATGTCTAGATTCTCACCTATAACGCCAAGTGTAGCACCATTAGAGTAGACTAAGTAAGATAGACAAAATATAGTTTGTGACATGTAAGAAATGAGTAATACGGACAAGTATAAATAATGTTAGGTCAAATAGGTATAGTCTAAGCATAGTCAGTGCATGAGTAAGCATGAGATAGCAGGATCAATGACAAGTATGCATAAACAACAGAGCAAGATGGCACATCCACATTAGCTATATTCTCTCAAATAAATTATGTAAACGCAAACACAAGTGAGCAAAATACTAAACAGAACTAAGTGGTCCACTAGGAGACAGAGGGCCCCGTAATTCTCCATCGTGGACTTAAGGTGTCAGTCAATCCTAAGAACATAATCCGATACGAAGAGGGCCGAAAAATAACTAAACCCACACTCAGCCGGGTCCAACTGTGATAGGGTTGAAGCCAAGTTGTGCCGACTTGTGAACAAAGAGTGTACATAATAACGTGACATAGTACATGTGCAAGTCATATCGCATATGTAAATGAAGATCTGACATAATCACAAGCAGGCTTAAGTGCAAATACGGAGTACAGAACAAGTCTTTATTGCATAAGGAGAACACATTGTATATTAAATAACCATAAACAGAAAATGTGCAAGTAATCAATGGAGGCATGATCGAGTCACGCGAAACATATTGTAAATAAGTGCAAATGCATGCTAATTAAGGATCGAAAGATGAATCAAGGGCAATTTGCAAGCCAACCTAGGAAACTTTGGAATGCCCGTGGACTTCACCATCCAATGATGTGCACTTCTCAGACCTACGTACGCCGTCGTCGGGCTACATAAGACCCATGGCGTTACTTGATTTGGGACACCGAACACCTTAGGAGAACGCCTTTGGTTCAAGGTCAAGAATCCTAAGGAAACGAGCTTCCGTGTGGGTGTATGGTAGCTTACACCACACCCACCAAATTAACCAGTCAATCAGGCATAAATTGGGAAGGGGTCCAATGCTAAGGTCCAAGACTAAGTCCAAACCACCTAAGAAACCTGAGGAGTTCGGCCACTACTCGGTTAGCTGTCGATTAACAGAAGATAGTCACGTCGGTTTACCGACACCTGACCGAGCATCAGTCCGGCAGGAAAAAAAGGCATCTAGATAAATGAACTGAAGCATGTCGGTGGGTTGTCGGTTAAGCTCGGTTAACCGAACTCAAGAATTTCGGTTAACCGAATTCTATTTTTTATTATTTCTCAACATCCAGATAATGGAGTAAGAAACTAGGTCGGTTAACTGACGGTTCACCGAACTGCTGCTAATCAGAACCTAGGAAGGCTTTGTTTAAAAGGTCTCTGAACTCTAATCAACCCAATCCTTCCCAAGGTTCAAACCTGCATCACTAGACCCTCTAATGCTCTCAAAACAAATCATGCAACCCTTCCAAACAACAAATTGAACCCAATACACCCATTGACATTCCAAATCACAAAAATTAGAGTCAAACACAACACATGAGCTGAAATTGGGTCTTCTATAATGAAGAATATATCAAGACTCAAAGTTTAGACTTGCATGCAAAAATTTATAGTTGTTTCACTTGCCTTTTTGGTGCTTGCAACTCAAATCCTACACAATTCAACCTCCCAAAGCTCAATGCAAGCTAACAAGACAAAACCCCCAACTAACAAATAGAGATCCTACAATGGTGGAATGATGGAATGGCTGCAAGTCAACATGCATGAATGAACTTGGCTTTGAAATCTTTGATATCATCAAGAAGAAGTGAGTTTGAGCAAGAAAGACTTATCAAGAGAATAATAGAAATGGTGGTGACCAAATGGGCGCTTGAGAAAGATGAAGAAGAATCTGAAAATCTCACACGCAACCTTCCTCTTGAAGAATCGAATAGAGATTGAGAGAAAATAATGAAAAAGAAGTGAATGGGGAAGAAGAACTTAGCTGCAGGAGGTAAGTCTCGTTTTAAATGAGAAGATGGAGTTTTAAATGGGAATTTTTGTTGGGTTTTGCATGCAAGCCCAGTCTAATCAAAGAAATGTCATAAAGGTTTTTTTTTTTTACTGGAAAATGGGCCAAGTGGATCTGGATTTGGGTCAGTTTGGGCTCAAATCGTCTCGGTAAAAACACAAAAACCAAAGTATGAAGCATGCTCTATGCAATGCACCCAAAATCCCGCGACAAATTAAAAGTGCACGCGCAAACCCAAAGTACCCAAAAAGTCATAATTCTACCTAGGCTTGGTCAAAACCCCACTAATCTTTCTAATTAGGCCCAAATTCACTCAAAACAAACATTAGGCATCTAATTAGGAATAATTAGACACTAAACACGATTAGGGTAGGGTCAGGGTGTTACATCCTCCCTTTCTTAGGACATTTGGTCATCTAAAAGAAAATCGTACATTAGGTAGGAGACGAGGATACTTTGGATCCTCACCACTTGCTCGTCTAGCTCCCACGTAGCCTCCTCCGGACTGTGGTCCTCCCATAAGATCTTCACCCATCGGATAGTTCGGGTACGCAACACCCGTTCTTTGACGTCAACCACCCTTAACGGCTTCTCATCATAGGTCTCATCAGGTCTGTTCTCTGACGGCTCATACTCGATGACATTGGACGGATCTAGAACGTATCTTCTTAGCATGGACACGTGAAGCACATTGTGGACAACATGGGACGGATCTAGAACGTATCTTCTTAGCATGGACACGTGAAGCACATTGTGGACAATTGCAGAATTTGGAAGAAGAATCAATCTGTAAGCTAACTTTTTGACTCTACTACGAATCTTGAATGATCCAACATAGCGAGGTGATAACTTTCCCCTCTGTTTGAATTGAATGGTGCCCTTCAATAGTGAAACTTTCAGGAACATCATGTCTCTTGATAAGTCCACAAAATTGTATCTTTCATTCATCATTTTATATGCATTTGTGGACTTACTTAGGTTAATTGCATAGAATTGCACTTTATTTCATGATTTCATGCATTTGAGCATCAAAGTTGGAATCTTAGTCAAAATTCATTACATTGTATGACCTTTGTGGAATTAGGGTTTTCATCTCATTGATCACCCCAAAATTAGTTCTTTTGGCTTCATTAATACATACCTGCTAATTTTGACACCATGTGCTATTTTTGGAAAGTTGGGTATTTTTGATGCATTAAGTAGGCATGTACAGTCCCATGCATAGTCTATCCAAATTCCTCACACTTAATTATTATTGAGATTGTTTAATTTTATTTGTGTAGGAGAAACCAAGAGTGGGACCCGTATTGGTGAAACTTGAGAGAGATCAAAGGCGGGACACCCTTCATGGTGGGCCCACATATCTCGATATCTTGGTGAAGTTGGAAAGCTTGGAAATTCTCAAAGAGGAAAGAAGAAACTCAGATTTGGAAAGATGATGTTGACTTGCTAAATTCGAAAACCAAAATCAAGAAAGAGAGAAAATTAGAAAGTTTGTAAGGGGAGCTGACTAGTCAAAGTTACAAGGAAGCATTCCAAATATGGAAAGAGAAGCAAATAAGCAAGTAAATAAAGAGTTTAAGTATGCCTTGGATGCCCAACGTGGGTCCCACACACCCCATTGCATGCCAACATAGAAATTCCTTTAATTGCACAATTATTCTCGAATTTTTCCGGAGCATCGAATTGAAATGGCCACACTACAAGAAATTGTAGTTTTAGTGTCGAACTTATAGCAGGGGCCGAACAAAAGTGTCGCTATAAGTCACTTATAGCGGCGGCTAATATTGGTCCCCGCTAAAAGTCAATTTCTAAGTATCTTATAGTGGTGGCCATCACTATGGCCGTCGGTAAAATCTTCGATCCGATAGAGCCAAGCTTTTGTGGGAAATTTTTTCGCTTTTAGTGTCCAACATATAACAGCAACTAATATTTGTGAGGGTAAAAGGTATCTTTAGCGGCCAGTAGGGGTTGACCGCCGTAAAAAGTTATTTTTTTGCTGCGGCACTTAAGTTATATTAAAAATATGACCCACTTTGCGCTAATCTCCCTCTCTTTCCTTCTAATAGAAAACCCTGGCGAAGAACCCTTGAGATCATATCTCTGAGATCGAATCGGTCTTCTTTATCCGCCCTGGCGAACCAAGAACTGCAGCCCACTTCTCTGCAATGGATCCCTGAAAAACAGTAGCCCTCTTCTCCGGCGAAGGGTGCAGATAAGTCCATTAAGATCCGGCAGCACCTTCTCCTCTGGCCTGATGCTCTGATCTTTGAGTTCAGCACCCTCTTCGCACGATTCGGAACCTGATCTTAGCCCCTGAGATCTCTCCTTCTCCTCCGGCAGCGGCGGTGGGCGGGGCAATCCAACATATCCGGCCGACCTTGCAGCGATTTTGGTACTTTTTATTTGATGGATTTTGGTTCTTTTATTAATCTTTATTTGATGGTTTTATGTTTATGTAGTTTGTATTTTATTTTTGGTTTAATCCTGATGGGTTTGTGTTTTTATAGTTTTATTTGATGGGTTTTTAGGTACTTTTCTAAAGGGCCTTTGATTTTTCAATGATTTTTGTTTGATGGCTTTGTGCTTGATTGGTTTTCTCTTTGGTTTTCTCTTGATGTGATTGGTTTTATCTTTTGTTTTCTCCTAGTGGTTTTCTAAAGGGACTTTTATTTGGCTTTTTTTGTTGTTGTTTGGTTCTTGTCAAGGTGCCATGGCGAGCTTATGGTTGGCTTTCTTCAGATCTTCGTCTTTGGCGTTGTTGTCTACTTACAATATCTTGTAGCAGTCTACGCCCATTTCTTTCTCCTTCTGTTGTTGCTGCCTCCGTTGCTATGCTATTAGGTTTGGGTTTTTATTTGATGAATGCTTGTTTGGGTCTTTCTTGTATGTACTGGATTCTTTATTTCAAAAGTTTTTTATGGTGTCTAGTGATTTTTGTTATAGAGTTTTGATTGAAGAATGAAATCAAGACTTTTAACCCGAGTGTAGGATCAGAGCAATCTATCCACGATTGGAAACATCTTTTCGAGTAGAAATCCGTGGAGCCCAAGATTGCGTAAATCTGAGCTATATTGAGGGAGATATGACCTTGGGAAGTTAACTGTTATAATTCTATGTGGGAATTGCAAAAAGTTTTCAAAAATAGCAAAATGAGAGATCTTTGAGGAGTTCGATTTTGCAAGCCTTGGAGCCCAAAAGACCACACTTAGTAAAAAATCCTCTCCAACCAAAATTGTTGCTAATTAAAGAGGATTGCTTGGATGCTAAGCCAAGAATCAAGTCATAGAAGGAAATAATCCGTCACTAACCAAGAGGTCAAAAGTATAAAAGGAGCATCGGGGGGGGAGGGTAGAACAAAAGGCCTATTCTCCTTCAAAAAGTGGACCGGCCATTCTTTCTCTCTCCTCTTTCCTTTTCTTCTTTTTCCTCTTCTAGTTCTAGTTCTCCATTTCTTTTTTTATATGCAATTACTTGAAGGAGAAGTTGTAAAGATACAAATTTTAATGATAAATCAATTTGATAAATCAATTCATCTTCTTTGCAATGGCGGGCTAAGTTCTTGATTGGGGCTATGGATGAAGATAAGTGATTACTTTTTATTTTTTAGCAGTTCTAACTTGTTTGCATATGTTATGCTCTTAATAATTAATAGACTTGTCTTCGTGCCTTGGGCAGACTTTCATTTATTAATTTCTGAAAACAAAAATTGATTTTTGACTATCAATGCTTAGGTTTGATAGGCCATGCTTAGGACTTGGATCTTTTTTATGGTTTATGCTTACTTTTGGTGGGTAGTGCATAGATTATTTAATTTTATTCTTTTATGAGGTGAAGGAAGTCTTGGGTTTTGAATTTTATTATTGAAAAGGGGTTTTTAAAGTTAGATCTTCCAAGTAAAAAATATTGATTTGTCTTTGGTTTGAAGTAAAAATTAGAACAAGTTAGGGTTACTTGATAAGTAATTGGTGGATGCATATTGGATTCTTATGCTCTAATCACTTTTATTAATTGGTAGTTCTCATCTTTCTAACTTAGTTCCTTGTTTTTATTTCTAAATACTCAAAACTTTCCTTAATTGTTAGTTAATTAGTTTTCTTAATCTAAAAGTTTCTTTAATTAGCTTCCTGTGGGATCGACCCGTTCTTGCCGCTGTCTCATATAGGGAGCCGTACGCTTGCGGTATTTTATGATCGATGAAGATCACAACATCTCCAACCAGAAACTCGAGATTTATGCGTCGATTATCTGGGTAGCTTTTCTGCCTACTCTGAGTTGTCTTCTACCTCTCATATGCAAGCTTGACCTTGGCACTGGTCTCCCCAATGATCGTCGGTCCTTGAAAGCTTTTGGCGCCAACTTCTTCCCAACAAATCGGTGTTCTGGACCTCCTTCCATAGAGAGCTTTGAACGGTGCCATCCCGATGCTCGTGTTTAAGCTATTGTTGTATGCAAACTCGCACAAAGCCATATCTCGATCCCACTCTGTCTTGAAGTCCAACACACACACCCTAAGCATGTCCTCAGGAGTCTAATCATTCTCTTTGACTGACCGTCGGTCTGTAGATGCTACATCGTGCGAAAAGTCAACTCGGTACCTATGACTTGTTGAAACAACGCCCAAAATCAAGAAATGAATTGACTGTTCTTTGTCCGACACTATTGAAGCTGGAATACTGTGCAGTCTCACAATCTCTCTAATAAACATATTGGCCATCACATGCATCTTGGTCCCCATCCTCAAAGATAAAAAGTGCGCAGACTTAGTCAATCTATCAACAATCACCCAAATAGTATTATTATGCTTCCGCGTCTTTCGAAAACCAGACACAAAATCTAAAGTAATATGCTTCCATTCCCACTTAGGACTCTTCATTGGCTTCAAAAGACCTGGGGCCTTTCTATGTTCAGCCTTAATCTTTTGACAAGTCAGACACCGAGATACAAATCCTAGAATTTCCTTCTTCATATTATTCCACCAAAATCGCCCCTGTATATTCTGATACATCTTGTACAACCGGGATGCATAGAATACCGCGCATGATGCGCCTCTGTCACGATCTGATCTTTGAAGCCTCCAACATTAGACACACAACTTATCTTGAAAGTAGAAGATCCCATCATCAAGTCTGAAATCAGGCTTATTTGAAAATTTGTCTCGTACTCTGGCCAACTCGAGGTCCTGAAACTGAATGTCCTTAATCCACTGAATCAACTTCGGTTCAAACACTGACATAGCAACAGCCAACATCACTCTATCATTGACAAATTCAATCTCAACATCCAAATCCCCGAACTCCTCAACTAACGCCCACTCACCACACATGCTAGCCAAAGTAACTATCTTCTGACTCAACACATCTGATACTACATTACCCTTACCCAGAAATACAGGATCGAATAGTTGTAATCTGCCATCAACTCCAACCAACGGCGCTGCCTCATATTCAAATCCTGCTATGAGAAGAGGTACTAAAAACTCCTATGACCAGAATGAACCTCTCTCCATAGAGATAGTGTCTCCAAAGCTTCATGGAAAAAAATTACCGTCGCTATCTCCAAGTCGTGTGTAGCATAATTCTTCTCATGATCTTTCAATCGTCTAGACCCATCAACCACTATCTTCCCATTCCGCATCAAAACAAAACGTAACCCAACATTTGAAGCATCAGTATAAATTATGAATCCTCTGTTCTCAATTGGTAATTTCAACATTGGGGCTGTAGTCAGCTTCTCAAGTAACTAAAAAATATTTTCGCACTTTTGGGTCCAAACAAACGGAACATTCTTCCTGGTCAACTTGATCAATGGAGCTGAAATTTTGGAAAATCTCTTCACAAATCTCCTATAGTATCCCGCCAAACCTAGGAAACTTCTGGTCTCTGCCACATTCTTTGGGCTCTGCAAATTCACTACTGCCTCTATCTTAGATGGGTCAACTGCCAAACCCTCGTTAGAAATCACATGCCCAAAGCAAAAATCCATATTTATTGAATTTAGCACACAACTGATTATCCCTCAATAACTGCAATGAAGTCCTCAAGTGCTCAACATGAACTTTTTTAGACTTCGAGTATACCAAGATGTCATCAAAGAAAACTATTGTGAGATGATCCAAGTATGGGGCAATGGTTATGTTCATTAAAGACATAAAAACTCCCGGGGCATTGGTTAGTCCAAAAGGTATAACTAGAAATTCATAATGTCCATACCTCGTCCAGAAAACCGTCTTAGCTATATCTTGCTCTCTAACCCTCAACTGATGAATCCAGACTTAAGATCAATCTTCGAGAAATGGGATGCACCTTGCAATTGATTAAATAGTTTATCAGTCTGAGGCCGCAGATATTTGTTCTTTATAGTCACCTTGATGGACTGGCGCATTCTGCTCGCTCGGTTCTACCGAGGTCGGCGGACGTGGGAGTCCATTTGGGTCTGACCCTTTCGTAACCGGAGGGGGGCAGAAGCGGGCATCAACATTTCTTTTGTGTGGGTGTGCCAGATTTTCTATTTTACTTGGAATTGCAAGTGGTGATCTGGAGATCAACCTTCACAAGTAAAAAGGAAATCAACCTCTTTCAAGTTTTCCATTGCACATATATTTAAGAAAAGAGACATTTTCTTAATTTCCCGTGAAAGGCGATTTTTTTTGGCATTTATAGCCGATTTTGGTGTTTATAGCCGATTTTTGGCGTTTATAGCCGATTTTGGCGTTTATAGCCGATTTTAGCGTTTTATAGCCGATTTACATCCTTATCAATAATGAAAGACAAGAGTTGTGATTTTTGTCTCTTTTGAAAAAATACAAACTACAATGAAAAGCAAGAAAAGGAGGATCTAACTTCTCAGGAGATTATGGGATGTTGGATACCGCGATCACTGAGAGGGGGGGGTGAATCAGTGATTTCTAAAAACAGGTCCGATTCAACAACAAAACAAGTCAAATCACACAATGACACCAGATTTAACGTGGTTCACCGAAAGGCTACGTCCACGGATCAAAACCGTCCGAACACCGATCCGGTACAGGTCTGAATATATTTAGTCGCTACAACGACAAAGAGCACCAACCCTTAGTTTCAGATAGCACCAACTATCTAGGAAGCACCGACTCCCTTGAGTTTCAGATAGCACCAACTATCTAGGAAGCACCGACTCCCTTTACAATTTATCTGCACCCACAGATAGGATCACCAAACCCCAAACACCAAGCACCAACTTGATGTAAAAACAGAATATAAGATCAACTCTGTCTACAGCCCTTCCCCTCTACAATTCTCTCTCTCTCAATCCCTTACAAATTGAAATTAAAGCATAAACAGAGAGACACTTAACTCATGGACGAATCACCATCTTCTAGAGCATAATCCCGTCCATAATTGCTGTAGAAAGATGTAGCACAACAGCACACAGCAACACAGCACCAGCAGCTTCTTCTTTCTCTCAAGAACTCTCTAAAACTCTTCTCTATTCTTCTCTTTCTGGTGTCTCTTTAGAACGACCCATACATGCCTTTATATAGGTTTTAGTAACCCCTAATTGTGTTTAAAACGGGCTACAATTCGTTTAGAAAGAGTCCCAAACAAATTAGATAAGTATGCTGAATTTTCGTGCTCAACTTCTAATTCTGCGCAACTCTGGTTCCCGTGCTCGGTCGACATCATACTGTGCTCGGTCGACCGAAGACACTGACTGGAAAACAGACAATTTCGAGCTCGGTCGACATCCTGAGGGCTCGGTCGACCGAAGACACACTGTGTCACAAAAATAACTGAGAGGTGCCTTTTTGCAGGTTTCTTCTTGCTCGGTCGACCGCATGAAGAGCCCGGTCGACCGCGTGCTCTGCATCAGGAATTCTTAATTCCAGACTGTTTCAATTCTGTTTCTCCTTTTCAAGCTCTATCAACACCAGCTTATTATCATCATGTTTGTGACAATGTGTTGACAAGAATTCCAACTCAAACTAATACTTGAGATGCTAACTTCTTCAATTCATCAAAAGACTTTCAAGTCATCTCAAATTCATCTCAAGTTCCAACAATCTCCCCCTTTGGAATTGTTGGCAACACTATTGGAACTTCAACACTTTCAACTCCAGCTTGCAGCTCTTCCAAGTTCTTTTCAACACTCACTTGGAACCAATTCTGAAATTCGGAAATATCAACCATGCACTGTCACAATCTCCCCCTAGCTTTCATAGCATAACATCTCTACTTGCTATCATAGCATAACATCTCTCCTTGCTATCATATCATAACATCTCTCCCCCTTTGACAACAAGTCCAAAGGGACCAAACCGAGGAGCGAATAGGATATTCAATGAATGCATTGCTCCCCCTTTCAAGCACAATTCCTACGGTTTAGGAGAGTGAGTAACTCCCAACTTTTTCCGGAGATACTCGAAGACTTCCTTTGGCAGAGGTTTCGTGAAAATCATCTCAAATTCTTTCGTCATTTCTTCAGCAAAATTCCTGCACATTTCCTCATGCATAGCTTTCAACCAACTTTTATCGAGACTGGCTCCAGCCACAGTCTTGGGTTCAATGGTGGACACAAGTGAGTAATTGCTAACTACACTTTGTCTAGTTTGAACGCCTGCCTTAGGATCTCCAATGATTTGATCCTTAGGGTGTTGCTCTACCCAAGTGCTGTGCTTCTTAGGTGTAGTATCTTCTGAGTCATCCTTTGATTTCTCAGAATCATTAGATTCAGCCATCTCATCATCAATCTCACTCGAGTCCTCATAAACTGGACTGTCATAATGAGTTGCATTCTTTGGTTCAATATTCTCATCTATTCTCACATCAGCACTTTCTATGATTTTTCTGGTTCTTTTGTTAAGACACCTATATGCCTTGCTAGTAGAGGAGTAACCCAGAAATATACCTTCGTCAGCTCTTTCTTCAAATTTGCCCGGATTTTGTTCGAGCCGCTTGATGTAACACTTGCTGCCGAAGACTTTGAAGTGCTTGACTGTTGCTTTTCTTCCAAACCATAGCTCATAGGGAGTTTTGACTTCATGTGGCCTGATCAAGCATCGATTTTGAATGTATACAGCCGTATGAATTGCCTCTTTCCAATACTTGTCAGCCATCTTGCTTTCACTTAGCATCGTACGAGCCATCTCTTGTACGGTGCGATTCTTCCGTTCCACAACTCCATTTTGCTGTGGAGTTCTAGGGGCTGAGTACTGTCTTTGAATGCCATGATGTTCACAATATTTAGTGAACTCTTCAGATGTGAACTCGCCTCCACGATCAGACCTTAAAATCTTGATACGTTTTTCCAATTGATTTTCAACCTGTGCTTTAAACACTTTAAAACGATCAAGTGCTTGATGCTTATGCTTAAGAAACAATACCCATGTCATACGAGTATAATCATCAATGCATAACATGAAATACTTATCTCCATTGGTGCTTTGAGTTCGCATCGGTCCACAGAGATCAGTGTGCACTAGCTCAAGAGGTTTCTTTGAATGATGCTCCTTTGACTTGAACATGACCCTCGTTTGCTTTCCCTTTTGGCAAGAGTCGCAAATGGGATTGGAAGGCTTTTCAACTTTAGACATGCCTCTTACAGCCTTTGAATTGCAAATCTTTGACATATTGTCAAAGCTTAGATGCCCAAGGCGTTTGTGCCACAACCAACTTTCCTCTGTCCGACTCATCAAGCAGGTCTTTTCAGCTCCATCTGACAATGTATAGAGATTTCCAGCAGTTCTTGATCCAGTTGCCACTGTTTTGCCGTTGCTACTCTTCTTGATGGCAAACCCATTCTTTGTGAAGATAACTTCATGACCCTTGTCACAGATCTGGCTCACACTAAGCAGGTTGTGTCTCAATCCAGACACATATAAGACTTCTTCAGATCTGATCTTGTTTGCCATAAGCTGAATAACACCTTTTCCGCAGATTTTGGCACCATCATTGTTGCCAAACTTCACTGAACCGCCTTCATAGTGCTGTAATTTGACAAATTTCTCTTTATCACCAGTCATATGGCTTGAACAACCACTATCAAGGACCCATGGTGCTGTCTTCTTTTGTGCATTGAATGCCGTTTGCACAATGAGAGATTCTTTGGGATTACCTTCCCTTTTCTTTGCCCTCCATGCCTTAACTAACTTGGGTTTCTTTTCAACCTGAAATTGGTTAGCAATAGGCAACCTACAATCCCTAGCCAAGTGTCCATAATTATGACATATATAACACTCAATTTTGTGGCTACTTAGGATTGAAAAAGGATTCCTAGTCACAAATGGACTGTTTCTTACATAGAATTTGCAATCAGCTCTTTTATGTCCAAACATATTACAATGAAAGCAATAACCATAGAATTTGTATCTTCTTTGTGGCTGGTTAGTCTTCATTACCTTTCTAACAGGAATGGACTCCTTTCTAGGTTGAGTGGGCTTCATGGAGTTAGAGGGTGCAGTGACTTGCTTCACAAACTTTTTCTTTTCAGGAGGTGCAATCTTAGAGGATTCACCTTTCTCAAATCCTAGACCAAATCTGAAGTGGGCTGGTCTTTGAACTTTCAGTAGTTCATTGAGTTTCATAGTCCCTTCAATCGCTTGGAGCGCTTTGAGTTTTTTGCTATTTTCCAAATTTTCAGCCTTTGCTCTAGCGATCTCAGTTTCAAGTTTCATAGCCTCTTCCTTTTTGATACTTATTTGGTTTTCAAGGACTTCTACCATTCTTTTATATTCTTCTACTTGAGTTTTCAAAGAAATAATAGAACTTTCAGATTCATGGAGAAGTTTCAGATTTTTCTTACTTGATTTGCGTTCCATGCTTAGCTCCTCAAGTGCGGCTATGAGTTCCTCTTCAAGATTGACTTCAGCCTCCTCATCCTCTTCCGGATCTAGCTCTTCTTCTTCTACAGTGACCATGAAGAGAGCTTCGGTTGATTCATCATCGTCTGAAGTTTCAGACGTGCTGTCATCTTGTTGACATAGAAAGTTTTTAGCTTTGCCCCTTTTTCTGAAATTTCTCTTTCCTTTACTCTTTTCAGCATAAGAGTCACTTTCATTGTCTTCTTTTAGCGGACACTTCGCAGCAAAGTGACCAATACCTCCACAATTGAAGCATTTAAAGGGTAGCTTCCCTTTGTACTTGCCAATGCTTCCTTTCTTCAACTTTCTAACAAATTGAGCCTCAAGCTCATCATCATCAGAATCAACATCATGACCAGCAGTCTCTTTTGCCTTTTTCTGAACTTTGAAGGCGGCTTCTTTATCAGATGAAGACGTCTTTCCTATGCGCATCTCATAGGCAGTTAGAGAACCATGTAATTCATCCATGGAAAATGCATTCAGATCTTTGGCTTCTTCAATGGCTGAGACTTTTGAATCAAACCGGGGAAGAAGAGATCTTAGAACCTTTTTGACGATGACCGGCTCTTTAATCTCCTCCCCTAGTCCACGAATGTCATTCGTGACTTCATTCACTCGTTGCATATACGAGTCAACATTCTCGCTTTCCTCCATGCGAAGAGATTCAAATTGAGAGCGATGAGTTTGCAATTTGGCTTCTTTAATCTTCTCATCACCTTCATGTATGCTTTGCAACTTGTCCCAAATTTCCTTGGCTGTTTTGCATGCAATTACTTTGACAAGCTCGCTGTCCACAAGGCCACTAAAGAGTGCATTCTGCGCCTTGGAGTCGTTGTCTGCCAACTTCTTCGATGCAGTATCATTGGGTACGTTGGCAGCATTGTAACCGACTCTGACAGCCTCCCAAACATCATAGCCAAGTGATTTGATGAAGGCTTGCATCCTAATCTTCCAGAAAGAGTAATTAGAACCATCAAACAGAGGTGCTTTCATATTCCCTGTATTGACTGCCATGTGATTTGACAAGAGATCACCCTTAGCGTATTAAACTGATCAAGGGAACCTCGCTCTGATACCAATTGTTGGATACCGCGATCACTGAGAGGGGGGGGGGGGTGAATCAGTGATTTCTAAAAACAGGTCCGATTCAACAACAAAACAAGTCAAATCACACAATGACACCAGATTTAACGTGGTTCACCGAAAGGCTACGTCCACGGATCAAAACCGTCCGAACACCGATCCGGTACAGGTCTGAATATATTTAGTCGCTACAACGACAAAGAGCACCAACCCTTAGTTTCAGATAGCACCAACTATCTAGGAAGCACCGACTCCCTTGAGTTTCAGATAGCACCAACTATCTAGGAAGCACCGACTCCCTTTACAATTTATCTGCACCCACAGATAGGATCACCAAACCCCAAACACCAAGCACCAACTTGATGTAAAAACAGAATATAAGATCAACTCTGTCTACAGCCCTTCCCCTCTACAATTCTCTCTCTCTCAATCCCTTACAAATTGAAATTAAAGCATAAACAGAGAGACACTTAACTCATGGACGAATCACCATCTTCTAGAGCATAATCCCGTCCATAATTGCTGTAGAAAGATGTAGCACAACAGCACACAGCAACACAGCACCAGCAGCTTCTTCTTTCTCTCAAGAACTCTCTAAAACTCTTCTCTATTCTTCTCTTTCTGGTGTCTCTTTAGAACGACCCATACATGCCTTTATATAGGTTTTAGTAACCCCTAATTGTGTTTAAAACGGGCTACAATTCGTTTAGAAAGAGTCCCAAACAAATTAGATAAGTATGCTGAATTTTCGTGCTCAACTTCTAATTCTGCGCAACTCTGGTTCCCGTGCTCGGTCGACATCATACTGTGCTCGGTCGACCGAAGACACTGACTGGAAAACAGACAATTTCGAGCTCGGTCGACATCCTGAGGGCTCGGTCGACCGAAGACACACTGTGTCACAAAAATAACTGAGAGGTGCCTTTTTGCAGGTTTCTTCTTGCTCGGTCGACCGCATGAAGAGCCCGGTCGACCGCGTGCTCTGCATCAGGAATTCTTAATTCCAGACTGTTTCAATTCTGTTTCTCCTTTTCAAGCTCTATCAACACCAGCTTATTATCATCATGTTTGTGACAATGTGTTGACAAGAATTCCAACTCAAACTAATACTTGAGATGCTAACTTCTTCAATTCATCAAAAGACTTTCAAGTCATCTCAAATTCATCTCAAGTTCCAACATGGGAGACCCGTTCAGATTGACGGTCGCAAGCCATATGTGGACTTCGCCATCATCCATGCAGATGAGAACAGATGATGCTATTGATTCGCTTGGCTTGGCTATAACCTCAGGTGTTTTGAGGACAAAGACCAAGAGGAGGTCCTATGTCCAATAAAAAGCTAAGTAGACGGGCTGAAAAGCCTCGTCTAAGCCATTGGAGGCAGAAGGAGAAGGCAAGGACCTTGGGGGGGGGGGGGGGGGGTTACCCCTCAAGGGACTTTTGTCACCTTGTAGCGGTGGTCGGTGTATAACTTCCGCAGAGTTTTTTCTCTCTTTCTTTCTCTAAATTTCTATGCTTTTTTTTGATCTGGGATCTGTCTTGTTTTTCTGATGATCTCAGTGATTTTTTTCGATCTGTAATTCTTTGGAATGCTCTCCTATTTATAGGCTTTTAGGTAGTCATTTAGGAGGGTTTATGAGCCTTAATTGTCATAAAGCTACATAAAGGGAGGAGTTACAAGATTGAATTCTTTGTTTTGTAACTCCTTTTTCTTGGCTTCTGATTGGCCGGAGGAGATTGAGGGCATTTAATCGCCTTTAATCGCCATGATGGGAGGAGTTTCATAGGTTAAATGCCATGAATCTCTTGACTTGTAACTCCCGGATGCTTGCTTCTGATTGGTCCGCCCAAAGAAATGGATTAATGACTGTGATTAAGCTAGTCAATTAATCACATTAAGTGGTCGCTGAGCAGTTGAAGAGTCGCGGGCCGTGCCGCGTCTTTTGGGATTCTTCTGGCGATGATCATCAATGGATCTTCATGTAGATCGACCTCGGATCACCATGTAACTTCAGGTGTTGGTTGCCAACAGCGGGTCGGTGCCATCTGTCCTGTCGATTTCTCGATCGGTCGGGTAGAAAGCACACTTTTTTTTGGTTGACCAGGTTGCGATCAATGTTGGTTTCGATACTCTTGATGATTAACCCATGTTTTTGACAGATGTCAGAGGATTTGGTGTCTCAAAATTATGAATTTTGGAAAATACCAGAGGCCAGATGCTTCGAATCGCGAAAAAAACGGTAAAAAACGGGGTTTTCGGGGCCCACCGGGCGACCCTGGGGGGGGGTTTCCACCTTTTGTCCCGTTTTGAGTCCGTTTTTGCTGTTTTTTTACTCTTTTTTCTTCTGTATTTTTCCTTGACATTTTTGATCATTCATTGGCCTGATTTCCCTGTAGAAAACCTGATGAGAATCCTTGCATTTTATTTTGCAAAGTTTTCAATTTTCTGAATAAGCCGAAGACTTTGTCGCGCTGAGCTGCCGATTTTCCGTCAGAAGTTGAAACTGGGCCAAACGATGTCGGAATGACCTGAAATTTGGTGTGAAGCCTGCTGAGCAATAAATAAGGCTAACCATAAGCTCTTGTTTGAGTTTTGAAGCCGTTTGGGGTCCTATCACCAGTAGACTTACTTTTATCGTGATGAAGATGTCGCGGCTTGATGTGCGGTCAACCGATGTCCGATTGACTTGAATTTTTACAGAGAACCTATTGGAGTCATTTTAAGATGATCCAGAGGCTCTGTCTTGGAAACCATGGTCCCGGGGAGCTTTGCCGCCGAGAGGCCTGATTTGGCTTCTGAGCGTCAAAGTATGGTCAAATGTTGTCGAAATGACCTGAAATTTGACGTGTAGCCCTTTGTAAGCATTTTGAAGCCGTCCATGTGCTCTATCTGATGAGTGATGGCCTTGGCGGTTCTCGCCGCCGAGAGGCTTGATTTAGCTGTTCAAGGGTTGATGTAGGGACAAACGTTGTCGATTTGACTTGGAACTTGACGTGGAGCGTTTTGGAAGCATTTTGAGACCATCCATTGGCTCTGATCGAAGATTTGGTGTCTCCGATGCTTTCGCCGCCGGGAGCTCCTTTTCAGCTGTCGGAGAAGCGAAGTTAGGCTCAATGATTTTGAAATGGCCCGAAACTTCTTGTGTACTCCTCTTTTGGCTGTCTTGAAGGATCTTGCAGTTTTTGTTTGATTCTGACAAGATTTGATTTTTTGGAAGTAGCAGTGCCTATTTATGGCAGGTTGCAACTTCATGTAGCTCTTTGGATCTTGAAGAGGCAAAGTGGCATTTTTGGTGTCAACACACCTGGCTAAGCTGCCTATAATCAATATACATCTGTAAGATGCCATCTTTATTCTTCACAAACATGACAGGCGCTGCCCAAGGAGAAACACTTTGGCAAATAAAACCCTTATCAAGCAACTCTTGCAATTGAACCTTCAGTTTTCTTAGCTCTATAGGTGCCAATCTATATGGTGCTCTAGAGATTGGAACCATCCCCAACATCAGCTATGTGGTGAAGTCTATCTCCTTAATAGGCGGCAAACCTGACACTTCATCCGAAAAAACATCCGGAAACTCACAAGCTACTGGGATGTCTTCTAACATCTTAGTCCGCTTATCCTGCATAATAAAAACTATGAAACCTTCACAACCGCTGCAGACTAACCTCTCTGCCTTAAGGGCTGAAACTAACCTGGTGTCCAACCTTTTCTTAGAGCCCTCAAAGACCACACCTGTACTAGCCTCATCTATCCTGAAAGTTACTATCTTGTAATAACAATCCATACAAGCATGATACTTCTCTAGCGAATCTATCCCTAAGATAACACCAAAATCATGTATCGCCAAAACTATTATATCTACCGGCATCACAGACTCCCCTATCCGAACTCTACACTGTGGGTAAGACATCTCACACACTACCTTCCTACCTGCCAGAGTAGTAACTGCAATAACTACCTGCAATTGCTCGGGTCTACCTCGATCACAATAGCAAAGTGCGGTGCAATAAAAGAGTGTGTGTATCCATGATCAAACAATGCTCTAGCTTCATGGTCACATACAGTCAACTTATGTTCCACCACATTATCTGTTGCTTCAACCTTTTCATGATTCAGTGCGTACACGCGCCTTGCGGCATGAGGATGCTGCTGCAACTATTGTGGTTGATGCCTCTGTCGCCTCTGCCTTTGCTGAATAGGCCTTTATTGCATAGGTTCTGCTGACTGTGGGCTTGCCTCTGCTGTTGCTGGGGTCTCTAGTCTGCTGGAAAAGCTTGTCTAATAGACTCGGAGTAGATAGGTTGATGTGGCTGGTGCTGCTGCTGTTGGTAGCCCCTGGCCACCTCACCTACAACGCGTGGACAGTCCTTAACCGTGTGATCCATAGAGCCACATTTGAAACATGCACCAAGTATCCTCCTACACTGATTCGACTCATGGCTCTCGCCATAATGTACACATGAGATAGCCTTATGAGAACTGCCCCCCCCCCCCCCCCCCCCCCCGATTTGAACTTCTTGCCCTGCGACTTGTACGTGTTCGTTTCGGGACTACCGGGGTCAGCGAATGTGAGAGTCCGTGGGGTCCAGCCCTTTGGTGACTGAAAACGAGCGAACAACCGCTTTTGTTTTGTGTACGGGTATGCCAACTTTTCTAATCTACTTGAAAATGACATGCTATGGTCCGTAGATCAACCTTTTCATGCAGAAAAGAAAATAAACTTTTTTCTAACTCTTATAGCATGTGTTAAAAAAGAGGCATAATTTAGATTTTGGATGCTGTGAAAGGCGAATTTCATTTGTTGGTCGTGATAGGCGATTTTGTGTTTGCCCTGAAAAGCGATTTTTGTTGCCGTGAGAGGCGATTTATAGTTCTTTTAAAAAAAAGACAAGACTTGTGATTTTTGTGTCTCTTTACGAATTGATCAAGGTTACGGAGCAAATATCTTATTCATTAATGCCATAAATACTGATGGTGCATTTGTCAACCCAAAAGGCATTACAAGGAACTCGAAATGACTGTATCTCGTCTGGAACGCTGTCTTAGGAATGTCCTCCTTTCTAACATGCAATTGATGATAACCTGATGCAGATCAATATTTGAAAAGAAACGAGCCCCCTATAGTTGGTTAAACAACTAATCAATCCTCGGAAGCAGGTACTTATTGTTGATTATCACCTGATTCAATTTCTGTAGTCTATGCACATCCTCATAGACCCGTCCTTCTTCTTCACAAACAATACTGGAGCTCCTCATGGTGATACACTCGGCCTAATGAAACCTTTGTCCAATAATTCCTCCAACAGAGTCTTTAATTCTTTTAACTCTGCAGGAGCCATCCTGTATGGAGCCTTCAAAATCATTGTCGTGCCTGGTAGTAGCTCTATCGTGAAGTCGATCTCACGCAAGGGTGGCAAACCCAAAATCTTATCCTGAAACATATCCGGAAACTCGCATACTATCGGAATCTCCTCTAAGGACTTGGACTTCTTGTCCTCCATGATAAACACGTTAGAGCCTTCACAACCGCTCCTTATCAAGCGATCTGCCTTCAATGTAGAAATCAATCGAGTGGAGGTAAGCTTCTTTGCTCCAACAAACTCGACACTACGATCTGGACTCTCTAACCTCACGGTCTTGTTGAAACAATCCAACATCGCTCATTTCATTGCTAACCAGTCCATACAAAGAATCACATCAAAGTCGGACATCGCCAACACAATCAAACTGGTGGTCAACTAGGTACGTCCAATCTGAACTATAAACTTAGGATAGACAACGTGACACGTTATTGATCTGCCTGCTAGAGTAGTAACTACTGAAACATAGGGCAAAGTCTTCCATATCCTTCCCAAAATGCAATGCAAATAATGGTGCAACAAATGAGTGTGTATATTCGGGATCAAACAGAACTTTAGCATCAAATCCATAAACTAGGATTGTACGTTCAATGACGTTCCCGGCAGCCTCTGATTCTTCATGCCTGTTGCGGGTGTTGAAATTGCTGGTGAGGCCTCTGAAAACAGACATGCTTCTTGGTGGTGCTGGGGGCCGTTGAAAAAATCTTTATGGAGGCATTGGGGTACGTTATTGTGGTGGCTATAGGGGCTTGATAACAATCCGCTGCTGCTTGGTCTTGATTGGTGCGGGAAGAGCTTGTCCCATCGGTTGCACATGTTGTGGTGGCCGGGGTACCAGTGCTAGAAGTGCTAGGGGTGCTGCTTCTATCTTCACTGGACAATTACGAATCTTATGCCCTGGACCACCGCACTGGAAACATGCGCCAGACTGGTTCCTACAAATGCGGGAGTAATGGCATCCACCACAATATGTACATGAAAACCTTTGCTACTATTGTCTGAACCCCTGCTCAATTCCCTGTTTCTTGGGTTGTTGCTGGTAATGATGTGGAACTCTGTCCCTTGGCCGACGGTAATAATGCCAAGATCCTTTGCTGCTTTAGTGCTATGACATCTTTCCAGGATTCCTTTGCCCAATAACCCTCCTTAAACACCTCATCGTATTTGGTGAGCTTACTCCGCCGAACTTGCATCTTAATATCAGGCCTCAATCCCCTAATGAATCTCCTAACTTTCTCTGATCATGGTTTGATCAAGGCCTCTACAAACCGTGACAAGTGTGCGAACTGAATCTTGTACTCCTGGACTGAAACAACACCCTGCACCAGTTGTTCAAACTCTGCCATTTTCTGTTCTCCATAGTGCCCGGGGATGAACTTTTTTTGAAACTGCTTAGTGAGTGTTTTCCATGCATTTCCATCCTCAGCTGTCTCATATGGGTTCTTAACTGTCTTCCACCATTTATTCACCACTCAATGGAACATGTAGTGTGCCAAGAGGACCTATTGTCTGCCCGTACACTTGAACACCTCATATATTTTTTCTATCTAGACAACCCACTCATCTGCATCTGGACAAACCTCTTCCAGAATTTCTCAACCAGATCACTGAGGGTGTGAATATTAGGACTAAGTAAAAAATTTCGCCCATTATGCGAAAAGATCGTAAGTCTACTGTGATGATTGTGCATTTAAACCTCATATAAATAAATAGGTTGCGGAACTTGACAATTAATTGCATTATAATTCCTGTATAAGTCACCAAAGCAATGCATGGATTTATTCTCATTAAATACTCAAGTTTAAATGAATGAATAATTAAGTCTTAAACAATTGGAAAATCCTAAGATCTAGTCCACTACAATAACTACAAGGAATTAAAACAAAAAGGTCCAATGCCAAAGATAATAAAAAAAACTAGTTGATATCCCATGTGGCTCTCACGTGTCGGGTGCAATAACACTACTCAATGTCATCGACACGCCACTCTTATTCCTCCTCTGCCGGTTGAAGATCCTCTGGCATCTCCTCACCTGCCGGCTCTGCGTAGTAGGTTGTGGAGTCGTCTTCACACCAAGGAAAGAGAGTCAACCACATGTTGAGCAATAGATAAGCAATGCATAAATAAATATAACATGTTTCAAATATCAGAGTAAAGATAGGTATATATCATGTGAATAAAAGCAAATGAAGCTTGGCATAAAGCATGAATATAATACAAGAGTCATGTAACATAAATCCTAGCATCATCTACCAAGAACAACCACCAACACAAATGAATATCGAATGCACAAGCAAGGGGAGACTTTGAGGATGTCCAAGCCACCTCCCAAGGTACCGGTAATAATCCTATCTAGACCATTGACATCAAAGTTTGGCTCCAAAGGGAGTCTAGCTCCCTGACCTGGGAATAACAACACGGTCCAAGCCCGTTCTCAGCTATTTTGGGTTATGGACGCCGTCCAAGCCGATTGCCAATCCTGGTGTCCGAGGAACCGGCCAAATTGCATCTGACTATAGATGTAATCCTCCCCGCAGTGGACCATACTGTGATTTGATAATGTATAGTGATGTGGTGCTTAACATGAGAATCAAGATAAGCACATCTGGCTAGATTCCAAGGCACAAGACCATTTAGTGAGGCCTACTCCAATCAGTCCTAGTTCTTAAGCAAGACCAAGTATTCCAACTGAGTAGTCCTTCCTTAACATTCTCACGTCAAGACGAGTCTAGCCACACATGTCCATCAAGTACAAGATAATCGGGGTGCCTATGGATACACTCTAAGTCCGGTCTATGACACTAAGTCCGCAAGAATTTATGTTTCATAATTAAATATATGTTTTATGTAAAAGAGTGCAGAAGGATGCGATAACAACGGATATCATGTGGTAAGTCAAGGAAGAAGTTACGAGCCAATCCTAGGTCAAGGTTTGTCTACTGTGTACCGCTCATGCTCCCAACGGACTGCGCATGAAAATTGTGTCAACGATGTCCTAATTGAGTGAGCCCTTGGTGTACAGTTTTATTGGGCACCATTCAACTCCGTTCCACGCGTATTCAGCCAAGTCAGGGTCAATCCATGGAAATTCCAGACAACCGACGAAGCACACCAAGCTAATGTACGTCATTTTCATTTTCCCATGTTGGTCACGCACGGGTAGGGTTAAAGGGTCCAACAACTAAGGCCCAAACCTAGGTTAAATGTCTTTTCCATAAAGACAGGGGCCTGATTATTTGATTCAAATATCTACTTTCTTTCCCCACCTCTGATCATTAGAAAATATGGGCCATTTGATTCTACGGTCTAAGGGTTTTTCAACGGTTTATGGGCTTCCAAAATCCGAGAAACGGATTAAAAGTTATGGTGGTTCGAAGTGGTCAAATTCCAAAACGGAACACTATCCGATCAATCGGATGTGAGGACCGATTGATCGCGCAAGGGTCATCCGATCGGTCAGATATAGGTCCGATCGATCGGATCTCGGACAGTAGCACTCGAAATGGGTTTCAATCCTCTTCCTTTCCAGGCCATTTCAATGGCTATCCCTACAAAAACGGAGCCTCCATGCTCTCCCAATACATCATTCCATCACTTAAACATATTCAATCCAACCCATTCGATAATTTATGACGAACCCATTCCAAACCCTAATCTAACATGTTAATCCAAATTAATACCAATAACAAGCTTGGAATTTGGGTAAACTAGCATATTATCATCAACAATCAAGAATAACACATGCATAATTAATTATACATTGCATATCTACTTGCCTCAACCAAGAAGAAGATGAGACTTGGGGAAAACTAAGGAAATAGATAATTCTTCTCACTATCACCACCAATCAACTCTCAAAAGCTCCCAATCTACTCCTAGAGCATAAAAGAGAAGAGGGAAGAAGAGGAAGATCATATAGACGAAAAGATCTAAACAAAGGAAGGAGATTGGGGAAGATGTAGATAAGGGAAACCTTACCAAACTATGTTTAGATAAAGGGGAAGACAAGATGAAGAAGATGACCGGCTTGGATCATCTTGAAGTTGGCTCCTTTGGCTGAATCTGAACTTGGAGATGAAGAGAAGAAAAAGAAATGGTTCTCTGCAGTTCTCCCTCTCCCCCCCCTCTCTCTCTCGCTCTCTCTCTCTCTCTTAAAAGGGACGAAATAAGAGTTGGTTAGGGCTTTATTGAAAGAGTGAAGTGTGAAATGACCAAATTATCCCTCTTTAATGGAATGATGGAAATCTTATTATTTGAGGGACTTTGGATCGCGATGAGTCAAGAGAGAAAAACAATAAGCACAGCGAGACCTTTCCAACGAGCCTAAATTCGACGAAAACTAAATTTCTTTAAAAAACACCCAATTCTTTTTATAAATTACAACTACGCCCCTGCTAAGACTAAACCCACTCAGAATCGTACGAAACTTCGCGGGCACTCTTCTAATAAAAAGAGAAGTTCACTTAAGTAGTAAACCCACCTAATTAACTAACATGGAAATTAATTAAACTAATTCATAAAATTAAGAAATCTAATTATACTATTAAGGTTGGGGACCTTACATATGAGGTCCAGTTGCAACTCACGCACATTAGTCCCGTCAGCATGCATTCGACATTGTGTATTGCATTTCGTATCATCTACGACAATAAAAATAAAACGATAGTTTTACAAAAAATCATATGATTGAATACTAACAGAATAGAATGCAAGATCTTTTTAGTGTTTGTGTATTGCAGATCCCAACTACAGAAGCGAAAGAGCGAAAAGAAAGGATCCGCAAGCATTCCGATGGAGACAAATGATGAAGGATGACGCCACACACAACAAGGATAACGACAGAATTTACAAAAAGCTCTCGAGGTAAGTATTTTTTACACATAATTTTCATGATCTTAATTCACGTCTAGAAACTGAGTTGCCGTAGGCCTCCCTTAAGTAGAAAAGAATCCGTGGGGTCCGATCATTTCATTACTGAAGAAAAAGCAAACATCAACTTTTGTGTACGGGTATGCCAAATTTTCTACTCTACTTGGAAATAACAAGCGGCGGTCCGTGGATCCACCTTCACAAGTAGAAAAGAAAATTAACTTTTTTTTTTAACTTTCATTGCACATGTGTTAAGGAAAGAGACATGATTTGAATTTGGATGCCGTGAAAGGTGATTTACAATTCTTATAAAAAAGAAAAGACAAGAGTTGTGATTTTATGTCTTTTTAAAAAATACAAAATACAATGAAAAGGAAGAAATGGAGATCTAACTTCACAGGAGATTACGTGGATTTGTTCAGATTGACGACTGTAAGCCATGTTTGGGCTCCGCCATCATTCTTTGGATGAAAATGGAGGATGCTTTGGATTCTCTTGGCTCAGCGTGAACTCATATTTTTAGAGAATAAGGACTAAGACGAGGTCCCATATCCGATAAAAATCTAAGTAGACGGGCTGAAAAGCTGCGTCTAAGCCATGGAGATAGAAGGAGAGGACCTTGGGGGGGGGGGGTCTTCAATTACCTTGTAGTGGTGGTAGCTGTAGAGCTTCTTCAATAGAAGAGAGATCGTCGTTGGAGCGTCGCAGCAATGTTGTAGAGTTTCTTTTTAGGATTTGCACATCATGCACATCATGTCATGGAATGGTGGAAATGACCTCCTTTTAAAGGCTTTTGGTGGCAATGGGGGAAGTTATAGGCTTTAAATGCATTAATTGCATTAATGTTCCATGATGGGAGGAGTTACATGTTTTTTAAATTTGTATTTTTGTAACTCCTTTTCCTTGAATTTTGATTGGCCATTGGAGAATAATGGGCCTTTAATTGCAGTTAAACACTATGATTGGAGGAGTTACATGGTTTAATGTCGTAATTGTGTTTGACATGTAACTCCCACTCCTTGGATTTTGATTGGGCCGTTCATGATAATGAGTAATTAACCACATTCATTTGTCATAAAAGTGGGTTATTAACCGCATTAAGTGGCTGTTGAAGTACTTGAAAAGATGCGGGCCGCACCCGTCTTTTGGAATTCTACCCACGAGTAGGAGACCTTCATCATCGGAGGGTTTTTCATGCCGATTGTTGTCGGATGATTATGCAGTTTCAGACATTAATTGCTACCAGTGGTTTGGTATCATCTGTCCTGTCGATTTCTCGATCTGTCGGGCAGAAAGTGCACTTTCTTAGTTAGACGGTTGGCAATCTTGAAGTGTCCGATGATGAATCCATGATTTCAATAGAAAACCCGTGATGTTGTCGAACATCGACAGATTTCGCTTGTCAAAAATCAGATTTTTGGAAAATCACAGAGGTCAAGCAGCTGAAAACGTGAAAAGGGAACCAAAGGTGGGTTTTCGGTGAAAATTAGGCGATCCGGATTTCTAGGGTCGTCGGCGACCATTCATCTATGGTCTCCGGCAAACATGGGGCGATTTTGCTCCTTTTAATAGCCTTTTCGGCCTTTTTTCTGGTTTTTCTTCTTTGACACTTTTCCTGACCTACTCGACCTATGCTATGAAAATAGGGTCTTTAGACACAAGAGTCGAGTCCGGCCTGAGTCTAAGGCTATTCCATGAGAATGCAGTGCACCAGGACAGTAACTTGAAGGAAGTGGTCTCTAACAATCCCGGTTCCCCTGGGTTGGAGTCGTTCCATAGCGCTGTTACCGACGGCGCTTGGAGAGGAGTCTCCTTGCATGGTACAGGTGGTAGTAAAGAGGGTGAAGGATGGGATGGAGTTGTTGTCAGCCCTTCAATTGAAGAAGGGCTTGAAGAGGGGAGAGCCTACGATCACCAAAAAGTTCCAAGATAATAAAATAATAAAAATAAGGTGATCTTGGTATTTTTGTATAATTTTTTGCGTGATTTTCCCACAAAAAACTTGATGAGAAGCCATGCGATCAGAGGGCAAAGTTTCTGATTTTTCGGGAAAGCCGAAGACTTTATCGTGGAGAGGTGCTGATTTGCCGTTAGAAGTCAAAATTGGGTCAAACGATGTCGGAATGACCTGAAATTTGAGGTGAAGCTTCATGGGTAATAAATAAGACAAACCACAGGCTTTCATTTGAGTTTTGAAGCCATGTGGGGTCCTGTCGCCAGTAGACTTAGTTTCATAGCAATGAAGACGCAGCGCTTTGATGTACGGCCAAACAATTTCCGATTGACCTGAAATTTGATAGAGAGCCTCTTGGAGTCATTTTAAGATGATTCATTAGCTTCGATTTGGAAGTCATGGTCCCGAGGGGCTCCGCCGCCAGGAGACCTGATTTAGCTTTCGGGAGGTCAAAGTCTGGTCATATATTGTCGAATTGACCTAAAACTTGACATGTAGTCCCTTGGGAGTATTTTGATACCATCCATGTGCTTTGTTTGATGAGTGATGGCCTCGGTGGTTTCTACCGAAGAGAGGCTTGGTTTTGCTGCTTGATGGTTGATGTTGCGTCAAATGTTGTCGGTTTGACCTGAAATTTGACATAGAGCCCCTTAAAGTATTTTAAGACCATCCATAGGATTTGATTGAAGATCTGATGTCTTCAATGCTGTCGCCGCCGTGAGAGCTGTCTTTGCTGGAATTTGACGTAGAACTTTCTAGTGGTATTTTGAGGCTAATTGTGTGCTCTATTTTGTGAAACAAGGCTTCGAGCTTCACCACCGTGGGAGATCTTGTTCAGTTGCCAAAAGAGTGAAGTTAGGCCAAATGTTGTCGAAATGGCCCAAAACTTCTTGTGTACTCTTCTTATGGTTATTTTGAAGGATCTTGAAGTTTATAGATGATTCTAACAAGACCTGATGCTTGAAGTAGCATTGTCTGTTATGGTTGGATGTAACTTTATGTAGCTTCTTGATGTTTGAAAAGGGTATGAAGAGGCAAAGTGACATTTTTGGTGTCAACAACCTTGTTTTCACGAATTATGGCATTCACCGACTCGGGTCTTGATGTAGGAGGACAGAACCCTTGTAACTTAGTACTCTCCATGATATGAATAGAAGAATGAGTGAATCTATTTCAGGTTCCGGTGATCGTCCTCCTTTGATTTAGCTTTTTCGATGCATACCCGGGTTTCAAAATAAGAATCTTCCCAACAAAATGTACCTGACTCTTACTTCCACATTCACAATTGCTTGAATTATGTTTGCTATTGCTTTCAAGATCCACATTCTCATTAATCAATTTAAACCATGCCTTGAACTTTCAATTGTGGATGAGAGTCAAAAGACACTACATATGACAATTTGACCAATTTCATTGCAAGGGCAAATGGCATTCTAAGATTGACTTAGCTAATCAAAACATCGACTTCAAATTCTGATAACTGGTAAACAGTTCCCACAATCATGTCAAGTCAAACAACTGGGACACAGTTCCCACAACTTGCCACGTAGTAATACCACAGGCCTTGAGGCACGGATCACGACTTTTTAATCTCAATTTCAGTTGTGTAGATTGTTTTCCCTTTTTTTTTCCTGAATCGCGATCGTTCCTTCATATGTGAACCTCACCCTTAGAACTAATTTCCTATGGCATATATCCGTCGTTGGCCTCTCCTGCAGGCTCAAAAGCTCTCATGAGTCATGAATGTTGCGTCTACTTTCTTTGGAGTACAAACCTCCATGTGTTGTCCTTTAAAGAGGGACATACTATAGACACCTTGATGGACCGCGCATCTGCGCACTGTTCTACTGAGGTTGGTGGATGTGAGAATCTGTGGGGTCCAACCCTTTCATGACCGGTGGCAAAGCGGGTACCAACATTTTTTTTATGTGTAGGTGTGCCAGATTTTCTATTTTACTTGGAATTGCAGGTAATGATCCGGAGATCGACCTTCGCAAGTAAAAAGGAAATCAACTTCTTTCAAGTTTTCCATTGCACATATATTTAGGAAAAGAGACATTTTTTGACTTGCGGTGAAAGGCAATGTTTTGGCATTTATAGCCGATTTTGGCGTTTATAGCCAATTTACAATTCTTATCAATAATGAAAGACAAGAGTTGTGACTTTTGTCTCTCTTAGAAAAATACAAATTA
The DNA here is from genome assembly GCA_012931725.1 of Litsea cubeba. Lineage (NCBI taxonomy): Eukaryota > Viridiplantae > Streptophyta > Magnoliopsida > Laurales > Lauraceae > Litsea > Litsea cubeba. Next base: position 53,024,814 of record CM022949.1, read on the forward strand.
CAATGAAAAATAAGAAAAAGGAGGATCTAACTTCTTATGAGATTGTGGGGCACTCATTCAGATTGACGGTCGCAAGCCATGTTTGGACTTCGCCATTATCCATGCAGATGAGAATAAAGGATGCTCTTGATTCGCTTGGCTTGGCTATAACCTCAGGTTTTTAGAGGACAAAGACCAAGAGGAGGTCCTATATCCAATAAAAAGCTAAGTAAACGGGCTGAAAAGCCATATCTAAGCCATTGGAGGCAGAAGGAGAAGGCAAGGACTTTGGGGGTGGGGGGGGGGAGTGGGTACCCCAAGGGACTTTTGCCACCTTGTAGTGGTGGGCCGGTGCAGAACTTCAGTAGAGTTTTCTGTCTTTTCTTTTGGACTTCGGAATTCAAGATTTTCGGATCTGTGTCTGATGCTTTGGAAGTGGTTTTTCTGGATCCTAAAGTCTTTGGAATGCTCTCCTATTTATAGGCTTTTGGTATCCATTTAGGAGAGTTTATGAGCCTTAATTTCAGAAAGCTACATAAAGGGAGGAGTTACAAGATTTTATTTATTTATTTTGTAACTCCTTTTTTTCTTGGCTTCTGATTGGCCAGTGGAGACTGAGGGCATTTAGTCGCCTTTCATCACCATGATGAGAGGAGTTTCATGGGTTAAATGCCATGAATCAATTGACTTGTAACTCCTAAATGCTTGCTTCTGATTGGGCCGTCCAAAGAAATGAATTAATGATTGTAATAAAGCTTGTCAATTAATCTCATTAAGTGGTCGCCGAGCACTTGAAGAGCCGCGGGCCGTGCCGCGTCTTTTGGGATTATCCTGGTGATGATCATCGATGGATCTTCATGTAGATCAACATCTGATCACCGTGAAACTTCAGGTATTGATTGCCAACAGCGGGTCGGTGCCATCTGTCTGGTCGATTTTTCTATCGATCGAGTAGAAAGCACACTTTTTGGTTGATCGGTTGACGATCTGTATTGATTTTGATACTCTTGAAGACAGACCCGTGATTTTGACGGATGCCGAAGGATTCGGTTCCTCAAAAGTATGGATTTTGGAAAATCACAGGAGTTAGACGCCTCAAAATGCGAAAAAAGAAGGAAAACGGGCCTTTCCGGGGCAAATTTGGAGACCCGGAGCTCCAAGGTCGCCGGCGACCATGCACAGGGTCGCGGGCTGCGACCCTAGGGGGATTTTGGTCTCGTTTCGCGGCCGTTTTAAGGTCTTTTCCAATTCTTTTTTCTTTTGTATTTTTTTTGACATTTTTGTACATTTGTTGTCCTGATTTCCCTGTAGAAAACTTGACTAAAATCCTTGCATTTTGGAGTGCAAAGTTTCCAATTTTTTGGGAAAGTCGAAGACTTTGTAGTGTTGAGCTGCCGATTTTCCATCAGAAGCTGAAATTGGGCCAAACGATGTCGGAATGACCTGAAATTTGAGGTGAAGCCTCCTGAGCAATAAATAAGACCAACCATAGGCTTTTCTTTGAGTTTTGCAGCCGTATGGGGTCATGTTGCCAGTAGACTTGACTTTGTCATGAGGATGATGTTGCGCTTTGATGTGCGGTCAACCGATGTTCGATTGACCTGAAACTTGACAGAGAACCTATTGGAGTCATTTTGAGATGACCCACAGGCTCTGTCTTGGAAACTATGGTCTCGAGGAGTTTCACCGCCGAGAGGCCTGATTTGGCTTCCGAGAGTCAAAGTCTGGTCAAATGTTGCTGAAATGACCTGAAACTTGACGTGTATCCCTTTGTAAGCATCTTGAAGCCGTCCGTGTGATCTTTTTGATGAGTGATGGCCTTGGTGGTTCTCGCTGTCGAGAGGCTTGATTTAGCTGTTTGAGGGTTGATGGAGGGTCGACGTTGTCGGTTTGACTCGGAACTTGACGTGGAGCCTTTTGGATGTATTTTGAGACTATCTATAGGCTTTGATCGAAGATTTGGTGTCTCCGATACTGTCGCCGCCAAGAGCTCCTGTTCAGCTATCGGAGAAGCGAAGTTAGGCCAAATAATTTTGAAATGGCCCTAAACTTCTTGTGTACTCCTCTTTTGGCTATCTTGAAGGATTTTGCAGCTTTTGTTTGATTCTGACAATATTTGATTTTTTGAGAAGTAGCATCGCCCATTTGTGGTAGGCCGCGACTTCATGTAGCTTTTTTTATGTTGAAGAGACAAAGTGACACTTTTGGTGTCAACAAATGCCTCATCGAGGTACAACAACCAGTTGCTTAACTTTTGTAGTAGATGCACCTCGAAGATATTTATGAAGGAGAGCTTGTGACTTGACCAAGAGTCTTTGAGCAGTCTTTCTTTTGGTAGAGTGGCCTTTTGAGCTTCCAGGGGAATTTTATGGTAGTGAAAGGGATCACGTACCATCTTGAGGCAAAGTTTTGAAAATGACATCAGTGATGCGGATTTGGATTTTTGTTTTTGACCTTGTGACCTAACAAGCTGTATGTGGCAGGTTACGAGGTCGGGTTTGATTTTGACCGTGTGACCCAACAAGATGTATGTGGGATGTTGGGGGGTCGATTTTGGTTTTGATCTTGTGACTTAACAAGCTGTATGTGGCAAGTTAGGGGAACGGGATTTGGATTTTGGTCACTCTTTAGGACTGTGTGGGTCCATTGGAGTGGTTTGGATTTTTATGAAATGTCAATTTCAAGATTTTGGCTCAATTTGGTATATGAGGCTGGGTGGTTTGATTTTTGGAAGCTCATGGGGCTTGAAATTCTTTTTTGTATGGTCCAATCAACTCAAAAGAGGCATGGAACCATTTTTGTATGCTCTTGGTAAGAGGGATTTCTCTTTGACTAAAAGCCCCCGTTTTTTTAGTGCCTTGTGGTCAAACCTGACTCATATGGGCTAACCCATGGGACCTTAAGCTTTTGAAATGACTTAGATCTCATATGGTTTCACTTTCGTAAAGAATATCTAAAAATATCTCTTTTGGATAGAGAATATCTAAGAATATCTTTACTTGGAGAGAATCTCTCATGTTTCCTTTATTTTGGAAGAGAATATCTCAAAGTATCTTTTTTTGGGAGAGAATATCTCAAATCTCCTATCTTTTGGGAGAAAATCTCTCATTGCTTTCTTTTGGAGAGAGAATGCCTTAAGATATCTTTTTTTTGGAAAAGAATCTTTCTAATTTCTTTCTTTTGGTAAGGTTACTAATTAGTAACACTTACCTCTTTCTTCTTTCATTCTTTGGTTTGCTCTCTTTTATAAAAGCAAGGGGAGGTTGGATCTCTTGCTCTTATTGCTGGAGGTTGGATCTCTTGCTCTTATTGCTTTCTTTTGCAAAAATCTCAAGAGAGCTTCAAGACTAAGAGTTCTTCAAGAATCTTCAAGCTTTTCTTCTTCTTCTCCATCAATGGCTTCAGGTAAGTTCTCTTTTTCAAGAAAACTTCATGTAGAAGATAGGATGGTAAAAGAAATTTTTTTTTTGTTTCTTTCTTTTCTTCTTTTTCTTTACTTTTTTCATGTGTTTCCTTCTTTTTCTTTTTTGTTATTATTTTTTTACACGCGGTTTTTCTTTTTTCTTTTTTTCTTTTCTTTTTTCTTGCATGTTTTTTTTTGTTTATTTTGTGGGCCGTACGGACAGATCCGTACGGATCTGGCCGTATGGCCACGTGGCCTATGGTCTAGCTACCTTTTTTTTTTCTTCTTTTTTTTTTGTTTTCTTTCTCTCTCTATTTTTTTCTTTTTTTGAGAAAGTTTCTCTTTTTTTTTCTGCTCATCATGATAATGCTTTTTTTTTTTTGGCAAACCAAGATGTTCATGCATGCATTTTTTTGTAAATTAAATTGGTAGCATGATGTGATAGCATACCTGAAAGTTTTGACAAATTTGAGAGTTTGGAGCTCGCAGTGTTGTTGAGCCCTTCCTGATTTTGCGGAGACTTTGAGGTTTCGAATGTTTGGAGTTTCGGAGCTCGCAACAATGTTGAGTCCATCTTCAAGCTTTTTATTTCTTTGGGGGTGTATCCTTTTTCTTCGGAATTGCCCAGACTCATGTCAAAATTTCTCCAGATTTTTTTAGCAAAATTCTGTCATTTTGATGATCTTTTTCTTTTCCATCGTTTGCAGATGGTTCCTCCAGAATGAACAAGCGTAAAGAGCCTACTACAAGCTTACCTCATCTATCTGCTAGATCTTCCAATCCGGCCATCAGCAGGCCTGGGAGAAGGTGTAGACTCCTCATTTGGCCCCTATGATAGCCTTAAACACTTGTCATATATAGTGATGCCCCCATTTCGCCCATAATTGAATGATTAATGACATAATTCAGATTAGTTAATGACAATGACGATGCTTGTTGATAGTTTTAGACTTAGTTCAACGACTTCTAGAAATTCGTGAGAAGAAAGCTGAATCGCATTAAGATCTCAAGTCCGACTCACCTTTCACACAAGGAGTGGACCACTACACTATTCAAACCTCTTCCGGAGCACTTACGACATGCTTAGGCCAGTTCTTACAAAGATTACATCTAGCTTACCCAAATACCACCTGATTACCCTAAGTTAGGAAGCCAGATCCATTGATCAAGAGGTCCCCCTCTTTTCTCAGCCCCTAATCATTAGGACAGTTGGACCCTTGGATTCTTCACTTCGAGAGCATTCCGACGGTATGTAGAACGTCCAAATCCGATAAGCGGATCAAAAGTTATGAGTTTTCGAAGTTTGCCTTAGAAAGAGTAACGGAAATCCATCTAGGCACCACCCAAGTGGCGCCCACCTTACTCCGTTGCATCTAGACGCCCCAGGCTGGGCACCCACACTAGCTGTGACCATCTAGGCACCCCATGTGTGGCGCCCACCCTCCAAAATCATTAGTTTGGCCTACAACGGACCGGAACCACTCAACGTAGGGACCAAACTCCGAAAATGAATCGACTCCATCTAGGCACCACCCAAGTGGAGCCCACACTCTTTATTCCATCTAGATGCCCCATGGTGGGTGCCCATACTCTTCAGTCCACCTAGGCACCACATGTGTGGCGCCCACCCTCCTATTCCACAAATTTAACTAAGGGCAGCCCGCAACCACTCCAAACAAAGACCCACACAACTTTTCATCTAGGCACCACCCTTGTGGCGCCCACACTCCCCAGTCCACATAGGCACCATGTGGTAGGCGCCTACCATGTCCGGTCCACCTGGGCACCACCCTTGTGGCGCCCAGTCAATTAAATGCTAATGTAGGTCCACCAGCTGAAGATCTATCCGTTCTATCCCTACTCCATATCAGACCAAACTCTGAGAATGATCCGAACCATGTAGACTCCACCCCGTGGGTGCCTACCATGAACCAGTCCACATAGGCACCAGCCCTGTGGCACCCACCCTATGCAGTCACCTGGGCACCACCCCATGGGCGCCCTACCTATTTTCTAAACCTTAATTTTTCCCAAAACACTTAGGCCGCCTTGGGATGCGTGGAACCTTCTAGAAACACGAACTAATGAAGCCCTAGCCCTCCTAAACTCATCCCAAACCTCTATTTAAAGATCTCTTAAACTCATTTACAAGGGAGCTATCCTAAAAAGAGAGAAAAGTATAGAGAATAAGCAAGAAGAGAAAGGTAGCCACCATTAGAGAAGAGAGCTTCAGATCTAGAGAAGTAGAGGGGGAAATAGAGGAGGAGACTTTCATATCTTCAACTAGAGCTATGGTTCTTCACGAAAGCTTCGTTCTAGGAACTTGAAAAGTGTGATTCAAACCGGTATTCCTAGATCTCTCTTTTTTTATTGCATTTTATCATCATCTTTGTTTAGAAACATGCTAAGGATCATTTAGGCATCATAGATCTATATTAGTTCTTGATAAAAATGGTGTCAGCATCTCATCACATTAATAACATGTTTAGATTCATACTAGTGGTGTAGATCTACATTGATCTCATAGTTCTAATTGCTTAACTAGGTTAGATCTCGCATTTATAGTATCATCATCATCATTTAGATTGAGGAGATCATAAAAGGCCCTCAACAGAAAGGCTGGGCGCCACTCCCTAGGCGCCTACGCTATCTCAGAAGGCTGGGTGCCACCCATTGGGCGCCTACCCTCTTCGTACTGGTTGGGCACCACCCTCTGGGCGCCCACCCTTCCGAGACAGGGTTTGGGTTTTAGATCTCCACTTTTTACATCGTTTTCTCGTAAATTTGTTAGTTGCACCATTATTAATTCGCATTAGGGCATCACATCAGCTGCTGAATATCAGAAATTGTGTTGAAAATCTTAAGACTATTGTGCATTCGTTGCGATTCTTTGAAAACCCTGACTGAATAGGGTACGCACCACAGGTGTGGCGCCTAAGTGGACTTTTCCACTTCCGTGCACAATTTTCGATCTTTTGCATTTAGTACATTTAGAAATTGCATCACAATTATATGTTTCCTTGTTTGATATGTTCTGAACTTAATCATCATTTCTTTCACATCTCACATCATATCGTTTGAATCATAAAGTCATAAAAACCCAAAAAAATCATAAAGCATAAAACTATTTCTTCTCTTTCCTTACTCCCTAGTATATTAGAAGGGAAACCAAAAACAAATTAAAAAAATACAAAGAAAATCCAAAAATAGTAGGTAGATAGTCTAGGTTATCAAATCTCATGCCTAAGTAAGATAAACCCTAAAATATTATAATTAATTAACTTAAGAGTTGCCAAATCATTAAGAACTCCAAAATTACCAATCTAATTAACTTTGACTAAAATTGGATTAAGGAATCACTAAGATTGATTAGGGAACCCATATTATTAAGATAGGCTTCTCCTCCTTTGAGCCTAGCTTGCTTATTCACTAAAAGTCCCTAATTGAGGATTAAACATAATTAATTAAGGCTCTAATCTCACACTAATTAATACAGTAAATGCCCTTAATCCAAAAGATCTTGAGACCTTAATTAATTCGAATTAAAAATAACTAAGAACTTGAAAAACCTAAAACCTGTTGCCAGATCCATCTGGGCGCCACCCCCTGGGTGCCCTGTTGCCAAATCCATCTGGGCGCCACCCCCTGCGTGCCCTGTTGCCAAATCCACCTGGGCACCACTCCATGGGCGCTCAGCCTATTCATTCCCTAAGAAGCTCCACTTGAAATTTAACCTACTTAATTAGGACTTTAACCAACCCTAATTAAAACTCTAAAATAATTTTGACTTAAAAGACCTGAAATCTTAATCAATTTAAATTTGAATTCACCTAAAAAATACAAAACCAAGAAACCCTGCCTACCAAGTCCATCTGGGCACCACCCTCTGGGCGCCCATCCTATTCTATCACTAAGACACCCCAATTGAAACAAAACTTGAATAAACACTTAATAAAACTTTGTTAACTTAATAAACTTGAAAACTTAATCAATCTAAACTTGAATTAATCTAAAACGAACACACAACACAAAATCAAGACAGACATCCACTTGGGCACCACTCCTTGGGCGCCCAGTCTTCCAATCCACCTGGGCACCACTCCCCTGGCGCCCATCCTATCCCTTCACTAAGAAATTCCTTATTAAAACCTCTAATCGAACCAACCCGAATTAACACATTAAAACACTTTTGGACTTAAGAAACCTAAGGTCCTAATCAATTCACCCTCGAATTAACTTAAAGACCATCGAATCAACTCAAACCACAAGGCAGTCACCTGGGCACCACCCCCGGGCGCCTAGCCTATCAATCCACCTGGGCACCACCCTCTGGGCACCCAGCCTGTGAACTCCACCTAGACTACCCATTTCTTGGAAACCATCAATTAAAAATCTAACCTAGTTAATTGAAACCTAATTCTTTCCCAACCAAATACAAAGTGACACCCTTCATCAAAATACATCAACTTCTAACCACAAAATCCAACTTCGAATCAACCTAGAAATACAAAACCAACCCGAACCTCAAGACAGTCACCTGGGCACCACTCCCTGGGCACCCAGCCTATCAATCCACTTAGGCACCATCCCTTGGGCGCCTACCCTGCCCATTCCTTAGGAAACCATTAAACCCAATTAATTGAGACCTAATTCATCCCCAACTGAACATGAACAAACACTTAATATCAAATACACAATCCTTAAACCAATCCAAGCTTCAGTTGACCAAAGAATCACAAAACCCGACCAAACCCTAAAATACATCTATCTGGGCGCCCCCCCTGGGTGCCCATCCTACCAGATTCACCTGGGCACCACACCCTGGGCGCCTAGCCTACTCTTTTTCAAAAAAGCCCAAATTCACAACTTAGTCCGATTAATTAACACTCAAGTTAATTCCAATCAACATAACAAAACACTTTTAACCTTAAAACACTGAAACCTTAATCGATTTGGACTTAATACCCAAAACCCTTTGGAACCAACCAAACCATAAGGCATCCACCTGGGCACCACCCCCTAGGCGCCCAGCTTATCAATCCACCTGGGCACCACTCCCTGGGCGCCTAGCCCATTAATCCATCTGGGCGCCACCCCCTAGGTGTCCATTCTGCCAGATTCACTTAGGCACCACCCTCTGGGCGCCTAGCCTACATTTCAACCCTAGCCAACCAACTCAATTAAAAATAAATAATTAAATACCTTACAACTTAAACTAATTAAGACCAGAACCTAAATCAATCCCTGGACCCAAGGACCAGTAAGTAACTCCCATCCAGAATAGTTGTAAACCACAGGCAGTCCATCTAGGCACCATTCCTTGGGCGCCCATCCTGCCAGATCCACCTGGGCACCACCCCCCGTGGGTGCCCATCCTGCCAAATTCACCTGGGCGCCACCCCTTTGGTGCCTATCCTTCCACTTGCACTAAAACACGAATTCTTGATTTTGTTTCAAAATCCGGATCCGCATCATTTTGACATTAGAACATCAGAGACATTAAAACATTTCTCAGGCTAAAACATAGCCATTAAAACCCCCAGAATCCCAAAAAGAGATCGAAAATTCTGAAAAGCATAAACTGTCAGGATAGGCTCCTCCCCCTGGGCGCCTACCCTGTTTTAATCTTGAATTATGATTTTCGACTACTTTTTGGAATTCTGATTTAAATTGAAAATAACAGAACTTCAAAATATTTAAAAAACACTTTAGTCAGAACCTCAAAACATCCCTAAACCACTCTCAATCAAAACCACAACTCAAAACATATCAAATCAATTAAAATCTTACCCAACAAACTGCTTAGGCACAAGAACTCTCAAACTTAGGCTATTTACACCCTCGAATTAAATTGGATTACCTCGTTAGGTAGTTTAGAGCATTTGGCTTATCCCATCACTCTTCCTGTTCCGTTAGGAAATTGGGAAAGCTGATGTGGGCGGTCTAGGACCTTAGGTTAAGGTTAATCCGATGATCAGTAATAAAGCATTAATTATGTAAATCCAAGTAAATCCCCTAGTTAGGCCCTTCTAGCCCCATATCAAAAATCCATAAAAACTATAAAACCAATAAAATAAACCCAAAAAGATATTTCCTTTATTTCTTCCTCCACCTCAGCTGCCAGATATTTAATTGAACTTAAATGATAAAAGGAAATGAAGAACTGGCTTCTAAAATTGAATAAATGAGAATGACGAGATGAGATGAGTGATTTCGCACACACTTTTTACTTCGGCCCATCGGCCACCCTTAAACAATCACGGCCCATCGGCCACCTAAAACAAACACTGGCCCATCGGCCACCTCCAATCAATTACAGCCCATCGGCCTTTCATTTTTATCACTCGTGTATCGCACACGAAAAATACAGAAATCACAAGTCAAAATCTCATTTGCAGCATCATTTTGATTTGAAAAGTCAGCCTTTAAACCTTATTTTGCCAAGGGATCTGAAGGGGGTACCCAGGAATGGGGCCGATCCTCTTCTTTAAATATTTGGCACCTCCCCCATTTATTTTCTTTACTTTAGTTACTTTATTTTACTTGGATCTGTTATGATTATGCTGTGTGAGGATTAACCTTTATTTGGACTTTGACTCATGACCCTGAATTGACCCTATATTAAAAAGACCCAAAGAGACCCAAATTAATGTGACAGGACAACCGTCGTGTGTTGCCGGCAGCACATTAGACGAGAGGAAGGACCCACCCACTTATTTTCTCCCCACATTTCTTCGGCTTTCGTCGTAGAACGGTGTTACGGCCATATCCGTAGCTGGCGATCATGATCCATTGATTTTGAGGGTAGTCGGAATCCTCATTTTCGATGTAAAATTTAAATAGCATATATAGATGAATGGAGATTTCCCCACGCAAAATGCCCTTTCTTTCTTTTGGGGGGGGGGGCGTCAAAATTCACATCCGATAGAAGGTCTAGTATGTTGAGAGAAACTTGGAAGAGTGTGACTCCCTCAATAGAGATGAGATGAGGCAGCGACTGATCGCTCTCAAGAGTGAGGAGTTTTATCAGATCATGGTAAGCAACCGTCCTTGGGTGATGGACGATCAGAGGGTTTTTGCCCAAGCCTACCTTCTTCTTTGGTGATGCAGTCCCTGACGACGTGACATACCAGAGGAGATGTTTTCAGTTCTCTTACATAGCTGATGGTGAGAAGAGAACCATTGTTACCCGATCGATGTTTGATCGTACTATCTCGATCATGAGCCTTTCTCCCACATGCTCTAAGAGGGAAGATCCTCCAAGCTGGGTGAAAAAGACTAACGTGATCAAGACCGGGGTTTTTATTGGCGGTCCTCCAGGATATACGGAGAAGTCACCTGCTGACATGGACATGTTGATGCCGGCCAGCGGCTACCAGGACTCTAATTATCTGCCGGTCGATTTGGGACCGGTGGGCCTTGGTATTTTCAGCAGTGACGGCAGCAATTGGGTGAAACCTTTTGGACTTCATGGCCATTTCAATGCTGCCTCCGAGTGGAAGTCGTGGACTGATCGCATCCTGCTGATTGGTGGTGCCGTTTTGAAAGAAGCTGAGATTTTTTATGCGGTCCGCGCCTTTAGGGAGACCATGATCTTTTCCGACGAGGTCTTCATGGCTATGTTGGAGTCATTCCTTCCACAAACCAATACCTTCATTGTCACGAATGGTGAGATTGGCTTTTCTTTGAAGGAGCTGAGCGCCGTTACTGGATTGCCTATCCTTGGCAGACTCTATAAAGAGTTCATGCCGATCGACAGCGTCCTTGAGGAGCAGTCAGAGGAATTCAGGCTCCTGTACTTTCAGCTTGTCGCCTTCTATGATTTTTTGAAGGAGAAGGAGGGCTCGAAAGTTAGATCCAGTAGTTGGAAGAGTTCTGGCTCTTCGTTCCCCAACTTTTTTGACAGTACGGAGTCTTTTGATAGCATGATTCGGGAAGACAAGAAGAAGACTTTAGCCATGTAAGAAGAGTTGAGGGGTTTCTTCACGAGTACAGACGTCATTTTCTCTGACAATGCACTGCGGAGAGATCTCGCTATTTACCTCACTTATTGGCTAGGTGAGGCTATTTTTACTGGAGGAGATGGCATTTGGAGAGCGGCTTGCTTTAGTACCTGCTCTTTACTCCTACTTGTGCACCGAATTGTAAGCCAGTGCTTTTTTGGTTCTGCTTGGGCTTCTTATGAACAGGGTATTTTCAACCCATATTTTCTATTCATGGTTTGTATACCACTGTCCTGGCTTCCATCGGCTGGGTGTTGCACAGGATGATAATCCTCTGATGATTCGACTGGCTAAGGGGAAAGCCGTATCCAAATCACTTTTGTTTGCCCATATGAGGATCCGACGGTTTAGGGACGTCGAGATGGGGCAGTATTCAGTGAAACTTTCTCCGGAGTTGTGGAAGAATGCTTTTGACTTTGGTGCCTCCCGAGACTCTACCAAGGTAGGGTCAGGAAGGCATTACTCCTTGACAAATGCAGAGAAGGAGTGGCTTTTCAACATACATGTTGGCATGATGGTGTACCGTAGACATCTTTTCGTTGACATCCAGCCGTATGTGCCCTCTCACTTTGCGCTACAGTTGGGCTATTCTCAAGGCGTTGCTGGAGCGCCTTCAAGCATGGTGATGCGCTTTGGAGCTTTACAGGACGGGAGAAAAGCATGGGCTTTCTATAGTACTGAAGATACTACTGTCATGATTTCTTATCCTGTGCTGTCGATTTTCCGGACTGCAGGCTTCGCGAAGTGGTTCGCTGAGAGCTTTTTGGCATATCGGGGGCTTTCCAAGAAGGAGCTTGATGTGAATCTGTCGTCTGGAAAAGGCCTTTGAAAGTCGGATGGCATCTGGCAAAAGGAAGTTTGGGCCTTCCTTTCTGGAGAGAAGAACAAGATAGGCTTTCTCGGTGACCAGGGCGTCATTGGTTCTAAAGCTGTTCGGGAAGTACCTGATGAGGCATTAGAGTAGCTATAACAAGAGGAAGCTGAGCTTGATACTTGGATGCAAGCGGCATAGAGACAAGCTTTCATGGAGTCTACTGATAAGGGTAGACCATCCAGCGAGGAGTCAAGTGGGAAACCTGACTCTGACAGTAGGGCATGTTCTTCTAGAAAGCAAGCCCGCAGAAGCAAGAGGAAGATGAGTCATCATCACAGTAAAGGGCGACACGAAGACTCTCCTAATATGGAAGTTCTTCTTACTATCAATGAGGAGGTGCCAGAGAATGCTGACGAGCCTCCAGAAAAGAGGAGCCGAGAAGAAGAGACCGTCGGTGAAGGTATGATTCTTCCTCTTTCTCTTTCCATTTCTTTTAATGGAATTTCCTTGTTCTGATTTGATTCCTACTTCTGTTTTAATCTTCTTTCTTTTTTTAGCAGAGGATGAAGACTTGGCGATGCCTAAAGTCCCGACCGATGAGGTGGTGACAGATCCTGTGGGGGCACTTGAAGAAGAACCAAGGGACTCTGGAGTGAATCCAGAATCTCCAATTGGTATAATTTCTTTTTTGTTTTCCCCTTTTTTTGTGTTTGTGACTTGATTTGCTAACATTTTTTTTTCTTGTCAGCTGACTTGCCACAGGATTCCGATGACTTTGAATCATCGATGGATGCAAATGTTGATGATGCTTCCGATGAGTTCATGGAGGAAGAGAGTGTTCCGCCAGTCGTCGAAGAAGGTACTCTATAGTAATAACCCTGTTAATGATTTTTTAAACATGATCATATTCATACATTTTTGTGTTTCATTGGCAGGTTTTGAAGTGACAGAAGAGAGTCCATCGCTTCCTTCAGAACCAGAGCAAGGGACACCAGAGGTTGATCCGGAGCTAGAGACTCCTAGAACCAGTTCTGACACGGTTGAGGAGATATCTTGTGCCGAGATTCCTTCCCAATCGGCTCCAACTTGAAAGAGTTCTTTTGCTGACCGACGGAGCGGGGCGAATCTTCATCTGGGCCATCTCTTCTATTTGCGAAGAAGGTGTTGGCATGGGTTTTGAGCTCTTGGATTGAGACTCTCCTTTCTGGACACTTGGATGTCGGATTTGGTACGATCCAGCATGTGCAGGAGATTCTCACTGATGCCGAAGAAGTTGGTCTGGAAGTCACAGGTGACAGGGCGATCGTTGATAGGATCATTGCACTGGGTGACAAGTGGTTTGAGACCATGGACTTCCCTGATGACCAGTTCTTCAAGGAGATGTTCTTAGATCCTGCTAACAGGGCTAAGTCTGACCTGAATGAGGCTATACAAAGCAGGAAGCATGTAGTCTGACAGAAGAACTTAGAAGAGCTAGCCATCATTGGGCCGAGGCACGACCTTAATATCCTTGATAGGGAGGTTGATGAGGCTAGGAAATGTCTTAAGCATTTGAAGCCACAAGTCGTTGCCAAGTAGGCTGACATAACAGAGGCTCGCGACAGGGATAATGCTCTGATTCGCCGGGTTGCAGATGCCGATCAAGTTCTCGAAAGGAAGTTTCAAGAAGACAAACAATGGGAAACTGCTTGGGATAAACTTCCTGGTATAAAAGAAGGGTTACAGCCTTCTCCAGCATCTCATGGCAAGTTCCTGAAGAAGCGTGCCTTGGAAACTATGACGGCCGAGGCCAAGAGTTTGCTCGAGGAGCTGAAACTTTGGCTGGAGACCATTTTTGGCTGAGCTCCTGATTTTTTGTAGCAGAAAATATCCTTCTTTTTCTGGTACCACATGTATTTTTTTGGTACTCTTTTTTTAATTTTCCCTATGCTCACTTAAATCTTTTTGTGATGAAAGCAATTGCTAAATGGGATTTGATCAAAAGCTTGTCATTTTGTGAAAATCTTTTGTCAAATGATTGTTTTTGGATGGGAGCCAGAATTTTTTTGTGGCATGGAAGCCGATTTTGGCATGAGGGCCAGTTTTTTGTGGCATTGATAGCCGATTTTTGGCATTGATAGCCGGTTTGGTGGCATTGATAGCCGGTTTGGTGGCATTGATAGTCGGTTTTGGTGGCATTTATAGCCGGTTTTGGTGGCATTTATAGCTGGGATTTTTTTTTGAAAGCCAAATTTTGGTTTGTTGGCGTGAAAGCCAGGTTTTTGTTATATGGCATTGATAGCCGGTTTGTTGGGATTTATAGTCGGATTGTGGCATTTATAGCCGGTTTTAGTTTTCAAAAATGCAAGTATCGACTAAAAGTCGCCTCCCTGCTGAATGGTCTTGCAAGTATCGATGGAATGTCGCATTCTTGATCATTCAGTTGAGAGTATCGATTGAATGCCGCCTCCTCAAGGATTAGGGTGCAAGTATCGATGGAATGTCGCATCATTGCTTTTCAAAAATTTTGATTTTGCGGGTACTGACTTGATGTCGTTTCCCCACGATTTTTGAAATTTACGGTTTTCTCGAACCTTTGGGTTATGGATATCAACTATAATGTTGCATCTCCACGATTTCTTGTTTTTTTTTTTTTTTTTTGAACCTTTGAAATTTGGGTTGTGGATATCAACAGAAATGTTGTGTCTCCACGATTTTAGGTTTTCTCGAACCTTTGAGATTTGGGTTGTGGATATCAACTGAAAAGTTGTGCCTCCACTAGTTTAGGTTTTCTCGAACCTTTGAAATTTGGGTTGTGGATATCAACAAAAATGTTGCATCTCCATGTTTTTTTTTGGTTCTGCAAGTATCGACGAAATGTCGCTTCCCTGCGATTTTTGGAAGTGTCGAACATGGTTCGCATGCTTCCGATTTGTGCAAGTATCGACTAAGTGTCGCTTCCTCGCGGTTTTTTGAAAAACCATTTTTTTGTTTAAAGACACGAGGGTAGTAAGTTTTGACCTAAAACCATTTTGGCGGTAAAAGAAAGGGTGGACTAGGGTAGAAATCCCTGAATCCGAGTTTTATTTCAAACCATGAATTTTCGGTTCAAGGATCAAAAATTTTAGTCAAGTTGGGGAGAGGCTCCTAAACTTGGAATATTTAAACAATGAAACGATGAAAGTAAGCATTGTTTGAATTTCTAGAAATTTCAACATTTGATATGAAAATTCTAACAAGAGTTGGTTTAGCGAGCGAGTACCTGGAAATAGGTTTTGGCCGTACATGCATTGCTCTTACCCAGTTGGGTAAGTCCTCAAGGGTAGTACCGCTTTAAGAACTTGCAGTTAATGGGCTACATACATCTATCACCTTTCATGTTTAGGAGTGCGTATGCGCCGTTGGAGGAAACCTTGTCGATGACGTAGGGTCCCTCCCATTTTGGCTCAAAGTTGCCTTTGGACTTATGAGCAAAGACTATTGGTGTTTTTACCGCAAGAACCAAGTCACCCTTTTTGTAGGCGCGTTGCCTGACCTTCTTATCGAAAGATCCTGTCATGCGTGATCGGTAAAGTTCAATGCTTTGTCGAGCTTCCAGCCGTCTCTCATCGAGATTGTCCAGCTCATGGAGTCGTAATTTGACATTGCTTTCTTGAGTCATGTCATTTTACAAAGATACCCTTAAAGAAGGAATTTGTACTTCCAAGGGTACGACAGCTTCGCATCCATAGACCAAGGAGAATGGTGTGCTATGGGTTGGTCGTCGAACGGTGGTTCATAGGCCCACAAAGCTTCAGACAGTTTGTCACTCCAGTCTCTTTTGTGACTTGAGATCATTTTTTTTTTTAGGATTTTGCAGAGTGTCTTGTTGAAGGATTCTGCTTATCCGTTTGCTGCCGGGTTGTATGGAGTCGAAGGATAGCTTTGGATTTTGTATTTGTCGCTGAACTTGTAGAATCGATGATCTCAGAATTGTGGTCCGTTATCATGGATGAATCTTTTGGGTATGCCGAAACGACAAATGATGTTGGTACGTAGGAACTGAAGGACTGATGAGGTCTTCATTTCGTTGAGCGCAAATGCTTCTGACCACTTGGAGAAATAATCCGTAGCGGCGAAGATGAAGCGATGCCCTTTACTTGAAGGGGGAGAAATATGACCAATGATGGCCATACCCCAGGCTTCGAAAGGCCATCAAATCGCTGTAGGATGTAGCCATTCTGGAGGCATGTGAATGTAATCCCCGTGAACTTAGCATTGTTGGCAGAGCTTAGCAAATTGCATTGCGTCAGCTACCATGGTAGGCCAGTAATAACCTAACCTTTTTATTTGATCGTAGAGCTTGAGACCAGCCTGATGGGCTCCACAAAGACTAGCATGAACTTCTTTGAGTGTTTCTTCTGCCTCTTGTTGTGACAAGCAGCGTAGAAGTACTCTGTTGAAGGATTTCCTTTAAAGGATTTTTAAAGGAATATCCAAATGAAAGCTTGGGGCTCGCCTTTGGATGATTACCTATTCGTTTGGATCTTCAGGTAGGATTCCAAACATAATGTAATCAATGAACGGATCCCTCCAGTCACCGATTGAAGGTTGAAGGATAGAGATCCCACTTCCAACCACTTGGTGGCATTCAGCAACTGCTTGGTGTGTGTTAAGAGGATGGCATATTCTTCTCTCGCACACTGTGATTTGCATGTTTTCCCCTTCGGGGATTGCCATAGATCCGGCAAGTCCGGCCAGGGCATCTGCACGTATGTTTTCACCTCTACGAATGTGGGTGATGTGACAGATGTTAAACTTTTGCAGAAGCGATTGTGCCTTGTTGTAGTAAGGCAGCAGATCAGGCTTCATGACTTCAAATCTCTTATTCATCTGGTTGACGTTGAGATTCTCCAAAGATTTCCAGCATGGTGATGCCAGATTCAATGGCGAGTTCCAATCCTATGATCAGAGTTTGATATTTAGCTGCATTGTTTGTGCATGGTTCCAGTAGCGAGAAAGAGTGTGGAATCATGTATTTGTAGGGGCTAACAAAGTGGATGCCAACTCCTGAGATCAGCTGTCTTTTTTCATTTATCCTGGTTGCACCGTCAAAGTACATGTCCCAGGAGGTATTTTGTGAGAAAGTCTCCACATTGTAGACTGGTTTGTCTGGGAGATCATCTCTGAGTGGAGCATCTTTAGGCAATGGGTGCTCTGCGAGAAAGTCGGCTAGAGCTTACCCTTTGATCGCTTTTTGTGGTACATACCTAATATCAAATTATGACAGAAGGATGGACCATTTTGCCAAACAGGCATTGAAAGAACCTTCTTTTGTGACAAGGACCATCAAGAGGTTGATCCTCAAGACCAGGTAGATTGTGTTGGAAAGCAAGTAGTGACGTATCTTTTGTACGGCGAACATCACTGCAAGGCATACTTTTTCGACTGGAGAGTAGCGATGCTCTGCACCTACTAGCATGCGGCTGAGGTAGTATAGAGCAACTTCTTTTCTTTCATCATTTACTTGTGCAAGTAGAGCGCCTAGTGAGTGATCAAGGGCTCTTGTGTACAAGATGAATGGTTTTCCAGAGGTAGGAGTAGCTAACACTAGAGGTTTGGTCAGGTATGACTTGATATCTTGGAATGCAGCTTCATAGTCAGCATCCCAGAAAAAGTTTACACCTTTTTTCATCAATCGGGAGAATAGACGGCATTTCCCCAAAAGATTAGAGATGAATTGTTTGATGTAGGCCAATCTCCCTTGAAGCCCTTTGAGTTCTCTCAAGGTTCTTGGAGAGGGCATTTCTTGAATAGCCTTGGCTTTTATGGGGTCAAGCTCTATTCCAGCTTTCCGAACTAGATATCTGAGGAACTTACCCGATGAGACGCGAAGAAGGATTCATCCGCAGTTTGTGTTTGCGAAACCGGGGGAAGACTTCTCGAAGGTCTTCGAGATTATCTTCTTTTCTTTTGCTTTTGACAGCGAGGTCATTAATGTAACATTCGACCGTCTTTTGCTGCATACCTTGGAATATTTTCATCATAGCCCTCTGATATGTGGCACCGACATTTTTTTAGACCAAATGGCATGACAGTGTAGCAATACACGCCAAATGGGGTCTGAAAGGATGTATGTTTTTCATCTTCAGGATGCATCTTTATCTGATTGTAGCCAAAAAAGCCATCCATGAATGTCATTCGCTCGAATCCACAGGTATTGTTAATCATTACCTCTGGTATGGGGAGCTGGAATTCATCTTTAGGGCATGCGCCATTCAGGTCTCTATAGTCAATGCAGACCTTGATCTGCCCGTTTTTCTTTGTCACGGGGACAGTGTTGGCCAACCATTCAGGATGTTGTTCCTCACGGATGAAGCCGACGCTTTTGAGTCTTTGAACTTCTTGTTCAATTTTATCCATCACATCTGGACGGACTCATCTTTGGCCCTGCTTGACAGGCTTGATGTATTCCTGAAGGTTGAGTTTGTGGACTGCTACTTTGGGGTCTAAACCAGGCATTTCAACGTAAGACCATGCGAAGCAATCGACAAACTCACGAAGAAAAATGATATACTCGGGTAACTCATCATCCTTTATATTCTTGCTTATGAATATAGGACGTGGGTTATCTGGCGTTCCCAAGTCTATCTTTTGAACAGGATCTTCTGTTGGAAGGTTCGAAGGTGGTTCCTCCATAATATTTTTGGAGGCTTCCAACTCAACAAAACCTTCTTGGGTTTCAACGACATTTTCAGACCAAGGCTTTGTTCCTTTCCATGGGTATTCTTGATCGGTAATCTTCTCAAGGCTTGCTATGAGATGGTCCCAATCGCCTGTTGAAACAGGGTTGAAGTAAGGTACTTCTTTTGGAGACGAGGGTTCTTCTGGGTTAGAATGCTATACGTCTGTGTTATCGGACAATTCCTCTTCATCATCAGAGAAATCGTACCAATTGTATGAGCTTCTTGGATCTTTGTCAGGTGACTCATCGAAGAGATATCTAGGGAGATCGATGTCTTCATGGACTTGAGATGTTGAGGTTTGGTCAGCAAACTGACTTTTAAGCTTTTGTGTCAACTGTCTTAGTGGGGTGTCAGGATCATATCCTAACCCATGTGAAGACTTTTCTACATAACTGTAGAGTCTCCAATCTTCCAGCTGGCTCTTGGTTATGGCGGGCCCTAATGGCATGAGAATACCGCGGTCTTCTCCCAAACCTGCTGGATTTTGAGCATCATAGCTCATTTTCATCATAGTAGCTTGTGTCACTGGACTATATAAGGATAGTTGAGGCATACCTTCATTTTGGAAAGGTTTGAGCATGGAGTTTGATGAAGAAGCATCCGATCTATGGAAGAAGATCGGCTTTTCCTTTGCTGAAGTTGCTGGACAACGAAGGAAGCTGATGTAAGATTTTTTATGTCAGAAGGTCTCTTTGTTGGAGTAAGAGCAGGCCGAACTTGCTGAGTGTCAGCTTGGCTTGACGATGTGTCATCTTCCGGCTCTGAATCCGAATCCGTATCTTGCATGATAGATACGAAAGAGACAACAAATTTTCCCCCAGGCTTTTGTTTTGCCTTCTTCACTTTAGTTGTGATGACTAAAGGCTTTGAAGTCTTATGGGAGATGAAGAATGGAGTTTGAATGCTCTCTTCGGATTTACCGGAGGGTTTGTTTTCTTCTGATGATTGTTGAGAAGCCTTGCCTTTATTTTTCTAGAGATTCTTGGCAAAGGATGTTGTCTCCTTTTCTTTTTTTTCATCTTCATACATTTAGGAGTTTGTGAAGTGTACTTCTTTACCTTTGAAGGGTTTTTTGCCCGCAAAGACTCAATGTATCATGCCGTCGTCGCCGATGAATTTGATGCACTGATGTAGAGTTGAAGGGACAACACCATTCTCGTGTATCCAGGGGCGTCCGAGAAGGATGCTGTAGCATGAAGGGGTTTTTATTGCATACACAATGACCTAAGAGATAAGATCACCGATTTGCAATTTGAACCTGATTTTGCCGATAGGCCTTTGAGTACTCCCATTGTATCCAAAGATAGATACAGATGTGTGGCTCAGCTTGCTGGGTGGGATGCCCAACTCTTTGAGAGCCAAAGTGGAGATGAGGTTGAGTGCAGAACCTGGGTCGATCTGAACTCTGTGCATAGGCATTTCCTTGATGTACCCTGTGAAGTACAGGGGTCGGTTATGCCTTATTTCACCAAGTAGGAGGTCTTCCTTAGTGAAGGCGATGGTTGCACTGCCTGCCTTTTGAACCGAGAGGCATTCGATCCATGATCCCTCAGTTTTCTTCTTTTCTCTCTTTGAGGAAGTTTATGAGTTTTTGACCCGGTAGTCCATTTCAATTTGGAGGACTTGCGGGATTCAGCTTTTGTAATTCTGAAATGAGATTATCACTAGTGCGCAGAGACATTCGCAATAAGTCTAGGATGTGCAGACGTGCAGGTATGTGTTTGAAGTGTTCGATCAAGTCATACTTGAAAGCCTCCTTGGGGCCTGCATGTTCATCATTGTTGCCACTAGGGGCACTTACAACATCTTTTCCTTAAGGATTTACGTAAGTAAAGGAAGATTGGTTGTAATTTTTGTGATAGTCCCGGCCAAAGTGGGTGCCTCTACCAACTTTGAGAGCGTCTTGAGAAAGGACTTCATTTGGAAGATTGTTTTCAAGGTCAAGAGGCTATCGTTCCTCATTTACTGAGGATGTATATGCAGCAGAGTTGCCACCCTCAGTGACTGTGTTGCACGGAGCATTTTTTGGGAGTAGGTCCTGAACAGCATCCAGCAACTTTTCTTTTTCGTTGACCAATTCATCGTCCCAAGCATCAATAGCTGGGGATTCTTCATGATGAGCAGTCGGGAAGAGCGTGAGTTCTGAAGTCACAATCTCAGGAGAAAAAACCTGAGAGGGTGTTGCCTCAGTGAAAGTCACGTGAGACAAGGTAGCTCCAGAAGATATGGTGCTGGGTGTCGTTGGAGTATAAGTGATCTCATCAGACGATGCTTCAGATGAGCTATAATCCTGAATTATCACATTACAGGAAGCTCTGACAGGAGTGTTCGGAGTCGGACTCATCCCAGGAGGTAAGAGGATCATCCACCCAACAATTTTCTCCATTTTCAGGAGTTAAGGGAGGAAGTACCTGATTGTCTTTAGGGATTTCTGGCTCTGGATTGCGAGGAAGCTCATTGACGCGGTCTTGCTCTTGTTCTAGGGCAAGATGTTGCAAGATCCTTGCATATTCTTCAAGATCAGGCATCGGAGCCAAATCTTTTTCTTCATCAACTCTTTGTGGCTCAACATAGTTGATTTCCACTGGAGCAATGACGGGTGTTGGGTTAGCAGCATTTTCATATACAACCTCTTGGTCTTCTTCATCATCAGACCAGGATCCTTGTGGCTGTAGGGGGTTATACCAGATTACTGGCATAAGGTGAGTTTCAGGAATCCATTCTTCATCAGAGAGATATTCTCCAGTTTTAAGGGATTCCTCCCACTCGTCGGTGTTGTTGGATTCGAATCCATCATCGGTGTCACTGGACTCGTATCCATTAATGGAGAATCTAACTACCGAATTGCAAGAGTATGATGCCCCCTATGTGGCCTTTTCTTTAAATTGAGGTGGCATGAAATCATTGAGAGTGAATTTTCTTACCCCCTTTGAAGTCACTGTAAGGGACGTTTCTGTTGGAAATAGGGTGGGCCTCTAGGATAGGTTTCAAAAACTTTTGACCCACTTGACGCAGGGATCAACTATCCAGAAGGCTATAAAACCCAATCCAAGATCTATGTCCTCAATCTCAGTCATCATGATCAGTAAATACAATCTATCTAGAAGATAGAACCAGCAACATATAAGCTACAAATAAATCTACAATATGCAAGGAAGTAGATTATACCTTTGGAGCTCGGTTGTGCTCTAATGGAGGAGTTGCGTCTTTCTTTGATGATGAAACGCTTTCACTAATCAAATAGGGATCTCCAAGACCTCTTGATCTTCCACGCTATGACCCGTATCAGATTCTCCTTTTCTCAAGAAGATGGTGGGATCTCCAAGAGAAAACTACTAGGAACCCTAGGGAGGAACTAGAAAGAGAACTAGAAGAGGGAAGAGAGGAATAACTTGTGCAACACTTGCACCAGGGGGCCTTGGGCGTGAATCCCAATGCAAGAACAGTGCTTGGACGTCCAAGGCCTCCTCTCCTCTATTTATAACTTTTGCAAGTTGTCTCTTCTTTACTAATTACAATAGAAGTCTTACTTCCATTAATTAGTAACTTACCATATCATAATTAGAAGTCTCACTTCAAATATGATTAGTATCTTTCTAATTCCTTTCTAATTAAAATAGAAGTCTCACTTCTACTAAAATTAGTAAGTCTACTATTACCACCATTAGAAGTCTCACTTCTACTAGAAATAGTAACTTTCCTTTTAGAGTTCAACTAGAATTAGATACTTTCTAATAATTGGGCTAGCGTGGGGACCACTAGGGATTCCTTAGAAAGCTGGCTCCAACTGGGACACGCGACCCCACAACTCATGTGTAATCCGGACCCACAGTTAATTGCAAATAACTCCACTATATAAATGCAATTGAACTCCAGTCTTAGGAACATTACATAGAAGACCCTAAACTTCCACATTACCACAAGTAGACCCCTCTATCAATATCCATGGATCAATTGGACCTGTCTTCCAAACTTGATCCATATCTTATTATCCTTGAGCCCCAATTAATTATAATGATCATAGGTACCTTTCCAATTAACTCTTAATCGGAATGGGTGCGCACTTACCAATGATAAATCCATTAATTGGCACAAGGGGATATTAGAGATAGATTCCATCTTGACTATTGAATGTTCCCACAGCTCTACTACCATGTACCCAAATCACCGAGGTGTTGACCTACAGTTGGCCTCACTCATTGGTGACTCAAAGCAAATGAATAGATAGAAACTTGAGTTCATTAATGTCTCAGGATTGAGAGCCTATTGCTAGGGAATTATGAGAGCAGACCTTAAAAATAAAGACAGTGTTTATAAGGTGCTTCTCATGGTCCTTCAATACATCCAATGTACCAACACAATGATCCAGAATCTTCCATTCTGATGATCGAGACAAATCACACTATCTCATAGTGATCAAAGTGCTGCAACCTTGTCAGTATGAGATGTCCAGTCTCATCACTGGTTGTGAATATATTTTAAGTATAAGATTTGTCATACATGTCTCCCGTATGTGGATCTCATCCATACACATGTATTACATCTAATATACTTGTGGACCCCGGTTCATCTCATGAACCATCATGTCATTCGTATTGGTTATATGCAAGTATATAATAAATCACCATTCATCTCATGAAAGGAAAGCATGAATATACTGATAAATAAAGAAATTAATCAATTTATTATATCATCTACTGGATTGAGTCCATAAAACTAACAGTTTCTGTTGCCCCTAGTGAAGCGGTAGCGGAGGCCTCTGCCTTTTCATGGACTTCTTGTTTCGGCTGGGTCTTCTCTTGCCGTTTAAGCTTGAGGAGATGTTTCCTAGCCTGCCTTCACTGTTGAGCTGTTGGCTTTGTTTTCACGATCTCCCAGTTTTCATTTTCTAGGAGATCGGGATGTACCCATATGGGTTGTTCGTCTAGTGTCGGGTAAGGAACCAGCTCTTCAGACGTTTCGATTCTGTTTATCACCTTGAAGGAAGTAGTGATCTTCTTCTTCAGTGATTTTTATGTTTGTCCACATGACACCATGTTGACAGAGGCAGACCCATAGTTTTTGTCAAAGGTGATGACTCCGTTTTTCCACAACTTGTTTATTTTCTCTTTCACAACGAAGCATTGACTGAGAGGATGTGAGATCATCTGGTGGTATGGACAGTACCGAGGATGTTGGTTTTGCCAACATCTCCCGGTCTTTTGGGTTCAGGCAAGGTGAGCTTGCCATTTACCATGAGGGCCCCGAAGATTTCATCAACATCTTCATTGAACGGGTATTTCTTTTCTACTCGCTCTTTGAAGGCATCAGAGAGTTCAGGTCTCTTACCTGCAGCTTTGTTTTCAGCTTTCTTTGGTGGCTGAGGAACTAACTTGGTTTGCACATTGAGGACCTCATTTTTCTTTGGTTTAGAGGTTGCAATAGCAGTTGGCTCTTTCATTGATGATTTCTGACTGTTGAGGTCTTTAATCACCATTTCAGCTTCCATGAAAGCTTCTAGGAGTTCTCCCAGGTTCTTTGATTTGTTCCCAATGATCATGGAGTAGATTCTAGCTCTCATGTTGTTTCGGCAGATGTCGACTAGCGACGCTTATGGCAGTACATCTGAGCATTTGTACGCCATTGCTTTCCACTTCTGAATGAAGTCGTATGTTGACTCATTCTCCCCCTGTTTTTGGCTGCACAGCTGAGCCATAGTAACGGGATGATCCTCACCATTGAAGTGAGTTAGGAAGCGTGTCTCTAGCATGGCCCAATTTTGGATGGAGACCTACGGAAAAGTGGAGTACCTGTCAAAGGCCGTACCTTTTAGGGTACTTGCAAAGAGGCAAATCTTTAGTGCATCTTGATCCGCGATAGCTCCCGTCAGGATTTTGAAGTGGATGACGTGCTGTCTGGCTGATCCCTTCCCCGTATATGTTTGGAGAGTAGGATGCTTGAATTTTGTAGGGAATGGGATCGAGTCCATCTATAAGGGATATGGTGGCTTGATCCCATGCTCTTTGACTATATCATCTTCTTTAGCTTTTGCGAGGATACTGTCTACATCCATTTTGGTGAGGGCGCATGACTCATTTTCTTCTCCATTTACTTCATCATCTTGATGATTCAGAGGAGTTTCATCATTCACCTAATTTTGGAAGGCGAGGAGAAGGTTTTCCATCAGAGTTTCAATCCTGTGCTGGCCTTGTTCCAACTGCTGGATGACTGTGAGCGCATCATCTTGAGGTGGGTTGCGAGGTGGTGGCTCAGAATTTGTAGCCAGGACGTTCATCCGTCGTGATTCGAACGAAGAAATTATCCTGGTGACTGAGCTGGGGCTCATTCTTTTTTATGAAGAGCTTGAGGAAGGATCATTCTGCCATCCTTGGCTTGAAGGAGTAGGGGATTCTTCTGAATGTCTTCTTGTCCTGGAGACGCTGCGAGTCACCGGACGTCGGATATGGATTTTTGTTGCTGACTTTTGGCGTCTTCTGGTTTTTCTAACCATATGGACAGCAACAATTTGGTCGGGTATTTTTTTGACCCATTTGTGAGAGACTTGAAGTGTAGGAGGCTGGGTCCTTTGCTTCTAATGTCTCTTTTGTCGATATGATTCGCGGCGGCGTATACGACAAAGCAATTTGAGCTTCGGTCAGCTCTGGCTAGGCTTTGACAATGAAGGATTTGCTCCCTCGGGCGCAGCAGCCAAGCTTGTCTTCTTTGTAGCCGGGCAAGGACAGGATGCAAACCCGGTCCTTTGCCTGTTGCAATGAAGCTTTGAATTTTTCGAGTTCGGCCCCTATAGAGATGAAGGGTCGAACTGCATGATTATAGGCCTTAGCAGG
Organism: Litsea cubeba; assembly: GCA_012931725.1. Classification (NCBI taxonomy): domain Eukaryota; kingdom Viridiplantae; phylum Streptophyta; class Magnoliopsida; order Laurales; family Lauraceae; genus Litsea; species Litsea cubeba. The sequence continues at coordinate 53,050,544 of CM022949.1, forward strand.
TGCTTGTAGAGGCCTAGTGATGCATGATTTAATTTTGGGCTTGTAAGAACAAGCCGGCTCATGCTGGGTTGACTTGGGAGTTAGCTTGGAGATGGGTCTCTCCTCTTTCATGTAGGCAAGAGGGTAGAACTGGTTCTCCTTGAGTGGGGCCAGGTATGCTGGCTCGGTGGATGTTTGAGACCTTCTTTGTTTTGGTGAAGGTCTTGGGGACCAAGTCTTGGGATAGACTTGGTTGCTTGCGGGTCGAGGCTTCTTGGGGGTGCCACGGGCTTCGGGCCTTTTGGTGCTCGTCTTTGGTATCATGGTAGTGACACGTTGTGAGGCGAGCTTCTACTTCTTGGAAGGAGCAGTTTGTTCTTCGGGAAGTGGGAATGGTCCCAGCGTCCCAAAGACAATAGTCCGGGGAGTCTAGGTCAACCCTGAGTTCAGAGTTAACAAGGGAGTTGACGCTTCGGCAGCTGACAGGGCGCTTGTAGGTGCCCGTGGTTTGCCTTTGTTGAAGCATGAGCTGGTGCCATTGTTAGTTTTTGAAAATTTCTTAAACAAGACCACTTCCATTAGTAATTACAAGAATATAATGATCATAAATGGGAAATTCTATGGTTTTGTTTTTTCAAATCGCTAGAGGGGCATGACCCAAGCGACATGAAGAAGGCAAAAAGCCATAGATGGTATAATTGTTCTGATCGCAAGTATGGTGACCTAGAACGAGCGTCCCAGTGACTGCTAGAAGCGATTTGAACCTAAATTCGACTTATCGAGAAGCAAAGCTTGCTTGAGGTAAGAAGAATATAAGGTTGAAGTTATAAATGTGTCGGTCGCGAATACAGTAGACCCTGAAAGGGCGTACCGGTATTGCTAGGCACAAATGTTTGGAGATCGTATCAATGAGATGGCATTCTCTGTTTTGAAAAGTCAAGATTGGTTTCATTAAAGAGAGCAAGTGGTATTCCAATCTAAACACGGGCTCAATGATTTCCGCGAGCGGCAGTCTCCAGAAGGGAAGAGACCAAAATTTCTCAGATCTGAACCCAAAATGACAAGAATTTTTTTGTAAGGCCAAGATCGGGTTCACTAAAGAGAGGAAAAGGCATTCCAATCTGAATAAGGGCTCAACGATTTCCGCGAGCGCCAGTGCTCAGAAGGGAATAGACCAAAATTTCTCAGATCTGAACCCAAAATGACGAAGTTTTTTTTCTTTTGAAATTTTTTATTTTATTTTTATTTTTTAAAAAAAATTATTTTGAAATCTTTTTTATTTTTTATTTTTAAAATTTTTATTTTTTTCTATTTTAGCATTTTTATCTTGAAAAAAATTATTTTAAAGATTAAAAGACGAGAGAGTACACATAGGCCTCCTAACCCGGTCTTATGAAATCTCAATTGATAGAATTGCCCCCAGGTAAGGGTAGGATTTTAATGAACCCATTTGGAGGACCCTTGCCTAGAAGAGTCAAGTTGTCTCCACACTTTGGACAAGGCTTTTCTTAAATCAACCGTGATCAACGAACGCAATTGGTTTAACCTTTGTGGTCTATGTCTTTTTTTATATCTCAAATAGACTCATCGAAGAGAAACGATGGCCCAATCCCCGATCCGAACGCGGGCTAATCGATTTCCGCGAGCGCCAGTGCCCAGAAGGGAAACGATCAAAGTTTCTCAATTTTGAATCCAAAACGAGAAATTTAATTTTTTAAATTTTTTTAAAGATCTCTAATGAACTCATCGAAGAGAAACGATGGCCCAAAATCTTATTCGAACAGGCTCAACATTTTTACAAGCACGATGTAAGATATGAGAGGGTCAAAGTTTCTCAATTTTGAATCCAAACTGAGAAATCTGATTTTTCTATTTTTATTTTTTTTAGATCTCTAATGAACTCATCGAAGAGAAACGATGGCCCAAAACCATTTTCGAACAGGCTCAACATTTCTGCAAGCACGATGAACGATAGGAGAGGATCAAAGTTTCTCAATTTTGAGTCCAAACTGGGAAATCTGATTTTTTGTTTTGAAAAGAGAAAGAGTGGAAATAAATTCAAAAATAGAATTAGAAATTTTCAAAAAATCCCATCTCATTTTTTAGATGCGAAATCCAACATAGGCCACAAACAAGAAAGTAGCCAAGGAATCCAGAAAAGAAGTATAAGCATAGAGCAAAAGATATGATATACAAATATTTCATTTTCAAGCATCGTGTTCTCAAATGAACGAGTCCCACCGGGTGTTCCCGCTTAATGGACCGCGCATCTGCACACTGTTCTACTGAGGTCGGTGGACGTGAGAGTCCGTGGGGTCCAACCCTTTCATGATAGGTGGCAAAGCGGGTATCAACATTATTTTTGGGGGTGTGCCAGATTTTCTATTTTACTTGGAATTGCAAGTAATGATTCGAAGATAGACCTTCGCAAGTAAAAAGGAAATCAACTTCTTTCAAGTTTTCCATTACACATATATTTAGGAACAGAGACATTTTTTGATCTGCCGTGAAAGGCGATGTTTTGGCATTTATAGCCAATTTTTGGCATTTATAGCCGATTTTTGCGTTTATAGCCGATTTACAATTCTTATCAATAATGAAAGACAAGAGTTGTGATTTTTGTCTCTTTTAGAAAAATACAAAATACAATGAAAAGCAAGAAAATGAGGATCTAACTTCTCAGGAGATTGTGGGGGACTCGTTCAGATTGACGGTCGCAAGCCATGGGTGGACTTCGCCATCATCCATGCAGATGAGAACAGAGGATGTTCTTGATTCGCTTGGCTTGGCTATAACCTCAGATTTTTAGAGGACAAAGACCAAGAGGAGGTCCTATGTCCAATAAAAAGCTAAGTAGACAGGCTGATAAGGCATGTGTAAGCCATTGGAGGCAGAAGGAGAAGGCAAGGACCTTGGGGGGGGGGGGGGGGAGACCCCCCAAGGGACTTTTGTCACCTTGTAATGGTGGCATGGTGGCCGGTGTGGAACTTCAGCAGAGTTTTCTCTCTTTTCTTCTGGACTTCGGAATTCAAGATTTTCGGATCTGTGTCTGATGCTTTGGAAGTGGTTTTTCTGGATCTTGAATTCTTTGGAATGCTCTCCTATTTATAGGCCTTTGGTAACCATTTAGGAGAGTTTATGAGCCATAATTGTCATAAAGCTACATAAAGGGAGGAGTTAGAAGATTTTATTTCTTTATTTTGTAACTCATTTTTCTTGGCTTCTGATTGGCCGGTGGAGATTGAGGGCATTTAGTCACCTTTAATCACCATGATGGGAGGAGTTTCATGGGTTAAATGCCATGAATCAATTGACTTGTAACTCCTGGATGCTTGCTTCTAATTGGGCCGTCCAAAGAAATGAAATAATGACTGTAATATAGCTAGTCAATTAATCTCATTAAGTGGTCACGGAGCAGTTGAAGAGTCGCGGGCCGTGCCGCGTCTTTTGGGATTATTCTGGCGATGATCATCGATGGATCTTCATATAGATCGACATCGGATGAACATGTAACTTCAGGCATTGATTGCCAACAGTAGGTTGATGCTATCTGTCCCGTCAATTTCTCGATCAATCAGGTAGAAAGCACACTTTTTGGTTGACCGGTTGACGATCCATATTAATTTTGATACTCTTGAAGACGGACCCGTGATTTTGACAGATGTCGAAGGATTCGGTCTCAAAAGTATGGATTTTGGAAAATCACACGAGTTGGACGCTTCGAAACATGAAAAAAGACGAAAAACAAGCCTTTCCTGGGGGGATTTTTCCCCTTTTGGTCCCGTTTCGCGGCCGTTTTGAGGCATTTTCCAATTCTATATTCTTCTGTATTTTTTTGACATTTTTGTACATTTGTTGGCCGGATTTCCCTATAGAAAACTTGATGAGAATCCTTGCATTTTGGAGTACAAAGTTTCCAATTTTCCGGGAAAGTCGAAGACTTTGTAAAGTAGAGCTGCCGATTTTCCGTCAGAAGCTGAAATTGGGTCAAACGATGTCGGAATGACCTGAAATTTAAGTTGAAGCCTTCTGAGCAATAAATAAGACCAACCATAGGCTTTTCTTTGAGTTTTGAAGTCGTATGGGGTCCTGTCGCCAGTAGACTTGACTTTGTCGCGAGGATGATGTCGCACTCTGATGTGCGATCAACCGATGTTCGATTGACCTGAAATTTGATAGAGAACCTATTGGAGTCATTTTGAGATGATCCATAGGCTCTATCTTGGAAACCATGGTCCCGGGGAGCTTCGCCATTGAGAGGCCTGATTTGGCTTCCGAGAGTTAAAGTCTGGTCAAATGTTGCTGAAATGACCTGAAACTTGACGTGTAGCCCTTTGTAAGTATATTGAAGCCATCCATATACTCTTTTTGATGAGTGATGGCCTTGGTGGTTCTCACCGCCGAGAGGCTTGATTTAGGGTTGATGGAGGGCTGATGGAGGGTCAAACGTTGTCGGTTTGACTCAGAACTTGACGTGGAGCCTTTTGGATGTATTTTGAGACTATCCATAGGCTCTGATTGAAGATTTGGTGTCTCCGATACTGTTGCAGCCGAAAGTTCCTATTCAGCTATCGGAGAAGCGAAGTTAGGCCAAATGATTTTGAAATGGCTCGAAACTTCTTGTGTACTCCTCTTTTGGCTGTCTTGAATGATCTTGCAGTTTTTGTTTGATTCTAACAAGATTTGATTTTTTGAGAAGTAGCATCGCCTATTTGTGGTAGGCCGCGACTTCATGTAGCTTTTTTTTATGTTGAAGAGGCAAAGTGACATTTTTGGTATCAACACACCTCATTTGGCACTCTATTTTAGCATAAAATACCCATAATATATAGTGATGCCCCCATTTCGCCCATAATTAAATGATTATTAGCATAATCCAAGTTAATTAACGATAATGAAGATGCTTGTTGATGATTTTAGACCTAGTTCGATGATCCATAGAAACTCGTGGGAAAAAGCCGAGTTGCATCGAGGTTTCGAGTCCAAGCCATTATTCCCGCGAGGAACAGACCATGATATTAGTTAGACATTTTTTAGGCCACTTATATTACACTAAGGTCAATCCCATCAAGGACCACACTTAGTTTACCTAAGTACGACGTGATTAACATAAGTTAGGGGGTTATATTTGTTGATCCAAATGTCCCCTTATTATCCTGAAACATGATCAATAGGATATGTAAACCATCGGATTATACTCTTCGAAACTTTTTAACGATATGTAGAACTCTAAAATTAAATGGACGGATCAAAAGTTATGCATGTTAGAAGTTCTCTTTGAAAACCCACCTACGCTACACCACAATGGCTCCCAGGCTGCCAAACTCACCTAAGCGCCACCAAGTGGAGCCCAGGTTGCTCTGGGACCCCCCGAGAAACAGGGTAGGCGCTACAAGCTGGGCACCTACCCGACAATTTCACTAATTTGGCCCGAAACCATTCTGTAAACAATTTGAGATTGGACCCAACCTTTAATCCCCTTAAAACTACACCTGGGGCCCAGCATTGTGCGGACAACCTGATCAGTATACCTAGGCGCCAAGCACCGGGTGTCCAGCCTATTTAGTATAACTAGGCACCACATGTTGGGCGACCAGCTTACCCAGAAACCTTAATTCGCCCCAAATTAAAAATTTATCAAGTCAAATCTCCAAGTGTTGGTGGGACTTCTAAGATAGACCTCAAAGATCAACCCTCTTAAGACCTGAGGTGGATTCCTAAAGTTAGATACTTAGACAAACCTTAAGGCCTTGAACATCTTTGACCAACCTATCCTTTATAGTTAAATCATATTGTTGGTCATGATACGTTTGCATTTTATTCTTTCATAGTTTCATTTCTTAAAATGCAATGTTTCTTTATGATCAATTGATTTTGTCTTCATGTACCTCTCTAACTACATTTCATGGTTTTCTAAATCTTTTGATTATGATTTCATCATGATATATTTGCATTTTGCTCTCATATAGTTATATCACTTTTAATGCATTTCTATATATGATTAATTGATTATGGTTTCAAAAGCTTTCATAGCTAAATCTTTCATAATCGATTGATGCTGCAAAATCATTTGTGTGGATGTCATGGTTAGATTATTTTGAAAAACAAATGATTTAAATCAATTTGGATTTTCAATGGATTTCTAAGTTATAATTTCATATGGAAAATTATTGTTTTGAAAAATCAACTTGTATGTGTTTCAAATAAGTTATATTATTTAGAAAAAAAATGCAAGTTGAAAGTGATTGAGCCTCATTGATGAGATATGAGGATCAAAATTAATTTTTAGTATATACTTACGAAGTTAGATTCTTTATATGAAAATCAAATTCTTTGATATATTTGAGATTCAATTGGTTAGAGTCTTATAGTTATACTTTTCATTTGAGTATATTTCAGAATTGATATAAAGTTATACTTGTTCAAGTCAATTTGTCTGAGCCCTTGTAGTTATTTTCTTTAGAATACAAATTGAAAATTGATAAAGTATTATCTTCAAAATCATTCTCTTTATGTTCATTGTTGGATTTTGTTTGTTGAAATGATTTGAAGAATTTGTATAAATGGAAATGCTTTAAAGCATTTTTAATTGTATTCATCAAAGCATGTTCCATGTTCTCATTTCCTTATGAATATGGTTATATCATCTTAGACGGAAATGAATAATGTTATAAGGCTTTGCATTTTTGGTCAATTAAGTTACATTCTTAAAAATGCAAAATAGCTTTGATGTTGAGTCTTACATTGTTTGGATGGGAATGGTGTCATTGATTTGCGTGTTTTTTTCCTAAACTTTGTATATATTTTCATTAATGCAAATTGATGTTGTATATCTTTTGTTTAATTATCATTTGATCTTAATAAGTACATATGTGATTTTTTGCGCTAAATTCATTTGGTATGATCTTCTTATCCATTTTCCATTGCATTGTAAGCATAGTACATTTGCTAGAATGGAGATTTTGCATGATAGATTGATGGATCATTTTAGATGAATTGGAATTAAACCAATGTTCTTCATAAGTATACCCATATATGAGATCTATTTTCATCTATATATGATCCATGACACTCTTCTAACTACATACCTTCTTGTGCACACATAGTTGTATTCTTTATTGATGATCGATATGGTATGAGTTTGATCTTAATTGTGATTGATTCTCTCTATGCAAATGTCAAATAGTTCCATGTATAGTTGTGCTCTTAAGTTATATTTGTAGATACCATACTAGAACACTCAATTCCATCTTTTGTGCTTTCTAGTCATTATTTTTGAAAAGGATGGTTATGATGTTGATTCATGTATATTCTCTTAGTGATGTCATCCTTATGCATGTTTCCACTTCATAGTAGTGATTTTGATCATATGAACCTCTTTGAAATCCATTCCTTGTATTTCAAAGTTATATCTATTGTTTGATGGATATCTTAGATGTTGAATTCATATGATTTGACACTTTGAAAATTGCATGCTCTACCAAGTCATATATTTTCAAAATGCAATTTCTCATGTTCATCACTATGGTCGTTAGTTATATCATTAAACGTGATGAATATTCATTTATGATGCTTGATGGAATTTTATGTTTGTCACATCCATGCTCTTATTCATGTTGTCAAATTCAATTAGTTTCAATTAGTATCATTTTCGATTGATGTTATATCCAATTGATGTCATATCTTGAGAATGTATAGACCTTGTGTACATTGGATTGAACTTGATAGTAAATATGTTTTTATTCCATGTCACATTCCATTAGCATCATAATTTTCATGTTTGTGTTGACAATAAAAATGTGTCAATTTGCCTCTTCAACATCAAGAAAACTACAAGAAGTTGCAGCCTACCAAAAATAGGCAATGCTACTTCCAAAAGTCAAATCTTGTCAGAATCAAACAAAAACTACAAGATACTTCAGGACAGTAAAAAAAGGAGTACACAAGAAGTTTCGGGCCATTTCAAAATCATTTGGCCTAACTTCGCTTCTCCAATAGCTGAACGGGAACTCTTGGCGACGACAGCATTGAAGACGCCAAATCTTCGATCAGAGCCTGTGGATGATCTCAGAATACATCCAAAAGGCTCCACGTCAAGGTCCAAGTCAAACCCACAACGTTTGACCCTACATCAACCCTCAAATAGCTAAATCAAGCCTCTCGGCGGCGAGAACCACCGAGGCCATCACTCATCAGATAGAGCACATGGTTGGCTTCAAAATGCTTACAAAGGGCTACACGTCAAGTTTCATGTCATTTCGACAACATTTGACCATACTTTGACTCTCGGAAGCCAAATCAGGCCTCTCGGTAGTAAAGCTCCCCGGGACCATGGTTTCCAAGACAGAGCCTATGAATCCTCTCGAAATGACTCCAATAGGTTTCCTGTCAAATTTTAAGTCAATCGGACACTAATTGACCGCATATCAAGGCGCGACATCTTCCTCGCGATAAAATTAAGTCTACTGGTGACAGGACCCGTATGGCTTCAAAACTCAAATAAAAGCCCATGGTTGGTCTTATTTATTGCTCAGGAGGCTTCACCTCAAATCTGAGGTCATTCGACATCGTTTGACCCAATTTCAGCTTCTGACGGAAAATCGGCAACTCTACGCTACAAAGTCTTCAGCTTTTCCGGAAAATTGGAAACTTTGCACTCCGAAATGTAAGGATTCTCGTCAAGTTTTCTACAGGAAAATCAGGCCAACAAATGTGCAAAAATGTCAAGAAAATTACAGAAGAAAAAAGAATTGGAAAAGACCTCAAAACGGCCGCGAAACGGGACCAAAAGGGGATAATTCCCCCCAGGGTCGCATCCCGCGACCCTCGCCAAGGGTCGCCGGCGACCATGGAGCTCCGGATTGCCGGATTCGCCTCGGAAAGGTCCATTTTGCATCGTTTTTCGCATTTCGAAGTTTCCAACTCTTGAGATTTTCTAAAATTCATACTTTTGAGGAACCAAATCCTTCGACATCCCTCAAAATCACGGGTCCGTCTTCAAGAATATCAAAATCAACATGGATCGCCAACCGGTCAACCAAAAAACTGCACTTTTTAGCCGATCGTTCGAGAAATCGACAGGATAGATGTCACCAGCCTGCTGTTAGCTATCAATGTCTAAAGTTACATGGTCATCTGATGTTGATCAGCATGTAGATCCATCGATGATTATCGCCGGAAGAATTCCAAAAGACTCGGCATGGCCCGCGACTCTTCAACTGCTCGACGACCACTTAATGCGATTAATTGACTAGCTTTATTTTACTCATTAATTCATTTCTATGGACGGCCCAATCAGAAGCAAGCATTTGGGAGTTACAAGTTAATTGATTCATGACATTTAAGCCATGAAACTCCTCCCATCATGGTGTTTAAAGGAGATTAAATACCCTCAATCTCCACCGGCCAATCTGAAGCCAAGAAAAAGGAGTTACAAAATAAAGAAATAAATCTTGTAACTCCTCCCTTTATGTAGCTTTATGACAATTAAGGCTCATACATCCTCCTAAATGGCTGCCTAAAAGCCTATAAATAGGAGAGCATTCCAAGAAGAAAGGAGACACAGATCCCAGATCATAAAAAAGCACAGAAAATCCAGAGAAAGAAAGAGAGAAAACTCTGCTGAAGTTCTGCACAGACCACCACTACAAGGTGACAAAAGTCCCTTGGGGGATACCCCCTCCCAAGGTCCTTGCCTTCTCATTCTTCCTCCAATGGTTTGAACGTGACTTTTCAGCAGGTCTACTTAGCTTTTTATTGGGCATAGGACCTCCTCTTGGTCGTTGTCCTCTAAAAATATGAAGTTATAGCCAAGCCAAGCGAATCAAGAGCATCCTCGGTTCTCATCTACATGGATGATGGCGAAGTCCATACATGGCTTGCGACCGTCAATCTGAACGAGTGCTCCACATCTCCTGAGAAATTAGATCCTCCTTTTCTTACTTTCCATTATAGTTTGTATTTTTCTAAAAGAGACAAAAATCACAACTCTTGTCTTTCATTATTGATAAGAATTGTAAATCGGCTATAAACGCCAAAAATCGGCTATAAATGCCAAAACATCGCCTTTCACGGAAAATAAAAAAAATGTATCTTTTCTTAAATATATGTGCAATGGAAAACTTGAAAGAAGTTGATTTCCTTTTTACTAGCGAAGGTTGATCTCCGGATCACCACTTGCAATTTCAAGTAAAATAGAAAATCTGGCACACCCACACACAAAAAAAATGTTTATGCACGCCTTTGCCCCCTGGGTGCGAAAGGGTTGGATCAAACAGACTCCTAAGTCTGGCGACCTCGGTAGCACTGAGCAAAAGCGTGGTCCATCAGTTTGCCACCTCTCTTAAACATATAGGTAAATCTCATGTTCACCATGTTTATGTGATCATAATCTTGGATGGTTAATGGTTGAGGTAGGCTTCATGTTTGAACTTCATTTCACTCATCTTGCACATGATAGTCATGTTTAATGATTGGATGAAATGATGTCAAAAATTTCATAGCATATGATTTTCATTGTTATACTAATTGATGCTATGCTTAGTATATCCCCATCACATCATGGATAACTCTAATTTGGATTAATCCTAGTAATTATTTTCTTCTTAACTTCATTTTAGAGTAATTGAGATTAGTCATATCCTTAATCTCAATTGGTATCCTTGATTCCAATTGGTATCCATGATCGCTTATCCTCAGGGCCTTGCTCTTTATTTTGGTAATTTTATCATATTGAGCTCTATAGTTAAACATGTCTAATCCTTCCCTTGAAGTTTACCCTCAATTGGTAAAACCATCGTCTCCTTACACCAAATAGTTAAATCTTTGTCAACAGTTTGACAAAAGGAGAGAATGGATTGAGGGGGAGTGTAAACCTTCATAGGAAGCATTAGCTTTGATCCAAGTCACCCTTGTATTGGCTTTGCACCCTGAGAGATTACTAACCATACATGATACCCTATTATGTATTTTATTTTCGATTTCTTTTGTTAACAGGTGTTACTAAAGGTATTTTTCTTATTTCATGTGTGTAGGTACCTTTACAACTTAATGTCAAAGGGAGAGAGAATATCCAAGTTGTCTAAGGGGAGATATTGTATTATATTCCACAGGGGGAGAGAATGATATCTTGCCAAAGGGAGAGAGTGCATCGTCAAAGGGGGAGAGTTGAAAGAAGAGAAAGCTTGGGAGTTAAAGAAAATGTTTGGCTAAAGAAATAAAGATGCAAAGGAAGCTTGAAGAATGATCAAGCCCTAAGCAACAAGAAGAATGAAGAAAAAAGAACTAGAGCCCAAGCTAAGCAAAGGAAGTATCCAAGAGACTTCAACGCTTGTCCAGCATAGGGGGATCTGAAGACTTAGTGTATAAATTTAGTGTTGAATAAGTTGCCATCAAATTGCAAAGGGGGAGATTGTTAGGGATTTTGTATTTTGCAATTTGATGGATGCTGTAAGGTCCGTGACCTTATTGGGTCAGTAGGGCCCAATATCAGGCCCTAACCCATTTAATTGTTATTATTTTATTTAATTGTATTTTAGATATTTAAGTGGGTTTATATCATAAGTGAGTTTCTTTTAGCATTAGATTAGTGTCTGCGAAGTTTCGTTCGATTCCGAGTTCGTTTGATTGTAGCAGGGGGGTAGTTTGTAATTTAGGGAAAATTGAGTGTTTTACCGAAATATTTCAATCACCGTGACTTTGGGTTCGTTGGAAAGGTCTCGTTGCGCCGATCAATTTTGTCTCTCGAATCGTCGCGATCCGACGATCAGAAACCCTTCAAGTGGTCCATTCTTCACCGGATCCCACTAAATGAGTAATTTAGTCTTTTCTTTTCCTCTCTTTTTCTTAAATGAGATTAGCCCTAATCTCTTATTCATTGTCTGCAACGAAAGAGAGAGCAGCAGCCCCCATTTCTTCTTATTCCTTTCTCAAGCCAGAGCTCTACCCTAGAAGATCCTACTTGAAGATCCGATCCGTTAAACTTCTTCCTCTCGATCTTCTCTTTCTTCCGGTATAGATTTGGTAAGACTTCTCTCAATCTCATATTTTCATATTATCTTTCCTTTGGTTAAATTAGGTCTGATCTTAATTCTTTCCTCCCTTTCTTCTTCTTGGCTTCCTAGATTTCGTTTTATCGGTTTAGATTCGTAGGTTTCACGGTAGAAAGCTTCTCATCGAGTTTTACCCAATTTCCAATCTTCTTCTTGGTTGAGGCAAGTAGATCTGCATTTCATTTATAAGCATGTATGTTATTTTCTACTTGATTGGCTATGTTTCTTGTAGATCTCCCATATTTCAAAGCATGTATCATATTGATTTGGGTATTTATATGCTAGGTTAGATTTTTGGAAAAAAAATGGATTGAAATGGAAAAATATATGATAGTAGGTTGTTTAGAATTTCTTAATGTGATTCAATGGAATGGAATGATGGGGAGAGTAGGAGGCTCTATTTTATGCAGGTTATAGCCTTTCAGAAAGGCTTGGAAATGGAGGAAAACGAATAGGGAATGAAGTGTTAAGAGATGGCTTGAAACCGTACGAATTCCATACTGTCGGTCAGCTCTCGGCTCGGTGTTGGTCAACCGACATCAGGTGTCGGTCAGTCGAGCTCATGTCGGTCAGAAAACCAGATAGCCACATTTTGGCCTTTTAAACGTCGGTCAGCCAACAACTTAACGTCGGTCAGCCGACACGAACCTCAGTTCAAAAACCAGAGAACGAAATGAACGTCGGTTAGCTCATCGGTTCGGTGTTGGTCAGCCGATACCCATCACGTCGGACAGCCGCATGGACATGTAAATGGACCATTTTGGATCGCCCATAACTTTTAATCCGCCCTCGCGATGTAGAATCCAACGGTTTTGGTTTCATTACAATCGGAGGTCAGTAAGTGATGTAAATGCTTGGATTAATGATCCTATTCAATTTTTATTGGAAAATAGGCTGTTAACCAAGGATTTGGCCTTAGATGTTGGAAACCATGAACCTACTCTCACTTGACCATTAATGGGGAATTGAAATCGAAGCACATAGCTTGGTGTGCTTCGATAGGTTGTCTAGGTATTCGTGTTTTACATATGATAACTGAATATGTATGGAACTGAATCGTCCGATACTTAACATGATTGTACACTAAGGGATTTCCCTAAGAGTATCATCGATCAAAATTCCACACGTACTTTGTTAGATCTGGTGGAATACATGGATGATACCATTTGCCTAGGATTAGATTGTAATTCTTCCTTGATTTATTACTTATATCCGTTGTTTATATTCCTTGTGCACTCTCTTGAAATAAAATACTTAACTAATTATGAAACATAAATTCTTATTGAATTTAGGACTTGGACCTGACTTAGAGTGTACTTAGGAACCTGTGTCATGTATTGATAGACTAGACTGGCTAGCAATGAAAGGAGATTATCACGTGGTTTGCTTGTCTTGTATTGTCTTGGATGAGATAATCCCTATGATCTTGTCTTGTTCATGGAACTAGCCAGACTTGCTTGTCTTGTTGTATTTGTGTCAAAACCACTTTATTATTATTTGCATATCATGGCCATCTGCAGTTTGGGGTTTTATTGACTAACCGATTACTCGGTTGTCGGGGTGGGCAGTCGGCGTAGGACGGCGTCCGTGGTGTTGAATAGCTGGGAGCGGGATAGGACCGTGCTGCTATTCCCAGGACTGGGAGCTAGGATCCTACTGGAGTCGGACTTTGGTATCAGTAGTCCGGATTGGACTGTTATTTGTACCACGAGAGGTTGCTTTGAACATCCTCGAAGTCTCTCTCTTATTCTTGTAGTGCATTGCATGGATAATGGTTATTGCTAGATGATTGCTAGGATTCCTATTATTGTTTCTATTGATTATTATTCTCACTTTATGCCTAGCTTCGTTTTCCTTGTACTCACATGATTATTACTTGTCATTAATCTATACTTGATGCATGTCATGTTTATTATGTTTTGCTTATCTCCTGCTCAACTTGTCGTTGAGTCTATTCCTTGGTGTGCAGGAGCAGGCCGGTGAGGAGATCCTAAAGGATGTCCAACCAGCAGAGGAGCCACGAGAGTGGCGTGCCGATGACGTAGAGTAGCGTCATCACTCGTGGCACAAGAGAGAGATTCACATGGGACTTCATTAGATTACATTTTTTATTTATTTCTCTCATTGAACCTTTTTTACATTGACTTGATTTTATTCTAATGGCCTTATTTATTGGGTTGGCCATTGTAATAAATTGACTTCTTAATCTAGTTTTGTTTATTCTAGATGCAATTTGGATATATATAAGATTGATCTTTCATTGTTTTGATATTCCATATGCCTAGCATTGTTTGAATTCCACAATTCATAAATATCTTGAGGCTTGAAATGTAATATCCTCACAGCGGGCTTACGATCCGTGGACCCAAAGGACAAAATTATATTTAGTCCTAAAACTTCTCTCTCCGAATCCGGTTAATTCTTTAATCGGGCTCGGGGGACGTGACATAATTGTATCAAAGCTGTGGATGGTTTCTCAGGGTAAAAATTGTAGAAACCATAGGACGCGTGTGAGGAATCCGTTAGTCAGTAGGTTGATCTTTTAGTTTTGTTTCTAGCATTGTTTGTTAGCTTGGGGCATATTGGAACTAACTTTGAATATTTTACAGGAAATGTTATAGAAGGTACACTTTCAGTTTGTGGATTTGATGCTAAAGTTCTGTTTGATCCTGGATCCACACACTCGTTTGTTGCACGAGCTTTTGCACTTCACTTAGGGGAGGATAAGGAGATACTACCATACAATTTGATCGTAGCCACCTCTGTAGGTAGACTAGTAGCTTGTAATGTTATCTGCCCTAGGTATAGTATTCAGATTGGGGAAGTTCAGCTGACCGCCAGTTTGATCATCTTACCAATGGCAGAGTTTGATGTGATTCTTGGTATGGATTGGTTAACAGCTAACCGAGTGGTGTTAGATTGTTTTAACAAGACCGTGAGGTTGCAGAGTGCAGAACGTAGTGTTGAGTTTATTGGAGCTGAAAGGCCCATCTCCACTTGGATGATTTCTACATTAAAGGCAGAGCGGTTAATGAGGAGCGATTGTGAAGGTTTTATCGCATTTATTGCGGAAGACAATGAGTCCAAGACTGTTGATGAGATTCCAGTGGCGATAGAATTCCCGGATGTGTTTCCGGATGAGATTCCTGGTTTGCCACCTGTTCGTGAGTTGGATTTCACGATAGAATTACAGCCAGGGACAACACCTATTTCGAAAGCCCCTTATAGGATGGCACCAGTAGAATTGAAGGAGTTGAAGACTCAATTAGGAGATCTGTTGGATAAGGGATTCATCAGACCCAGTGTTTCATGGTGGGGAGCACCGGTGATATTTGTGAAGAAGGACGGGACTATGAGGATGTGTATAGATTACAGACAATTGAATCAGGTCACTGTTAAGAACAAATACCCGTTACCGAGGATCGATGAGTTATTCGATCAGTTGTAGGGAGCTCAATTCTTTTCAAAGATAGATCTGCGTTCCGGTTATCATCAAATGAGAGTCAGGAACAAGGATGTTTCTAAGACTGCATTCCGAATGAGATATAGGCATTTCGAGTTTCTTGTGATGCCTTTCGGGTTGATGAATGCTCCAGCAATTTTTATGGCATTGATGAATAAAGCATTTGCTCCTTTCTTGGATCAGTTTGTAGTTGTCTTCATAGATGATGTGTTGGTGTACTTGAAGACTAAAGAGGAGAATGAGCATCAGTTGAGAACATCTTTGCAGCTTTTGAGAGATAACCAACAAAATGCTATGTTGACACCAAAAATGTCACTTTGCCTCTTCAAGATCCAAAGAGCTACATGAAGTCGCAACCTGCCATAAATAGGCAATGCTACTTCCAAAAAAATCAAATATTGTCAGAATCAAACAAAAACTGCAAGATCCTTCAAGACAGCCAAAAGAGGAGTACACAAGAAGTTTCAGGCCATTTCAAAATCATTTGGCCTAACTTCGCTTCTCCGACAGCTGAAAAGGAGCTCCCAGCGGTGAAAGCATCGGAGACATCAAATCTTCCACAGAGCCGATGGATGGTCTCAAAATACATCCAAAAGGCTCCACGTCAAGTTTCGAGTCAAACCGACAACGTTTGACCCTACATCAACCCTCGAACAGCTAAATCAAGCCTCTCGGCGGCGAGAACCACCGAGGCCATCACTCATCAGATAGAGCACATGGTTGGCTTCAAAATGCTTACAAAGGGCTACACGTCAAGTTTCATGTCATTTCGACAACATTTGACCATACTTTGACTCTCGGAAGCCAAATCAGGCCTCTCGGTAGTAAAGCTCCCCGGGACCATGGTTTCCAAGACAGAGCCTATGAATCCTCTCGAAATGACTCCAATAGGTTTCCTGTCAAATTTCAAGTCAATCGGACATCGGTTGACCGCACATCAAACCGCGACATCTTCATCGCAACAAAAACAAGTCTACTGGTGATAGGACCCCAAACGGCATCAAAACTCAAACAAAAGCATATGGTTGGCCTTATTTATTGCTCAGGAGGCTTTACCTTAAATTTCAGGTTATTCCGACATCGTTTGGCCCAGTTTCAGCGTCTGACGGGAAATCGGCAGCTCTGCGCGACAAAGTCTTCGGCTTTCTCAGAAAATTGGAAACTTTGCAAAATAAAATGCAAGGATTCTCATCAGGTTTTCTACAGGGAAATCAGGCCAATAAATGATCAAAATGTCAAGGAAAAATACAGGAGAAAAAGGAATCGAAAAACAGTAAAGACGAACACAAAACGGGACAAAAAGAGGGAAAAACCCTCCAGGGTCGCAGACCCCTGCGACCCTAGGGCCCGGGATCGCCCGGTAGGCCCCGGAAACCCCATTTTCCGCCATTTTTTCGTGATTTGAAGCGTCCGGCCTCTAGTATTTTTCAATATTCATACTTTTAAGACACCAAATCCTCTGACATCCGTCAAAAACACGGGTTAATCATCAAGAGTATCAAAATCAACATTGATCGCCAACTGGTCCACCAAAAAAAAGTGTGCTTTCTACCCGACCGATCTAGAAATCGACAGGACAGATGGCACCGACCCGCTGTTGGCAACCAATGCCTGAAGTTATATAGTCATCTGATGCCGATCTACATGAAGATCCATCATTGATCATTGCCTAAAGAATCCCAAAAGACGCGGCACGGCCTGCGACTCTTCAACTGCTCGGTGACCACTTAATGCGATTAATTGACTAGCTTTATTACAGTCATTAATCCATTTCTTTGGACGGACCAATGAGAAGCAAGCATCCGGGAGTTACAAGTCAAGAGATTCATGGCATTTAACCCATGAAACTCCTCCCATCATGGCGATTAAAGGCGATTAAATGCCCATAATCTCCTCCGGCCAATCAGAAGCCAAGAAAAAGGAGTTACGAAATAAAGAATTCAATCTTGTAACTCCTCTCTTTATGTTGCTTTATGACAATTAAGGCTCATAAACCCTCCTAAATGGCTACCTAAAAGCCTATAAATAGGAGAGCTCTCCAAAGAATTCCAGATCGGAAAAATCACAGAGATCATCGGAAAAAGAAGACAGATCCCAGATCAGAAAAAAGCACAGAAATCCAGAGAAAGAAAGAGATAAAACTCTGCGTAAGTTCTACACCGACCACCGCTACAAGGTGACAAAAGTCCCTTGGGGGGTACCCCCCCCCCCAAGGTCCTTGCCTTCTCCTTCTGCCTCCAATGGCTTAGACGTGGCTATTCAGCCTGTCTACTTGGCTTTTTATTGGACATAGGACCTCCTCTTGGTCTTTGTCCTCAAAAAACCTAAGGTTATAGCCAAGCCAAGCGAATCAATAGCATCCTCTGTTCTCATCTGCATGGATGATGGCGAAGTCCACATATGGCTTGCGACCGTCAATCTGAACGGGTCCCCCACAATCTCCTGAGAAGTTAGATCCTCATTTTCTTGCTTTTCATTGTAGTTTGTATTTTTTCAAAAGAGACAAAAAATCACAACTCTTGTCTTTCATTATTGATAAGGATTGTAAATCGGCTATAAACGCCAAAATCGGCTATAAATGCCAAAAAAATCGCCTTTCACGGCAAATCAAGAAAATGTCTCTTTTCTTAAATATATGTGCAATGGAAAACTTGAAAGAAGTTGATTTCCTTTTTACTTGCGAAGGTTGATCTCCGGATCACCACATGCAATTCCAAGTAAAATAGAAAATCTGGCACACCCAAAAAAAAAATGTTGATGCACGCCTTTGCCCCCCGGTTACGAAAGGGTCGGACCCAACGGACTCCCACGTCCGCCGACTTCGGTAGAACCAGGCAGGAGCGCTGGTCCATCAAGCTGGCACACCCGGTGGGACCCGTTCATTTGAGAACACGATGCTAGAAATGAAATATTCGCATATCATATCTATTGCTATATGCTTATATACTTCTTTTCTTGATTCCTTGGCTACTTTCTAACTGGTGGCCTATGTTGGATTCCGCATATAAAAAAAATGAGTTGAAATTTTTTGGAAATTTCTAATTCTTTGAATTTATTTCCACTCTTTCTCTTTTAAAAAAAATCGGATTTTGGATTCAAAATTGAGAAACCTTGATCCTTTCCTATCGTTCATCGGGCTTGCAGAAATGTTGAGCCTGTTCGACTAAGGTTTTGGGCCATCGTTTCTCTTCGATGAGTTCATTAAAGATCTAAAAACAAAAAACCAAAAATTATATTTCTCAGTTTGAATTCAAAATTGAGACACGTTGATCCTTTCCTATGGTTCATCGTGCTTGCAGAAATGTTGAGCCTGTTCGACTAAGGTTTTGGGCCATCGTTTCTCTTCGATGAGTTCATTAAAGATCTAAAATATATATATGTATATATAAAAACAAAAAAAAAAAGACATAGACCACTAAGGTTAAACCACTAAGGTTAAACCAACTGCGTTCTTTGATCATGGTTGATTCAAGAAAAGCCTTGTCTAGAGTGTGGAGACTGCTTGACTGTTCTAGGCAAGGGTCCTCCAAACGGGTTCATTAAGTAAGGCAATTCTATCAATCGAGATTTCATAAGACCGGGTTAGGAGGCCTATGTATACTCTCTCGTTTTTTAAATAAATTTTTTTCAAAAAATAAAATTTTTAAAAATAAAAATTTTAAAATAAAAAATAAAAAATAAAAAAAAATTTCAAAAAAAAATCTTTAAAAAAATAATAAAAAAATAAAAAAAAGATTTTTTTTAAAAAAAAATCTTCAAAAAAAAAAAAAAACTTCCGTCATTTTGGGTTCAGATTGGAGAAATCTTGGTCTTCTCCTTTGTGAGCACTGGCGCTCGCGGAAATCGCTGAGCCCGTGTTCAGATTGGAGTGCCTTTTGCTCTCTTTGATGAACTCGATATTGGCCTTTCAAAAAAAAAACTCGTCATTTTTTTATTCAGATCCGAGAAATTATGGTTCATTTCTTTCTGAGCACTGGCGCTCACGGAAATCGCTGAGCCCGTGTTCAGATCGGAATACCATCTGCTCTCTTTGATGAATCCAATCTTGACCTTTCAAAACAGAGAATCTCATCTCATGGATACGGTCTCAAAACATTTGTATCTAGCAGTACTAGTACGCCCTTTCAGGGTCTACTGTATTGCGACCGGCATATTTGTAACTCCAACTTTATATTCTTCTTACCTCGAGCAAGCTCTGCTTCTCGATAAGTCGAATTTAAGTTCGCAATTGCTTCTAGCAGTCACTGGGACGCTCATTCTGGGCTTACCATACCTGCGATCAGAACAATTGTACCCTCTATGGCATTTTGCCTTCTTCATATTGCTTGGGTCATCTCCCTCGAGCGATTTGAAAAGACAAAACCATAGAACTTCCTATTTATGATCATTATATTCTTGTGATTACTAATGGATGTGGTCTTGTTTCTGAAATTTTCGAAAAAAAAACTAATAATGGCAGCATCGCTTACCATTACTTTCGATGAAAGCAAGCACCAAGTCATGCTTCAACAGAAGCAAACTACGTGCACCTACAAGTGCCCCATCAGCTGCCGAAGGGTCAACTCCCTCGGCAACTCTCTAAGCTCCGGGTCGACCTCGACTCCCCGGACTATTATCTTTGGGACGCTGGGACCATTCCCACTTCTCGAGGAACAAACTGCTCCTTCCAAGAAGCAGAAACTCGCCTCTCAACGTGTCACTACCGTGACACCAAAAGCGAGCACCAGAAGGCCCGGAGCCCGTGGCAGCCCCACGAAGCCTCGACCAGTAAACGACCAGGTCTATCCCAAGACTTGGTCCCCAAGACCTTCACCAAAACAAAGAAGGTCCCAAACATCCACCAAGCCAGCATTCCTGGCCCCACTCAAGGAGAACCAGTTCTACCCTCTTGCTTACATGAAAGAGGAGAGACCCATCTCCAACCTTACTCCTAAGTCAACCCAACATGAGCTGGCTTGTTCCTACAAGCCCAAAATCAAGTCATGCATCACAAGGCCGCTACAAGCACCTGCTAAGGCCTACAAACCTGCAGTTCGACCCTTCATCTCTACAGGGGCTGAACTCCAAAAATTCAAAGCTTCGCTGCAACAGGCGAAGGATAGGGTTCGCATCCTATCCTTGCCCAGCTACAAAGAAGACAGGCTCGGCTGTTGCGCCCGAGGGAGCACATCCTTCATCGTCAAAGCCCAGCCAGAGCTGACCGAAGCTCAAGTTGCTCGTCGTATACGCCACCGCGCGTCGTATAGGCAAAAGAGACTAGAGAAGCAAAGGACCCAGCCTCCTACGCTTCAAGTCTCTCCCAAATGGGTCGAAAAAGGTAGACCCAACCAAGTTGCTGCCGTCCATATGGTTGGAAAAACCAGAAGACGCCAAAAGTCAGCAACAAAAATCCATGTCCGACGTCCAATGACCCGCAGCGTCTCCAGGACAAGAAGACATTCAGAAGAATCCCCTGCTCCTTCAAGTAAAGGACGGCAGAGTGATCCTTCCTCAAGCTCTTCATCAAAAAGAATGAGCCCCAGCTCAGTTACCAAGACAGTTTCTTCATTCGAATCACGAAGGATGAACGTCTTGGCTACAAATTCTGAGCCACCACCCCGCAAGTCCTCCAAATTGAAATGGATTACCGAGTCAAAAACTCAGAAGCTTCCTCAGAGGGAGAAAAGAAGAAAATTGAGGGATCATGCATTGAATGCCTCTCGGTTAAAAAAGCAGCCAGTGCAACCATCGCCTTCACAAAGGACGACCTCCTACTTAGCGAAACCAGGCACAACCGACCCCTATACTTCACAGGGTATATCAAGGAAATGCCTATGCACAGAGTTCAAATCGACCCAGGTTCTGCACTCAACCTCATCTCCACATCGGCTCTCGAAGAGTTGGGCATCCCACCCAGCAAACTGAGCCACACATCTGTATCTATCTTTGGATACGTTGGGAGTACTCAAAGGCCTATCGGCAAAATTAGGTTCAAGTTGCAGATCGGTAATCTTATTTCTGAGGTCACTGTGTATGCAATAAAAATCCCTTCATGCTATAACATCCTTCTCGGACGCCCTTGGATCCACGAGAATGGTGTTGTCCCTTTAACTCTACATCAATGCATCAAGTTTGTTGGCGACGACGGCATGATACATCGAGTCTTTGCGGACAGAAAACCCTTCAAAGGTAAAGAAGTCCACTTTGCAGACTCACAAATGTATGAAGGTGAAAAAGAAGAAGAGGAGAAGCACACAACACCCTTTGCCGAAAATCCCAAAAAAGATAAAGGCAAGGCTCCTCAACAATCACCGGAAGAAAACAAACCATCCGGTAAATGTGAAGAGAGCATTCAAACTCCCTTCATCATCTCCCTCAAACCTTCAAAGCCTTTGGTCATCACAACTAAAGTGAAGAAGGTAAAGCAAAAGCCTAGGGGCAAATTTGTTGTCTCTTTCGTGTCTATCATGCAAGACACGGATTCGGATTCAGAGCCAGAAGACGACACATCGTCAAGCCAAGCTGACACTCAGTAAGTTCAGCCTGCTCTTACTCCAATGGAGACAACTTCTGACATAGAAGATCCTACGTCAGCTTCCTTCGTTGTTCCAGCAACTTCAGCAAAGGAAAAGCCGATCTTCTTTCATAGATCGGATGCTTCTTCATCATACTCCATGCTTGAACCTTTCCAAAATGAAGGTATGCCTCAACTATCCTTATATAGTTCTATGGCACAAGCTATTATGAAGAAAATGGGCTATGACGCTCAAAACCCAGTCGGTTTGGGAGAAGGACGCGGTATTCTCACGCCATTGGGGCCCGTCTTGACCAAAAGCCAGTTGGAAGATTGGAGACTCTACGGCGATGTAGAAAAGTCTTCACACGGGTTAGGGTATGATCCTGACACTCCCCTGAGACAGTTGACACAAAGGCTTAAAAGTCAATATACTGACCAAGCCTCAACATCTCAAGTCCATGAAGACATCGATCTCCCTGGATATCTCTTTGATGAGTCACCAGACAAAGATCCAGGAAGCTCATCCAATTGGCATGATTTCTCTAAAAATGAAGAGGAGTTGTCCAATGGCACAGACGTATGATCTTCTGACCCAGAAGAACCCTCGTCTCCAAAAGAAGTAGCCTACTTCGACCCGGTTTCAACAGGCGATTGGGATCATCTCATAGCAAGCCTTGGGAAAATTACCGATCAAGAAGACCCGTGGAAAGGAACAAAACCTTAGTCTGGAAATGCCCTTGAAACCCCAGAAGGTTTCGTTGAGCTGGAAGCCTCCGAAAATATTGTGGAGGAACCACCTTCGAACCTTCCAATAAAAGATCCTGTTCAAAAGATAGACTCGGGAACACCAAATAACCCACGTCCTGTATTCATAAGCAAGAATATAAAGAATGATGAGTTACCCGAGTATATCGCCTTTCTTCGTGAGTTCATTGATTGCTTTGCATGGTCTTACGCTGAAATGCCTGGCTTAGACCCCAAAATAGCGGTTCACAAACTCAATCTTCAAGAAGACATCAAGCCTGTCAAGCAAGGCCAAAGAAGATTCCTTCCAGATGTGATGGATAAAATTAAACAAGAAGTTCAAAAACTCAAAAGCATTGGCTTCATCCGTGAGGAACAACATCCTGAATGGTTGGCCAACATTATCCCCGTGACAAAGAAAAACGGGCAGATCAGGGTCTGTATTGACTATAGAGACCTGAATGGCGCATGCCCTAAAGATGAATTTCCGCTCCCCATACCAGAGGTAATGATTGATAATACCTGTGGATTCGAGCGAATGACATTCATGGATGGTTTCTCTAGCTACAATCAGATAAAGATGCATCCCGAGGATGAAAAACATACATCTATTCGGACCCCATTTGGCGTGTATTGCTACACTGTCATGCCATTTGGTCTGAAAAATGCCGGTGCCACATATCAGAGGGCTATGATGAAGATATTCCAAGATATGCAGCACAAGACGGTTGAATGTTACATTGATGACCTCACCGTCAAAAGTAAAAGAAAAGAAGATCATCTCGAAGACCTTCGAGAAGTCTTCCTCCGGCTTCGCAAAAACAAACTGCGAATGAATCCTTTGAAATGCTTCTTCGGCGTCTCGTCGGGTAAGTTCCTCGGATTCCTAGTTCGGAAAGCTGGAATAGAGCTTGACTCTATAAAAGTCAAAGCCATTCTAGAAATGCCCTCTCCAAGAACCTTGAGAGAACTCAAAGGGCTTCATGGGAGATTGGCCTACATTAGACGGTTCATCTCCAATCTTTCGGGGAAATGCCGTCCATTCTCTCTGTTGATGAAAAAAGGTGTAAACTTTGTCTGGGAGGCTGACTGTGAAGCTGCTTTCCAAGATATCAAGTCATACCTGGCAAAACCTCCAGTGTTAGCTGCTCCTACCACTGGAAAACCATTCATCTTGTACACAAGAGCCCTTGATCACTCTTTGGGAGCTCTGCTTGCGCAAGAAAATCATCAAAGAAAAGAAGCTGCTCTATATTACCTCAGCCGCATGCTAGTAGGTGCAGAGCATCGCTACTCTCCAGTCGAAAAAGAATGTCTTTCAGTGATGTTCGCCGTACAAAAGCTGCATCACTACTTGCTTTCCAACACAGTCTACCTGGTCTCGAGGGTCAACCTTTTGGAGGTCCTCATCACAAAGGCAGGTTCTCTCAATGCTCGACTGGCAAAATGGTCCATCCTTCTGTCACAATTTGATATTAGGTATGTACCACAAAAGGCAATCAAAGGGCAAGCTCTAGCAGACTTCCTCGTAGAGCATCCACTGCCTAAAGATTCTCCGCTCAGAGATGATCTCCAAGACGAACCAGTTTACAATGTGGAGACTTTCTCACAAAGTGCATCCTGGGACATGTACTTTGACGGTGCAACCAGGACAAATGAAAAAAGACAGCTGATCTCGGGAGTTGGCATTCTCTTTGTTAGCCCCGACAAATACATAATTCCACACGCTTTCTCGCTACTAGAACCATGCACAAACAATGCTGCTGAATATCAAGCTCTGATCCTAGGATTGGAACTCGCCATCGAATCCGGTATCACCATGCTGGAAGTCTTTGGAGACTCTCAACTGATCGTCAACCAGATGAATTAGAAATTCGAAGTCAGGAAGCCAGATTTGCTGCCTTACTACAACAAAGCACAATCGCTTCTGCAAAAATTTGACATCTGTCACATCACCCACATTCGTAGAGGTGAAAACATACGTGCAGATGCCCTAGCTGGACTTGCCGCATCCATGGCAATCCAGGAAGGGGAAAACATGCAAATCACAGTGTGCGAAAGAAGAATCCTTCCTCCTCTTAACACACACCAAGCAGTTGCTGAATGCCACTAAGTGGTTGGAAGTCGGATTTCAATCCTTCAAACTTCAATCGGCGACTGGAGGGATCCGTTCATTGATTACATTATGTTAGGAATCCTACCTGAAGATCCAAAAGAACGGGTAAGCATCCAAAGGCGAACCCAAAGCTTTCGTTTGGATATTCCTTCAAAAATCCTTTACAGGAAATCCATCAACGGAGTACTTCTACGCTGCTTGTCACAACAAGAGGCTGAAGAAACACTCAAGGAAGTTCATGCTGGTCTTTGCGGAGCTCATCAGGCTGGTCCCAAGCTCTATGATCAGATAAAAAGGTTAGGATATTACTGGCCTACCATGGTAGCTGACGCAATGCAATTTGCTAAGCGCTGCCAACAATGCCAGGTTCATGGAGATTACATTCACATGCCCCCAGAATGGCTGCATCCTACAGCGATTCCATGGCCTTTCGAAGCCTGGGGTATGGACATCATGGGTCCTATTTCTCCCCCTTCAAGCAAAGGTCATCGCTTCATCTCCGTCGCTACGGATTATTTCTCCAAGTGGTCAGAAGCATTTGCGTTCAACGAACTGAAGACCTTATCAGTCCTTTAGTTCCTGCGCACCAACATCATTTGTCGTTTCGGCATACCCAAAAGATTCGTCCATGATAACGGACCACAATTTTGGGATCATCGATTCTACAGGTTCTGCGATAAATACAAAATCCAAAGCTGTCCTTCGACTCCATACAATCCGGCAGCAAACGGATTAGCAGAAGCTTTCAACAAGACACTCTGCAAAATCCTCAAAAAAATGGTCTCTAGTCACAAAAGAGACTGGAGCGACAAAATGTCTGAAGCTTTGTGGGCCTATCGAACCACCGTTCAAGGACCAACCCATAGCACACCATTCTCCTTGGTCTATGGATGCGAAGCTGTCGTGCCCTTGGAAGTACAAATTCCTTCCTTGAGGGTATCCTTGCAAAATGACATGACTCAAGAAAGCAATGTCAAATTGCGACTCCATGAGCTGGACAATCTCGATGAGAGACGGCTCGAAGCTCAACAAAGCATTGAACTTTACCAAGCACACATGGCAGGATCTTTCGACAAAAAGGTCAGGCAACGCGCCTACAAAAAGGGTGACTTGGTCCTTGCGGTAAAAAGACCAATGGTCTTCGATCACAAGTCCAAAGGCAAATTTGAGCCAAAATGGGAGGGACCCTACGTCATCGACAAGGTTTTCTCCAACGGCGCATACACACTCCTAAACATGGAAGGTGACAGATCTATGCTGCCCATCAACGGCAAGTTCTTAAAACGGTACTACCCTTGAAGACTTACCCAACTGGGTAAGAGCAATGCCTGTACGGCCAAAACCGGTTTCCAGGTACACGCTCGCTAAACCCACCTTTTTTTAGAATTTTCAAATCAAATGTTGAAATTTCTAGAAATTTAAACAATGCTTACTTTCATCGTTTCATTGTTCAAAAAACCCAAGTTTAGGAACCTTTCCCTAACTTGACCAAAATTTTCGGCCCTTGAACCCAAAACTCATGGTTTGAAACAAAATCCAGATTCAGGGATTTCCACCCTAGTCCACCCTGCCTTTTACCGCAAAAATGGTTTTAGGTCAAAACTTATGACCCTCGTGTCTTTAAACAAAAAAAAAATGGTTCTTCAAAAAACCGCGGGGAAGCGACGCTTAGTCGATACTCGCACAAATCGGAAGCATACGAACCACGTTCGACACTTCCAAAATTGTAGGGAAGCGACATTTCGTCGATGCTTGCAAAATCCAAAACCGTGGAGACGCAACATTTCAGTTGATATCCACAACCCAAATTTCAAAGGTTAAAAAAAATAACTAAAAACCGTGGAGACGCAACATTTCAGTTGATATCCACAACCCAAATTTCAAAGGTTCGAAAAAACCTAAAAAAACCATGGAGACGCAACATTTCAGTTGATATCCATAACCCAAAGGTTCGAGAAAACCACAAATTTCAAAAATCATGGGGAAACGACATCAAGTCAGTACCCGCAAAACCAAAATTTTTGAAAAGCAAGGATGCGACATTCCATCGATACTTACACCCAAATCCGCGAGGACCCGACATTCCATCGATACTCGCAACCGAATAAGCAAGGATGCGACATTCCATCGATACTTGCAAGAACATTCAGCAGGGAGGCGACTTTTAGTCGATACTTGCATTTTTGAAAACCAAACCGGCTATCAATGCCACAAACAGGCTATAAATGCCACAAACCAGCTATCAATGCCACAAACAAGCTATAAATGCCACAAAACCGGCTATCAATGCCACAAATCAAAACCGGCTATCAATGCCACAAACCAAAAACTTGGCTTTCAAAAAACTCGGCTATCAATGCCACCAAAACCGGCTATAGATGCCACCAAAACCGGCTATAGATGCCACCGAAATAGGCTATAAATGCCACAAACCGGCTATCAATGCCACAAACAAGCTATAAATGCCACAAACCGGCTATCAATGCCATAAAATCGGCTTCCATGCCACAAATAAAAATCTGGCTTCCATGCTAAAACAATCATTTGACAAAAGATTTTCACAAAATGATAAACTTTTGATCAATCCCATTTAGCAATTACTTTTATCACAAAAAGACTTAAGTAAGCGTAGGGAAAAAAAAAAAAAAAAAAGAGGCATCCCATTTAGCAATTACTTTTATCACAAAAAGATTTAAGTAAGCGTAGGAAAAACAAAAAAAAAGTACCAAAAAATACATGTACAAAAAAAAAAGAAAGTGTTCACAAGCACTACAAAAAAAAGTACAAAAAAAAATACAAGTGGTACTAAAAAAAAAAGAAGGATGCTTTCTGTTAAAAAAAAGCAGGAGCTCAATCAAAAATGGTCTCTAGCCAAGAGTTCAGCTCCTCAAGCAAACTTTTTGCCTCAGCCGTCAGGGATTCCAAGGCACGCTTCTTCAGGAACCTACCATGAGATGCTAGGGTGGGTTGAAACCCTTCTTTTGCACCGGGAAGCTTATCCCGAGCAGTTTGCCATCGTTTGCTTTCTTGAGATTTCCTTTCAAGAAGTCGATTGGCATCTGCAACGCGGTGAATCAGAGTAGTCTCCCTGTCACGAGCCTTTGTTATTGCAGTCCACTTGGCAACAACTTGTGCCTGCAGATGCTCAAGACGTTTCCTGGCCTCATCGACCTCCCTATCAAGGATGTTAAGGTCATGTGTCAGCCCAATGACGACTAGCTCTTCTAAGTTCTTCTCTCGGACTATCTGCTTCCTGCTTTGTGTAGCCTCATCCAGGTTAGACTAAGCCTTATCTGCAGGGTCCAGGAACATCTCCTCGAAGAACTGGTCGTTAGGAAAATCCATGGTCTCAAACCACCTGTCACCCAGCTCAATGATCATATCAACGATCGCCCTGGCACTTGTGACATCCAGACCAGCCTCTTCGGCATCACTGAGAATCTCACGCACATGCTGGATCATCCCAAATCCGGCATCTAAGTGCCCAGAAAACAGAGTCTCAATCCAAGGACTCAGAACCCGCACCACCACCTTCTTCGCAAAAAGAAGAGATGGCCCAACGGAAGATTCGCCCAACTCCGTTGGTCGGCTGCTCATGTCATCAACTGTTGGAAGAGTAACAAAAGAACTCTTTCCAGTTGAAGCTGCTCCTGCTCGGGAAGGAATCTCAGCACGAGGTATCTCCTCAACAGTGTCAGAATTGGTCCTAGGAGTCTCTAGCTCTGGATCAACCTCTGGCATCCCTTGCTCTGGTTCTGAAGGAAGTGACGGACTCTCCTCTGTCACCTCAAAACCTGCCAAAGAAACACAAAAAGGTATGAATATAATCCTGTTTGAAAATCATTATCAGGGTTATTACTATAAAGTACCTTCTTCGACGACCGGCGGAAGACTCTCTTCCTCCATGAACTCATCGGAAGCATCATCAACATTTGCGTCCATCGATTGTTCAAAGTCATCAAAATCCTGTGGCAAGTCAGCTGGCAAGAAAAATGTTAGCAAACCAAGTCACAGACACAAAAAAAAAGCAAAAAAAGTCATACCAATTGGAGATTCTGGATTCACTCCAGAGTCCCTCGGTTCTTCTTCAGGTGCCCCGACAGGATCCATCACCACCTCATCGGTTGAAACATCAGGCATCACCAAGTCTTCCTCTGCTAAAAAAAAAAAAGGAAAGCAGAAACAAGAAGCAAATCCGAACATGGAAAAATCCCATGAAAAAAAATGGAAAGAGAAAAAGGAAGAATCATACCTTCACCAACGGTCTCTTCTTCTCGGCTTCTCTTCTCTGGAGGCTCCTGGCGCATCCTCATTCATAGTAAGAGGGACTTCCAATCCAGGAGAGTCCTCATGCTGCCCCTTGCTGCGATGATGGCTCCTCCTCCTCTTACTCCTGCGGGCTCGCTTCTTAGAGGAACATGCCCCGCTGTCAGAGTCAGGTTTCCCACTTGACTCCTCACCGGATGGTCTACTCTTGCCAGTAGACTCCACGGAGGCTTGCCTTTGCGCCGCTTGCATCCAAGCACCAAGTTCGGCTTCCTGCTGTTCTAGCTGCTCTAAAGCCTCATCAGGTATTTCTCGAACAGCTTCAGAACCAATGACGCCCTGGTCACCGAGAAAGCCTATCTTATGCTTCTCTCCAGAAAGGAAGGCCCAAACTTCATCTCGCCAGACTCCATCCGAATTTCCAAGGCCCTCTCCAGATGCCAGCTTCACATCAAGCTCCTTCTTGGAAAGCACCCGATATGCCGAAAAGCTCTCCGCGAACCACTTCGCAAAGCCGGCAGTCTGGGAAGTCAACAACACAGGATAAGAGATCATGGCTGTAGTGTCTTCAGCACTATAGAAAGCCCATACATTTCTCCCGTCCGGTAAACCTCCAAAGCGCATCACCATGCTTGAAGGCGCTCCAACAATGCCTTGAGAAAAGGCCAACTGCAAAGCAAAGCGAGAGGGTACATATGGCTGGATATCGACGAAAAGATGTCTGCGGTACACCATCGTGCCGACACGTATGCTGAAAAGCCACTCTCTCTCTGCTTTTGTCAAGGAGTAATGCCTTCCCGACCCCGCCCTGGTAGAGTCTCGGGAGGCACCAAAATCAAAAGCCTTCTTCCGCAACTCCGGAGAAAGCTTTACTGAAGACTGCCCCATCTCGACATCCCTGAACCGTCGGATCCTCATGCGGGCAAACAAAAGTGATTCGGACACGGCTTTGCCCTTAGCCAGTCGAATCATCAGAGGATCATCATCCTGTGCAGCACCCAGCCGGTGGAAGCCAGGACAGTGGTACACGTACCACGAATAAAAGATGTGGGCTGAAAATACCCTATTCATGGGAAGCCCAAGCCGAACTAAAAAAGCAGCAGCCTGCAGTTCGGTACACAGGTAGGAGTAAAGAGCTGGCACCAAAGCAAGCTGCTCTCCAAACGCCATCTGACAAGCCGGAAAAATACAATGCGGCCTGATGTGCGTTCCATCTCCTCCAGCAAAAATAGCCTCACCAAGCCAATAAGTGAGGTAAACAGCGAGATCTCTCCGCAGTGCAATGTCAGGACATATGGCGTTTGTACTCGCACAAAAATCTCTCAACTCTCCTTGCATAGCCAAGATCTTCTTCGAACTTGGATCCCGAGCCCTGGCTTCCTGGGTCGCACTATCAGAAGACTCCCTGCTATCAAAAAAGTTGGGGAACGAAGAGCTAGAACTCTTCCAACTGCTGGATCTAATTTTCAAACCCTCCTTCTCCTTCAAAAAATCATAGAAGGCGACGAGCTGAAAGTACAGAAGCCTGAACTCCTCAGACTGCTCCTCAAGGACGCTGTCAATCGGCGTAACCTCCTCATAGAATTTGCCAAGGATGGGCAATCCAGTAATGGCGCTCAGCTCCTTCAAAGAAAAACCAATCTCACCATTCATCACAACGAAGGTATTGGTTTGTGGAAGGAATGACTCCAACATAGCCATGAAGGCCTCGTCGGAAAAGATCACGGTCTCCCTAAAGGCACGGACCGCATCAAAAATCTCGGCTTCCTTCAAAACGGCACCACCAATCAGCAGGACGCGATCAGTCCACGACTTCCACTCGGAGTCAACATTGAAACGGCTATGAAGTCGAAAAGGCTTTATCCAATTGCTGCCGTCACTGCTGAAAATACCAAGGCTCACCGGTCTCAAATCGACCGATGGATAATCAGAGCCCTGGTAACCACTGGCCCGCATCAACATGTCTAAGTAAGTAGGCGACTTCTCCGCATATCCAGGAGAACCGCCAACAAAAACCCCGGTCTTGATTACATTTGTCTTTCTCACCCAGCTTGGAGGATCTTCCCTCTTAGAGCTCGTGGGGGCAAGGCTCATGATCGAGACGGTGCGATCAAACGTCGACCGGGTAGCAACAGTCTTCTTCTCACCATCTGCTATGAAAGAGAACTGAAAACATCTTCTCTGGTATGTCATGTCATTAGGGACGGCATCCCCAAAAAAGAAGGTAGGCTTGGGTAAAACACTCTGATCTTCCATCACCCATGGACGACTGCTTACCATGATCTTATAGAATTCCTCTCCCTTGAGAGCGATCACTCGCTGCCTCATCTCATCTCTGTTGAGGGAGTCGCACTCTTCCAGATTTCTCTCAACATACTAGACCTTCTCCCAGGCCTGCTGAACGACCGGATTAGAAGATCTAGCAGATCGACGAGGTACGCTTGTAGCAGGCTCTTTACCCTTGTTCGTTCTGGAAGAACCACCTGCAAAAGATGGAAAAGAAAAAGATCAAACATCAAAATGACAGAATTTCGCTAAAAAACAAAATCTGGCAAAATTTTGACATGATATCGGGGCAATTCCGAAGAAAAAGAACTATCCCGAAAGAAATAGAAAGCTTGAAGATGGGCTCAACATTGCTGCGAGCTCCGAAACTCCAAACTTTCGAAACCTCAAATTCTCCGCAAAATCAGGAAGGGCTCAACATCGCTGCTAGCTCCAAATTCCCAAATTTGCGAAAACTTCCAGGTATGCTATCACATCATGCTACAATTCAATTTACAAAAAAAATATACATGCATGAACATCTTGGTTTGCCAAAAAAAATGCATTATCATGATGAGCAAAGAAACAAAAAAAACAAAAAAAAAAGAAACTTTCTCAAAAAAAAAAATAGAGAAAGAAAACAAAAAAAAAGAGAAAAAAGGGTTGGCCCACAGGCCACGTGGCCGTACAGCCAGATCCGTACAGCCCACAAAAGAAAAAAAAAACATGCAAAAAAAAGAAGAAAACATGAAAAAAAAAACGTTTAAAAAAAAGAGCAAACACGTGGAAAAGAAAAAAAAAAGAGAAGAAAATAAAAGAAAGAAACAAAAGAAAAAGAAGTAAGAAAGAATTTTTTTTTCCTACAATGGGGTTTTCTTGAAAAAGGGAACTTACTTGAAGCCATTGTTGGAGAAGAAGAAGAAAAGTCTTGAAGATCTTGAAGAAGAAGAACTCTTGATCTTAAAGCCCTCTTAGGATTGTTGCAAAAGAAAGCAATAAGAGCAAGAGATCCAACCTCCTCCTTGCTTTTATAGAAGAGAGCAAACCAAAGAAGGAAAGAAGAAAGAGATAAGTGTTACTAATAAGTAACCTTACCAAAAGAAAGAAATTAGAAAGATTATTTCCCAAAAGAAAGATATCTTGAGGGATTCTCTCCCAAAAAGAAATCAATGAGAGATTTTCTCCCAAAAAATAGGATCAATGAAAGATTCTTTCCTAAAGGAAGATATCTTGAGATATTCTCTCCCAAAATAAAGGGAACATGAGAGATTCTCTCCAAGTAAAGATATTCTTAGATATTCTCTATCCAAAGGAGATATTTTTGGATATTCTTTATCAAAATGACACCATATGAGATCTAAGCCATCTCAAAAGCTTAAGGTCCCATGGGTTAGCCCATATGAGCCAGGTTTGACCACCTAGGCACTAAAAAAAAAAAAGGGCTTTTAGTCAAAGAGAAATCCCTCTTACCAAGAGCATACAAAAATGGTTCCATGCCTCTTTTGAGTTGATTGGACCATACAAAAGAGAATTCCAAGCCCCATGAGCTTCCAAAAATCAATCCATCCAGCCTCATCTACCAAATTGAGCCAAAATCTTGAAATTGACATTCTGCAAAAATCCAAACCAAATCCTGGTCCCCTAACTTGCCACATACAGCTTGTTAGGTCACAAGACCAAAACCAAGAACCAAAACCTGATCCCCTAACTTGCCACATACAGCCTGTTAGGTCACAAGATCCAAACCAAAATTGATCCCCCAACATTTCACATACAGCTTGTTGGGTCACACGGTCAAAACCAAAACCGACCCTCTAACCTGCCACATACAGCCTGTTAGGTCACAAGGTTAAAACCCAAATCGACATTCCTGATGTCATTTTTAAAACTTTGCCTCGAGATAGTACGTGATCCCTTTCACTACCATAAAACTCCCCTGGAAGCTCAAAAGGCTACAAATACCAAAAAGAAAGATTGTTCAAAGACTCTTGGTCAAGTCACAAGCTCTCCTTCACAAAATCTCTTCAAGGCACATCGACTACAAAAGTTAAGCAACTCGTCGCTGCACCTCGAGGGGGCATTTGTTGACACCAAAAATGTCAATTTGCCTCTTCAAGATCCAAAAAGCTACATGAAGTCGCAACCTGCAATAAATAGGCAATGCTACTTCCAAAAAATCAAACCTTGTCAGAATCAAACAAAAACTGCAAGATCCTTCAAGACAGCCAAAAGAGGAGCACACAAGAAGTTTCAGACCATTTCAAAATCATTTGGCCTAACTTCGCTTCTCCGGCAGCTAAAAAGGAGCTCCCGGCGGCGAAAGCATCGGAGACACCAAATCTTCGATCACAGCCGATGGATGGTCTCAAATTACATCCAAAAGGCTCCACGTCAAGTTTTGAGTCAAACCGACAACGTTTGACCCTACATCAACCTTCGAACAGCTAAATCAAGCCTCGCGGTAGCAAGAACCAACGAGTCCATCAGCGATCAGATAAAGCACATGGGCGGCTTCAAAATGCTTACAAAGGGCTACACGTCAAATTTCAGGTCATTTCGACAACATTTGACCAGACTTTGACGCTCGGAAGCCAAATCAGGCCTCTCGATGGCGAAGCTCCCCGAGATCATGGTTTCCAAGACAGAGCCTATGGATCATCTTAAAATGACTCCAATAGGTTACCTATCAAATTTCAAGCCAATCGGACATCGGCTGACCGCACATCAAGCTGCGACATCTTCATCACGACAAAAGTGAGTCTACTGGTGATAGGACCCCAACAGCTTCAAAACTGAAACAAAAGCCTATGGTTGGTCTTATTTATTGCTCAGCAAGCTTCACCCTTAATTTCAGGTCATTCCGACATCGCTTGACCCAGTTTCAGCTTCTGACGGAAAATCGGCAGCTTTACACGGCAAAGTCTTCGGCTTTCTCAGAAAATTGGAAACTTTGCAAAACAAAATGCAAGGATTGTCATCAGGTTTTCAACTAGGAAATCAGGCCAATAAATGATCAAAAATGTCAAGGAAAAACACAGAAGAAAAAAGAATAAAAAAACAGCAAAAACGGACACAAAACGGGACAAAAAGGGGAAAAACCCCCCAGGGTCGCAGGCCCCTGCGATCTCGGCCCAGGGACGCCAGCCCCTACGACCCTGGAGCCCGGGATCGCCGAAAGGGCCCCGAAAACCCCGTTTTTCGCCGTTTCTTCTCGATTCGAAGCGTCTGACCTCTGGTATTTTCCAAAATTCATACTTTTGAGACACCAAATCCTCTAACATCTGTCAAAATCACGGGTCAATCATCAAGAGTATCGAAATCAACATTGATCGCCAACCGGTCAACCAAAAAAAGTGTGCTTTCTACCCGACCGATTGAGAAATCGACAGGACAGATGGCACCGACCCGCTGTTGGCAACCAACACCTGAAGTTACATGGTCATCCAATGTCGATCTACATGAAGATCCATCGATAATCATTGCCAGAAGAATCGCAAAAGACCTGGCACGGCCCGCGAGTCTTCAACTGTTCAGCGACCACTTAATGCGATTAATTGATTAGCTTTATTGCAGTTGATGGACCAGCACTTCTGCCTGGTTCTACCGAGGTCGACGGACGTGGGAGTCCATTGGGTCCGACCCTTTCGTAACCGGGGGGCAAGGGCGTGCATCAACATTTATTTTTGTGGGTGTGCCAGATTTTCTATTTTACTTGGAATTGCAAGTGGTGATCCGGAGATCAACCTTCGCAAGTAAAAGGAAATCAACTTCTTTCAAGTTTTCCATTGCACATATATTTAAGAAAAGAGACATTTTCTTGATTTACCGTGAAAGGCGATTTTTTTGGCATTTATAGCCGATTTTGGCGTTTATAGCCGATTTACAATCCTTATCAATAATGAAAGATAAGAGTTGTGATTTTTGTCTCTTTAAAAAAAATACAAACTACAATGAAAAGCAAGACAAGGAGGATCTAACTTCTCAGGAGATTGTGGGGGACCCGTTCAGATTGACGGTCGCAAGCCATATGTGGACTTCGGCATCATCCATGCAGATGAGAGCAGAGGATGCTATTGATTCGCTTGGCTTGGCTATAACCTCAGGTTTTTAAAGAACAAAGACCAAAAGGAGGTCCTATGTCCAATAAAAAGCTGAGTAGACGGGTTGAAAAGCCACGTCTAAGCCATTTGGAGGCAGAAGGAGAAGGCAAGGACCTTGGGGGGGGGTACCCCCCAAGGGACTTTTGTCACCTTGTAGTGGTGGTCGGTGTAGAACTTCCGCAGAGTTTTCTCTCTTTGATTTCGGAGGATTTTCTGCAGTCTCTTGTGCTGTTGTCTGTGCTTTCTATCTTTTTTGTCTTGCTCTCCCCTTCTTATTGGAGAGCTCTCCTATTTATAGGCTTTTAGGTAGCCATTTAGGAGGATTTATGAGCCTTAACTGTCATAAAGCTACATAAAGGGAGGAGTTACAAGATTGAATTCTTTATTTTGTAACTCCTTTTTCTTGGCTTCTGATTGGCCGGAGGAGATTAAGGGCATTTAATCGTCTTTAATCGCCATGATGGGAGGAGTTTCATGGGTTAAATGCCATGAATCTCTTGACTTATAACTCTCGGATGCTTGCTTCTGATTGGGCCGTCCAAAGAAATGGATTAATGACTGTAATAAAGCTAGTCAATTAATCGCATTAAGTGGTCACCGAGCAGTTGAAGAGTCGCGGGCCGTGCCGCGTCTTTTGGGATTCTTCTGGCAATGATCATCGATGGATCTTCATGTAGATAGACATCGGATGACCAATTAACTTCAGGTATTGGTTGCCAACAGCGGTTCGGTGCCATCTGTCCTGTCGATTTCTCGATCGGTTGGGTAGAAAGCACACTTTTTTTGGTTGACCAGTTGGCGATCAATGTTGATTTTGATACTCTAGATGATTAACCCGTGTTTTTGACGGATGTCAGAGGATTTGGTGTCTGAAAAGTATGAATTTTGGAAAATACCAGAGGCTGGACGCTTCGAATCGCGAAAAAACGGCGAAAAATGGGATTTCTGGGGCCCACCGGGCGATCCCGGTCCCCAGGGTCGCCGGGGCCTGCGACCCTGGGGGGGGGGGGGGGGTTTCCCCCTTTTGCCCCCTTTTGTCCCGTTTTGTGTCCGTTGTTGCTGTTTTTTTTATTCTTTTTTCTTCTGTATTTTTCCTTGACATTTTTGATCATTTATTGGCTTGATTCCCCTGTAGAAAACCTGATGAGAATTCTTAAATTTTTTTGCAAAGTTTTTAATTTTCTGAGAAAGCCGAAGACTTTGTCGCGCAGAGCTGCCGATTTTCCGTCAGAAGCTGAAACTGGGTCAAACGATGTCGGAATGACTTGAAATTTGGGGTGAAGCCTGCTGAGCAATAAGTAAGACTAACCATAGGCTTTTTTTTGAGTTTTGAAGCCGTTTGGGGTCCTATCACCAGTAGACTTGCTTTTGTCGCGATGAAGATGTCGCGGCTTGATGTGCGGTCAGCCGATGTCCGATTGACTTGAAATTTGACAGGGAACCTATTGGAGTCATTTTAAGATGATCCATATGCTCTGTCTTGGAAACCATGGTCCCGGGGTTTTTCGCCGCCGAGAGGCCTGATTTGTCTTTCGAGCGTCAAAGTATGGTCAAATGTTGTCGAAATGACCTAAAATCTGACGTGTAGCCCTTTGTAAGCATTTTGAAGCCGTCCATGTGCTCTATCTGATGAGTGATGGCCTCGGTGGTTCTCGCCGCCGAGAGGCTAGATTTAGCTGTTCGAGGGTTGATGTACGGTCAAACGTTCTCGGTTTGACTCGAAACTTGACGTGGAGCCTTTTGGATGTATTTTGAGACCATCCATCGGCTTTGATCGAAGATTTGGTGTCTCCGATGCTTTCGCCGCCGGGAGCTCCTTTTCAGCTGCCGGAGAAGCGAAGTTAGGCTAAATGATTTTGAAATGGCCTGAAACTTCTTGTGTACTCCTCTTTTGGCTGTCTTGAAGGATCTTGCAGTTTTTGTTTGATTATGACAAGATTTGATTTTTTGGAAGTAGCATTGCCTATTTATGGCAGGTTGCGACTTCATGTAGCTCTTTGGATCTTGAAGAGGCGAAGTGACATTTTTGGTGTCAACAGCAGTCATTAAATCCATTTCTTTGGACGGCACAATCAGAAGGAAGCATCCCAGAGTTACAAGTCAAGAGATTCATGACATTTAAACCATGAAACTCCTCCCATCATGGCGATTAAAGGCGATTAAATGGCCTCAATCTCCTCCGGCCAATCAGAAGCCAAGAAAAGGTGTTACAAAATAAAGGAATTAAATCCTGTAACTCCTCCAATCATGCGGCTTAATGACAATAAACCCTCCTAAATGGCTACCAAAAAGCCTATAAATAGGAGAGCACTCCAAGAAGAAAAGACACACAACAGACAGCAAAAATAACAGAAACTCAGACATAAAAAGAAATCAGAAATCCAGAGAAAGAAAGAGAGAAAACTCTGTGGAAGTTCTACACCGACCACCGCTATAAGGTGACAAAAGTCCCTTGGGGGGTACCCCCCAAGGTCCTTGGCTTCTCCTTCTGCCTCCAATGGCTTAGACGTGGCTTTTCAGCCCGTCTACTTAGTTTTTTATTAGACATAGGACCTCCTTTTGGTCTTTGTCCTCTAAAAACCTGAGGTTATAGCCAAGCCAAGCGAATCAATAGCATCCTCTGTTCTCATCTGCATGGATGATGGTGAAGTCCACATATGGCTCGCGACGTCAATTTGAACGGGTCCCCCACAATCTCCTGAGAAGTTAGATCCTCATTTTCTTCCTTTTCATTGTAGTTTGTATTTTTTTCAAAAGAGACAAAAAATCACAACTCTTGTCTTTCATTATTGATAAGGATTGTAAATCGGCTATAAACACCAAAATCGGCTATAAATGCCAAAAAATCACCTTTCACGGCAAATCAATAAAATGTCTCTTTTCTTAAATATATGTGCAATGGAAAACTTGAAAAAAGTTGATTCCCTTTTTACTTGCGAAGGTTGAAATTCCAAGTAAAATAGAAAATCTGGCACACCCACACAAAAGAACTGTTGATGCACGCCTCTGCCCCCCTCCAGTTACGAAAGGGTCGGACCCAAACGGACTCCCACGTCCGCCGACCTCGGTAGAACCGAGCGAGCAGAATGCGCCGGTCCATCAGAAGAAGGAGAACAAGAAGAAACCCTAAGACGCAGGAATGAGCAAGGACAAAAGGACTTATTCGCTACACCATTTCAGGGCTTTTACAGCGTGTCATTCACGGCGTACATTGAATGCAAGCCGTAAATGATATAATAGTACGGCGCGCATGGAATGCGAGCCGCAAAAAGGCTTTTTCTTCTCTTTATTAAGGCATGCATTTTGCGCGATGTGAGATCTTATCAATTACGGCGTGCATTTAGGACGCCGTAAATTATTGAGCATTTACGACCCACATTCGCAAGCCGTAAAAATATTAGGGTATCACAGCCCACATATTGCACGCTGTAAAAGGCCAAGCCATTCAAATTAAGTTCACGACCTGCTTTGAGAAGCTGTAAGATTAATCAGCTTTCACAGCCCACATTTCGTATGCCGTAAAAAAAGAAAACCGCCAAATTAATATTCCAAAAATATTTTGCACCGTTTTTTTGACACCCAAAATTTAACCCCAAATTAGGGATAGACGATACCCACTGAGAACCCAAATCTTGACACCAAAAAAATTTCGCACACCTTCTTCTTCTCACGATACCCACCGAGAACTCATTGCTCACACTACCAAAAAAATAACTTTTAGCGTCGAACTTTTTGCCGCGGCCAATGTTTTTGTGGCTATTTCTTACTTGTTGCCACCACCAATAGAGTTAATGGCAACAAATCTCATTTTGCCTCGCCCGTGACAAAACGAGTCGGAAATTTTTTTTTACCGACGAAAATTAGCGTCGAAAAATTTATCACCAACGTTTAATGTAAAACATCGGTAAAGGTTGGTAGATTTTTTTACTTTTTTTTTTAAAAAAAATTGATTTTTATCGATGAAAATTTCTATTTTTTGTGACGAAAAATAATCGTCGATAAATTTCCCAATTTTTCCCCTCTCCCGCCACCGAAACCCCTCTTTTCACTCCCTCTCTTGCGCGCTCTTCTCTCTCTCCGGCAAAGGTTATGTTTTACCGCCAAAATATTTGTGTCGCCAACAAAGGATATATTTTTTGCCGGCGAAATACCTATATCGCCGGTAAATGTCAATTTGCCAAATTCTGATAACTTATTTAACTTGAAAAATTATATTTTCATTATTTTTTTTTGGAAGAATAAAAGTTAACTCGGGCCTTCAAAATCAATTCAGTCCCAAAAATAACATTCCACTGTGCCCGCCCCATTTTCCATTTCCCACGCCCGCTCCAACCCCTCATCTCTCTGACCCTCTCTCGCCTAGCAATCCCTCAATCCCTCATCTCTTTGTCAGCCATCCCTCCATTTCCTTCTCCCTCACGACCTCAGCCCTCTCCTTCATCTCCCAGGAGACCTGCGCTCCTCCCACTATAAGAAATCTAGGTTGTTGTGACGAAATTTGATGATGTTTTTTTTTTTTGTCTTAAAAAAACACCCAAAGAGGACGAAATATAAATTTTGTCGTTTGTTTTAATTTTCTCCAAAAATATAAGAGACGAAAACAAAATTTTGTCTGCAAAAATAAGGCGCCAACTTCATTTGCGTTGGCGCCAATTATTTCAGCTCATTGGAGACAAACATTTTTGTCACAAAATATTTTTTTTTTGCGACGAATGTAATTTGTCACCAATAAAGATAAGTTATGGAAGACGAAACATGTTTCATCACCAAAATAAGGCACCAATTTCATTTGCGTTGGCGCGAATTCTTTTAGCTCATTGGAGACAAACATTTTTATCACAAAATATAATTTGTTTTTGCGACAAACGTAATTCCTCACTAATAAAATATTTCGTCACCAAAATAAGGCGCCAATTTCATTTGCGGTGGTGCGAATTATTTTAGCTCATTGGAGACGAATATTTTTGTCACAAAATATAATTTGTTTTTGTGACGAACGTAATTCGTCACCGAGAAGGATAAGTTATAGAAGACAAAATTATTTCGTCACCAATAAACACTCCATCATGCTGTTCATCTTCCTTTTAAATGGGCGACAAATATATTTTTATCTCGGAAGAATAAGTTGTGGGGTGAATTATTTTAGCTCATTGGAGACGAACATTTTTGTTACAAAATATAATTTGTTTTTTCGACGAACATAATTCGTCACCAATAAGGATAAGTTATGGAAGACGAAAATATTTCGTCACCAATAAACATTCCATCATGCCATTCATATTCCTGTTAAATGGGCGACAAATATATTTTTGCATCGGAAGAATAAGTGTGGGGCGAATTATTTGAGCTCATTGGAGATGAGCATTTTTGTCACAAAATATAATTTGTTTTTGCGACGAACGTAATTCATCACCGAGGAGGATAAGTTATGGAAGACAAAAATACTTCATCACCAATAAACACCACATCATGCCGTTTCATCTTTCTGTGAAATGGGCGACAAATATATTTTTTTCTCGGAAAAATAAGTTGTGGGAGATGAAAATATTTCGTCACTAATAAATTCTATGAGGGCGTTCGGCCTTTTCGAAAACCAATATTAATTTAGAATATTAGATAAATATTTATTTGTAGCCTACACGCTATTGAAGTGGTGGCCCATCAAATAGATGTCCTTGCTAATGTGTCTGCATCAATTGGATAAATTATATTTTTGATTCCAACTTTCCCTCATAAGATTTGTACAAAAAATATTTCATAAGTCCCCTTCAGTGTAAGATTAATTTTGTTCTTTCTATGGAGGAATCAACCTCCTTGTATTCAAAGAGAATCTGAATAAGAAAAGGCATAAAGAGCCTATCGTTTTTTCCATTTCATTCCAACTCTTTATGTTATATTATCATTTGATCGTTTAATGTGGTTGTACACTCCTTTTTGTATGCTCATTAATCATTTGGTTACACCCTATATGAAGCTGCCGCATTTTTTAGTGTAGGATAAAAAGGTGGGGGGAGTCAAAATTCTCTAATCGGGAGTCCTATTTGCGAACCATAAGTTCCTACAAGCTACAATACCCTCGAGCGAAGTCCTCGTGTCGGTTTCTGATTTTTCGGGAGCCCGTTTTCCGTTCCGGACCTCCATCCAACGCCCCTTTTCCAAAACCCATTTCCCCCTTTGTCCCTCCATCTCTCCCGGTCTCGCTTTTCCAAAACCCTTTTCCCCCCTTTTCAAAACCCTTTTCTAGAAGAGGAGAGAATAACCATTTTCCCCCTTTTCCAGAAGAGGAGAGAAGAACCCTTTTCCCCCTTTTCCAAAACTTTTTTCCAACATCTCCCACTCATCGTCTCAGGCAGCAGCCCCATGGCCCATTTGCCCCCATCAATTATCATCACTCTCCATCAACGCACGTAGTGCAGACCCATCTCTGATCAGTGACCCCTCTCATCTCTACTTCTCTCAGTCTCTCTCGCCCAGAACTCCCAGATGCAGCTACCATCATCTGCACCCATCATCCTCCATTCAGGAGTCCGCCACCGCCAAGTACACCTACTTGTAGGAATTTGGAAAGTATACATATGCCAGTAGGCATTGAACCCATATTTTTATAATGCCATGGATTTTCTAATGTGACTCTTGTAGTTACAGGCAGTATGTCACTGTTAGTTTTATGGACTCAATCCAGTAGATGATATAATAAATTGATTAAATTCTTTATTTATCAGTATATTCATGCTTTCCTTTCATGAGATGAATGGTGATTTATTATATACTTGCACATAACCAATACGAATGACATGATGGTTCATGAGATGAACCGGGGTCCACAAGTATATTAGATGTAACACATGTGTATGGATGAGATCCACATACGGGAGACATGTGTGACAAATCTTATACTTAAATATCTTCACAACCAGTGATGAGACTGGACATCTCATACTGACAAGGTTGCAGCACTTTGATCACTATGAGATAGTGTGATTTGTCTCGATCATCAGAATGGAAGATTCTGGATCATAGTGTTGGTACATTGGATGTATTGAAGGACCATGAGAAGCACCTTATAAACACTGTCTTTATTTTAAGGTCTGCTCTCATAATTCCCTAGCAATAGGCTCTCAAACCTGAGACATTAATGAACTCAAGTTTCTATCTATTCATTTGCTTTGAGTCACCAATGAGTGAGGCCAACTGTAGGTCAACACCTCGGTGATTTGGGTACGCGGTAGTAGAGCTGTGGGAACATTCAATGGTCAAGATGGAATCTATCTCTAATATCCCCTCGTGCCAATTAATGGATTTATCATTGGTAAGTGCGCACCCATTCCGATTAAGAGTTAATTGGAAAGGTACCTATTGATCATTATAATTAATTGGGGCTTAAGGATAATAAGATATGGATCTATTTTGGAAGACAGGTCCAATTGATCCATGGATATTGATAGAGGGGTCTACTTGT
Source organism: Litsea cubeba (assembly GCA_012931725.1). Classification (NCBI taxonomy): domain Eukaryota; kingdom Viridiplantae; phylum Streptophyta; class Magnoliopsida; order Laurales; family Lauraceae; genus Litsea; species Litsea cubeba. Next base: position 53,093,482 of record CM022949.1, read on the forward strand.
GGTAATGTGGAAGTTTAGGGTCTTCTATGTAATATTCCTAAGACTGGAGTTCAATTGCATTTATATAGTGGAGTTATTTGCAATTAACTGTGGGCCCGGATTACACATGAGTTGTGGGGTCGCGTGTCCCAGTTGGAGCCAGCTTTCTAAGGAATCCCTAGTGGTCCCCACGCTAGCCCAATTATTAGAAAGTATCTAATTCTAGTTGAACTCTAAAAGGAAAGTTACTATTTCTATTTGAAGTGAGACTTCTAATAGTGGTAATAGTAGACTTACTAATCTTAGTAGAAGTGAGACTTCTATTTTAATTAGAAAGGAATTGGAAAGTTGCTAATCATATTTGAAGTGGGACTTCTAATTATGATATGGTAAGTTACTAATTAATTAATGGAAGTAAGACTTCTATTTTAATTAAGAAGAGATAGTTACTAATTTTTGGAAGTAAGACTTCTAATGGAAATTAGTAAGTTGGGCTTGCAAAAGCTATAAATAAGAGGGGAAGAGGCCTTGGACGTCCCATGCATAAATCCACATTGGGATTCACGCCCAAGCCTCCCTAGTGCAATAGTTGCACATGCTCTTCCTCCTCTCCCTCTTCTAGTTCTCTTTCTAGTTCCTCCCTAGAGTTCCTAGTAGTTTTCTCTTGGAGATCCCACCATCTTCTTGAGAAAAGGAGAATCTGATACGGGTCATAGCGTGGAAGATCAAGAGGTCTTGGAGATCCCTATTTGATTAGTGAAAGTGTTTCATCATCAAAGAAAGACGCAACTCCTCCATTAGAGCACAACCGAGCTCCAAAGGTATAATCTACTTCCATGCATGTTGTAGATTTATTTGTTGCTTATATGTTGCTATTTTTATCTTCTAGATAAATTGTTTTACTGATCATGATGACTGAGATTGAGGACATAGATCTTGGATTGGGTTTTATAGCCTTATGGATAGTTGATCCCTGCGTCAAGTGGGTCAAAAGTTTTTGAAACCTATCCTAGAGGCCCACCCTATTTCCAACAATTGGTATCAGAGCCTTACCTCATCTCTTATCATGTTAGATCAGTAAGCTTGATCTAATCTTTACATGAGATGCGAAGAGAATAGATCAAGGGCTATGTATGGATCAGTTTTGATGGTTTTGCTTGGACAATTAGTAACTCCATGTTTGGATAGTCACATAAGGGTTTAACAATGATGGAATGATGGTAGGAAGCCATTGGAAATCTTCAGAAGAGTTTTGGAGATGGTTGGACACGAAATACAAAAACCCAACTTGCAGATTTCCGTCAGGCAGGTCGACTTTGTGAGTTGCTTTGCTAGTATGAGATACTAACATGCAGGTTATCATGTTCTCTCCATATGGCCCACAAGTCTTTTACTTTCTTTTTATGGTTGAATGTTTATTATTGGCAAGTTGTAAAGGGCATCATGGTTTCCTTGGTTACCCGGTTCAGGGCAAGGCATGGTGAAATTCCCTATGTGCCTTTTTATTTCCATTAATAGATTATCATGTAAGTCTCATCGTAGAGACATAGGAATTTATGTAATTTTCTAAATTTGTAAATTCTGGCGATGTCCGAGACTAAGAAGGAAAGTGAAGTTGGACTCCTAATCAAAAGAGTTTGAAGATTGCCAAAGGTGTTTTGGAGTTTCCCGAAGAGTTTGAGCAATTCCAAAATTTTGGAAAGTCTAGAAGTCCAAGAAGTCTATTCCGCATGGGCTATGTGGAGGAGAGGACTAGTTTCTAATTTTAGCGTTTTCTATTTATAGTTGAATGTTTTATTTAGAATGTTTCCAAATCTGATCCAAACATAGCAAGTTACTAATATTGGTCAAATCAAATTAATTTTTGGAAAGAGTTCTAATTAGTGTCGATGACCCATGAGATGGACACATTGGCAACACTAATTTAAGAAACAGTCTTTCCTTAAAATAACTTGACTTGGAACCAATCTTAGATCATATCATGAGATGATTTGATGATTCATATATTTATATATGTGGGCCCTAATACCTTAAAAGGAAATCCTCAATTCTAAAATATTAAGTGGGAGCGGGGCATTTAAATTGATAAATCCCCATGGTTTTCCACCATAGGTCCATTGTAAGGAAAGTATTAGTCTCGCGCCACCAAGAGTGTGGCCGTTCCTTCGGAGGGCTTTTACTTGTCTGGTTACTAGATATGGATCTCCTATGGATAGTGTTGGTGAGACGGGGTGGGGGCTTACTCCCCTAGGAGGAGCTGCTCACAACGGTTGTCATACAATGCTAGTTGGTGGGTCACACTTAACTAAAATAATGATGTAGTATCCCCTAGGATTTGCCTCATGTATTTTAGAAACCAAAGCAAATCGGGAGTCATACATTATTTGGTATGAGATACCTAGTTGATAATGAATGATGGGGATCATGGATACTTAGTCTTAATTCCAATTTTGACGAACTTTGATCCGCACCAATCCAAGGACATACGCACTCCCCTAGGAGGCATGCCCTAAGGGATTGGGATTCCGATGTATTCTAAATTCTGTGCTTATGAGGATTCCCATATGAATTTGGTAGAATACTAAACCCTAATGTCATTTATATTCTTTCATTGAATGTATGGTTATGTGCTTTTATTTATACAGCATGAATTCGAATACTTTCAATCCACTTGCGACCATCCTCAACCAGAACAAGTTGATGGGATCCAACTATGTAGACTGGAAAAGGAACCTAGATATTATCTTGACATCTTCAAGTTGCAAATATGTCCTTCTAATACCCCCCCTTCCTGAGCCTGAGCCTGATGCACCACAAATTGTGAAAAACTTTTACACCAAGTGGACCAAAAACAATGAGATAGCCAGATGTTTTATTCAGGCATCCATGTCTACTGTTTTGCAAGAACAACATCAGTCCTATAAGTCAGCATACGATATTATATCGAACTTAACGGAGATGTTTGCAGAACAGGTTAGGCCTGCTAGGCAGGCTGCTATAAAAGTGCTGATGGAGACAAAGATGGCTGAGGGAACCCCAGTACAAAAACATTTGTTACAAATGAAGTTGGCATTGAATGAGTTAGATGTACTGGGGACTGCGTTTGATACAGAAACACAGATCGACATTATCATTCAATCACTACCTGACTCATTCAAACATTTCGAGATCAATTATAGTAAATTGGAAATGACCATAGCTGAGCTGTCTCGCTAGCTGGTAGTGTTTGAGGAAATCATGAAGAGAAGACCAACTGCCCTCATGACAGAAAAGTCATTTGCTAAGTCTAAGCCGAAAGGCAAAGACCGGGATAGCAAGAAGAAATCAGTCATCAAAGGTCCTAAGGTGGAGTATGGTTCCACTAGTGGTATGGCCAAGGTCAAGGGTACGGGAGCAAAGGGAAAGTGTTTCCACTGTGGTATGACAGGACATTGGAGGAGGAATTGTCCACGATTTCTGTCAAAGGAAAAGACCTCAGGTATGATTGAGTCATTTATTTCTGAATATAGTTTTTCAACTAGTACTTCAGAATCTTGGTTTGTAGACTTTGGTGCAACTAATTACATCAGTAATATGTTGTAGGAGTTACAGGTAACCAGGAGGATTAATGACGGAGAAATCAGTATTAACCTGGGATCGGAAGCCAAGGCAGAAGCAGTGTCAGTAGGAGTAGTAACTTAGTTATTTTCAGATATTAAGTTGATTTTGTCAGATACATTATATGTACCGTTTTAAGACGGAATTTTAATTTCTAGTATGATGAATAAGAGTTATTCAGTTACTTTTGGTAATTAAATCGTCTTAAAGAGGAGCGGTACTCTTATATATTCTGACAAGGTAATCAATGGCTTTTATTTGTTAACTCCCACAATGTATGAGATACATGACGCTGATGCTAATAATAGACCATCATTAAAGAGGTAGTCACCTTCATCTAATCCAACAAACTTTGCAACCTAAGAAGCTAGGTCATATAAACCTAAACAGGATTGACAGGCTAGTGAAAGATGGTATCTTGCCTTCATTGGTGGTAGAATCAATGCCTATCTGCAAATCCTGTCTGGAAGGCAAAATGACCAAAAGACCCTTATTCATACTAAGGGCAGAAGGGCCAAAGATTTATTGGAGTTATTGTATACTGATGTATATGGACTCATAATATTAGAGTGAGAGATTGATACGAGTATTTTATCACTTTCACCGATGATTACTCGAGATATGGATACATATACCTTATGCACCGCAAGTCCGAGATTTTTGAATAGTTCAAAGAGTTTCGAGCGGAAGCGGAAAAGCAATTAGGTAAAAGTATAAATACTCTTCGATGAGATCGATGAGGCGAATATCTCTCCGCTAAGTTTATGGGATACTTATCAGTAAATGGGATTTGATCCCAGTAGTCTGCTCCTGGTTTGCCTCAACAGAGTGGAATAGTAGAAAGAAGGAACAAGACTCTTTTAAATATGATCAAGTCTATGATTGAGTTTCTAGGATTACCTATATTTTGGGATATGGAAATGGAAATATATATACTAAACCTCGTTCCATCTAAGTCTATACTTGAGACTCCCAGGGAGTTATGGACAGGGCGAAAGCCTAGTCTACAACGTTTTCAGGGTTGTCCGGCACACGTACTGAAGAATAAAGACGGATTAGTTAGAATCGAAGTCGGAAGTATATATGTTTATATTCTATCCCAAAAGAAACTAAAGGATTGGTTGCTCTATAATCCCAGAGAGCAAAAAGTGCTTCGCAGCACCAATGCGGTTTTCTGGAGGGAGATTATAAGATTAACTGGAAATCTTTAGAAATGGTTATCTTGGAAGAAATTTAAGAAAGAACAATTCCAAATCCAAGAATAACCAAACTTTAAGAAAATCCGCCCATACTTGACCCAGTAGTTACACCAGTGCCTTGTCGTAGTGGGAGTATTGTCAGGACCCTTGACAAGTTCTCGGTTTTGGGAAAGTCTTACAAGGCAATCCCGGTGTAACCGGAACAAGATCCTTATAACTATGATAAAGCAGTTAATGACATAGCTTTGGGATATTGGTTAGATGCTATGAAAGCTGAGGTGGAGTCTTTGTACTCTAATCAGGTCTGGATACTTGTAGGGCTTGCTTGCCAATAGCAAACCTATTGGGTGCAAGTGAGTCTGCAAAAGAAAATGAGAGCCAGATGGAAGAGTTCCATCCGGATACTCTTATCTATTGCGGTTCATCTCGGTAACGAGATTTGGCAAATGGATATCAAGACAGCATCTCACGATGGCAATCTTGAGGAAGACATCTATATGATGCAACCAGATGGTTTTTATTGCTAATAACCAAGTGCAAAGAGTCTTGCAGGCTGCATAAATTCATTTATGGATTAAAGCAGGTATCCCGAAACATGAACATCCATTTTGACAAGGAAATCAAGTCACTTGATTTTTGTCAGAATCCGGATAAGTCATGTGTAAATGAAAAGTCAAGAACGCAGGGTAGTTTTTCTGGTATTATATGTCGACGATATCCTTCTCCTATGGAGTGACATAGGGATATCGTCAACAGTAAAAGTTTTGGTTGGCTAAGACTTTTGATAATAAAGGACTTTGGAAAAGCCAGGTACATCCTAGGAATCAATTTCCATTGAGACTGGAAAAATAGGATGATAAGGCTTATCCCAATGATGTGTACATAGATAAGGTTCTGGTACGGTAACCTATGCTTTGTACTAGACCGGATATCTATCACGTAATAGGCCTAGTCAGCTAATACCAGTCTAGCACAGGTCTTTATCATTGACTGTTGTAAGATGTGTTCTCGAATACTTGAGAAGAATTAGAGATCACATGTTGAGTTACAGCAGTGATGAGTTAATTCCAGTCGGTTACATAGATACTGACTTCTAGTCAGATCAGGATTCCAGGAAATCAATTTCTGGGTATGTGTTTATGCTGTAATTACTTGAGAAGCAATTACGGAAGCAGATTGACTCAAAAGATTCCTTATGGAACTTGGAGTGGTATTTTTGGCAGGACAGCCAATCACAGTTTACTGTGATGACAGCAGGGCAGTCACTAAGTCCAAATAACCCAAGAGCCAAAAAGCATGTACAGAGGAAGTAATACATGGTCAGATAGATTGTGCAGAGAGGTAATGTACGATCACCAAGATAGCCTCTGTAAACAATCTAGTAGATCCATTTACTAAGCCTTTGACTACCAAAGTCTTTGAGCTATATGTAAAAGGGATGTGCATGAGATGCAACTCTAACTGGCATTGAGCCCAAGTGGGAGATTGTTAGTTTTATGGACTCAATCCAGTAGATGATATAATAAATTGATTAAATTCTTTATTTATCAGTATATTCATGCTTTCCTTTCATGAGATGAATGGTGATTTATTATATACTTGCACATAACCAATACGAATGACATGATGGTTCATGAGATGAACCGGGGTCCACAAGTATATTAGATGTAACACATGTGTATGGATGAGATCCACATACGTGAGACATGTGTGACAAATCTTATACTTAAATATCTTCACAACCAGTGATGAGACTGGACATCTCATACTGACAAGGTTGCAGCACTTTGATCACTATGAGATAGTGTGATTTGTCTCGATCATCAGAATGGAAGATTCTGGATCATAGTGTTGGTACATTGGATGTATTGAAGGACCATGAGAAGCACCTTATAAACACTGTCTTTATTTTAAGGTCTGCTCTCATAATTCCCTAGCAATAGGCTCTCAATCCTGAGACATTAATGAACTCAAGTTTCTATCTATTCATTTGCTTTGAGTCACCAATGAGTGAGGCCAACTGTAGGTCAACACCTCGGTGATTTGGGTACGTGGTAGTAGAGCTGTGGGAACATTCAATGGTCAAGATGGAATCTATCTCTAATATCCCCTCGTGCCAATTAATGGATTTATCATTGGTAAGTGCGCACCCATTCCGATTAAGAGTTAATTGGAAAGGTACCTATTGATCATTATAATTAATTGGGGCTTAAGGATAATAAGATATGGATTTATTTTGGAAGACAGGTCCAATTGATCCATGGATATTGATAGAGGGGTCTACTTGTGGTAATGTGGAAGTTTAGGGTCTTCTATGTAATATTCCTAAGACTGGAGTTCAATTGCATTTATATAGTGGAGTTATTTGCAATTAACTGTGGGCCCGGATTACACATGAGTTGTGGGGTCGCGTGTCCCAGTTGGAGCCAGCTTTCTAAGGAATCCCTAGTGGTCCCCACGCTAGCCCAATTATTAGAAAGTATCTAATTCTAGTTGAACTCTAAAAGGAAAGTTACTATTTCTATTTGAAGTGAGACTTCTAATAGTGGTAATAGTAGACTTACTAATCTTAGTAGAAGTGAGACTTCTATTTTAATTAGAAAGGAATTGGAAAGTTGCTAATCATATTTGAAGTGGGACTTCTAATTATGATATGGTAAGTTACTAATTAATTAATGGAAGTAAGACTTCTATTTTAATTAAGAAGAGATAGTTACTAATTTTTGGAAGTAAGACTTCTAATGGAAATTAGTAAGTTGGGCTTGCAAAAGCTACAAATAAGAGGGGAAGAGGCCTTGGACGTCCCATGCATAAATCCACATTGGGATTCACGCCCAAGCCTCCCTAGTGCAATAGTTGCACATGCTCTTCCTCCTCTCCCTCTTCTAGTTCTCTTTCTAGTTCCTCCCTAGAGTTCCTAGTAGTTTTCTCTTGGAGATCCCACCATCTTCTTGAGAAAAGGAGAATCTGATACGGGTCATAGCGTGGAAGATCAAGAGGTCTTGGAGATCCCTATTTGATTAGTGAAAGCGTTTCATCATCAAAGAAAGACGCAACTCCTCCATTAGAGCACAACCGAGCTCCAAAGGTATAATCTACTTCCATGCATGTTGTAGATTTATTTGTTGCTTATATGTTGCTATTTTTATCTTCTAGATAAATTGTTTTACTGATCATGATGACTGAGATTGAGGACATAGATCTTGGATTGGGTTTTATAGCCTTATGGATAGTTGATCCCTGCGTCAAGTGGGTCAAAAGTTTTTGAAACCTATCCTAGAGGCCCACCCTATTTCCAACAGTCACATGAGGGATCATCGGTGGCAACAACATCTCCTTTACAAGGTATATATGTAGACTATGGATGAGCGCTTCTTGCCTATTTGCTTGCACCAAAATAGTGCATTTGAAAACCTCATGTTTTCTGTCACACTTGTTGGTTGAATGGCTGGCTAGGTTGCATGAGATGGTTACATGAGCACATGCATGATACAATCATCCATTAACTATAACACATAAGTGCAATCAATTTGTTGGACAACCAGTACATGCTTCTTATGTTTTTTTTTTTCTTTCTTTTGTTAAGACTGACAGGTGTATTATATATGATATTGAGATTCCTAGGTTAGCTTGTTGTTTTTTCCTTTTGTTAAGACTTATATTCTTATTCCTTAAAGCTGAAAAACGGTTGCAACATCCTTTGAGAGAAAAGGCTTTAATCTCATATTTTCTTGAGCCACATCAGCAATAATAGCCACATTAGCATTGGATCCTCTCACCAATGCTTCTTCATGCCTTGGACACAGACACCTCTTAATACCTACATGCCTCTTATGAAATGCCTCTTAGCGTTTCACTCAACTTAAAAGTCCTCACTAACACCTCTTCCTAATACCTTCCTAATGAATCAGATGGGCCATCTGCTTATTACATTCCAACACATAATTGGACCCACAACAAAGTACCAAGAAAAAGAATTAATCTCGCAATGCAGAAAAACTGCAGAATTTGTCTCCACTAGAAAATTCATAACTTCCTCTTCCGAGCTCTAAACGACATGATTCTTGAGCCAAATAAAAGATTATCAGAGGGCTACAACTTTCATGTTTTGAGATTTAACCCAGATTGAATGGAAAGTAGTGTAAAGTCACCTTGAAGCTGACTAGTCACAGAAAAATAGCAACCTGAGTGAAGCGGAGTTGCCCCACTGTCCGGGCCATAACTTTAAAACCTGAAGTCAGATCGACCTGATTCCAAAATAAAAAATCAAGCCCTCTCACTAATGCACAAAAGTCATGTTGAGTACTTTTTAATCCAGATATTAGATGTGAAGATATAAGCATAACAACATGCTTAACTGACATGACCTGAACATGCAGTTTCTCAGTTTCACTTTGAATGCTTGCAACCTTCATCATACTGCTTTCTAACACCGTGCCAACACCCTAGGTTTGACAACAATTACAAACTCAAACAAATGGCTAACAATTATTAAGATCACAATTATTATTGTTGTGAATCCTGACATGTTCATGTTTTTGGGATGATTCTTAACATTGTGTAAGACTAACCTGTTTATTTATTGACACTAAGATTCAGCTATGAGTTTGGAACTTATTTGCAAAATTTCTACCCCTTTGTGTTAAATATGATTGGCTCGGCCATATCTATTGTTGGGTCTTAAGCATGCATAAATGAAGCCATGAACAGGTCTATTGAAGTAACAAAATTGTTATCCCATCTATCTGGATTCTGGGGTGTGCCTTTTCTGTTCCATTTTATGTTCCTAATCACTACTAAGATAAAAAAAAATGTATGTGTGTGTTGGTTATTCTGTCCCATGAATATGATTGGCTGGGCCATATCTATTGTTGGGTCTTAAGCATACATAAATGGAGCCATGAACAGGTCTATTAAAGTAACAAAATTGTTATCCCATCTATCTGGATTCTGGGGTGTGCCTTTTCTGTTCCATTTTATGTTCCTAATCACTACTAAGATAAAAAAAAAATATGTATGTGTGTGTTGGTTATTCTGTCCCATGAACATATATATATATATATATTTTTCTTTTTTTTTCATTGTTCTGTTGCATTGTAGTTATCAGAGTAATCTGCTAGTATCAGCATGTATCATCATACACTTATTGGCCACATACATGCATATTGATAATAATGATGCTATATAAGCATAACTGAATCTAATTCTTTTTGTGTTCCAAGCAAGATTTATTTATTAAGAATGTTTCCTTTAAATGCTTCAAATGCTTATTGTGATTATTTTGGTATTATCGTTTTGGTTGAATTTGTTGTGTTGATGGCAATGCAGTGTCAATACTAAATGCCCTTTAGTTGCTATCATGTTGCAAATTGGTGAGAATGCTTCTTATCATAATGTAAGTATTTCTAACTTACCTAGATTGTTTGCCTTTTTTTACTCTTACAGGAGTTTTATGTTTGCTTTTGTTTGTATGGTCCAATTAGTTGGTTATTTTATGGAGCTTCATCTTTCTATTAAAAAATTCATGGATCTCGACCTTGCTTGTATTCTTCATTTTTTATGCCATGTGCTATAGTACCCTGTTATGTCAAGGTTTTTCACTTTCAATTTTATGGAGCACTTTTTATTTCTGCTTTTCTTTTTTTAGATTATTTAAATGATCTATGTATTTGGTAAAAGAACTAATAAAATCTCTATTACTAAAGATGGGTGGGTGTAAAGAAACGAAGGATACATGCAACAGCAAAAGCTGTCGAGGCCAAGAAGTTGATATTATGCACTTCTCCATTGGAAATGCTATTCCAGGGCAACTTTATGGTGGCAACCCAATAGATAATAGAGATGGATATGGAGGTGACAGGTAACAATAGTACAATTTCTTTTTTAACTAAACCAATAGTTTTTTTTTTAATTACTGGTTTTTAACTAAACCAATAGTTCAGCCATATGTTTGGTTTCTTGCTCTAATTTGAAGCTCTTATGTTGTTCACATAATAGGTTTGGCCATTTGGTTGATGTGTTTTCATGGAATCTTACTTGAGCCAACTCGATCAGGTGGATACACTCATTCCTTTTCGATTTTTTTGTGTACTTGAGTCTTCTGACTAATTGATGAATATATATATATCTAGTTATTTGTTGCAATCAGTTATGTACTTGGTCACTTGTAATTGTACTATGATGGCAGGTTTGCATGTGGGCATATGTAAAACAAAGTGCAAATCCTATAGCAGTTGAAGTTGCAAAACTCTTCTTTGCAGGTCATTGATCCTTTGCTCTATTTGGTATATTTCTATTTTTTCTCATAGTTCAGTCCTCTTAACTCTTTGGAGACTATTCCTTAAGTTGCACCACATGCCCTGTTGTAGGATCTACCATCATGACTGTGCCTATATTGTAATCTTGGAGCATGGTTGGAACTTTGACACACGTTCATGTACAGATCTGATTTCATGGAATTATTTCTTATAGTGTTGATTATAAGGAAAAGGAAGTCATTCCTGTTGGCTCTGCCCTTGAAAGTGAATTTGTCAATCTGTTGTTGAGTCTACTTAACCGAATATTTAGGAAGAGTTGGCTTCCTCAATTTCATCAATGACATATTGGGTACTTCGGTCAGGCCAAACCCAAAGTGGAATGGCTTGACTTTGTCCGACCTGAAATTATAGTTGTGCTTATTTGGGTTCAGATTGGGCTCACTCCTTGATATTGGAGCCAATTTTCCTTTCTGTACAATAGAGCCTAATGTAGGTATTGTTGCAGTTCATGATCCACGCCTGGATGTTCTTTCTGATCTTAGCAGATCCCAACGTATAGTCCCAGCATCCATAGAGTTTGTTGATATTGCTGGTCTTGTAAATCTACAAGAAATATAAGTAGGTAACTAGTTTTTTTTTTTTTTTTTTTTTTTTTTTTTTTTTTTTTTTTTGGTTTCCTTGTACAGTTTGTTGATATTGCTGGTCTTGTAAATCTACAAGAAATATAAGTAGGTAACTAGTTTTTTTTTTTTTTGTTTTTGTTTCCTTGTACTTAGTTTTTTATTTTTTTTTAATATGACCACTAGTCTTATTCATTTGTATTTGATTAGTTGTCAATTGTGTCATCCAAGCTATACTTCAAAAATTCCTGAAGCAATAGATTTGCATGTACTATTGCTCTCCATTACCTATTCCCTTTTCCTCAATTGTTATCCATTACTTTCATTCTTTTTTTCTTCTTATTTTCTTCTTTTTTTTCCCAAAGTATGTCCTTAAGTGCTCATCTTCAGGAAATGCCCAGACAAGAATGACTTTCTTATTCATTTTAGTTAGATGGTCATGATGTGGTTTTGCTCAATATTTCATTAATGTATCATTTCACTACTAATTGGTAGCTAGGGTAATATGAGGAGACATTTGAAGGATGTCTCCAGACTTTAATAGGTCAGGTAATTGACAAATCAAATGAGGATAAGATTATGGAATGGTATATGTGCAGTCATATGAGTCAGCTCTTATCCTTGATTTTCCATTAGAAAATTAAAACCAACCTAACTCTCTCTTTCTTTTCTAAAATCTCTTTTCATTTTTATAACAACATGGAAAAGCTGAGATTAGTGGAGGAGGTATTTTCTTAAGTTCATTTAACTTCTTCTATTTTTGTAATGGAGGATGTTGACACCAAAAATGTCACTTTGCCTTTTCAAGATCCAAAGAGCTACATGAAGTCGCAACCTGCCATAAATAGGCAATGCTGCTTCCAAAAATCAAATCTTGTCAGAATCAAACAAAAACTGCAAGATTCTTCCAAACAGCCAAAAGAGGAGTACACAAGAAGTTTCGGGCCATTTCAAAATCATTTGGCCTAACTTCGCTTCTCCGACAGCCGAAAAGGAGCTCTCGGCGACAAAAGCTCTCCGGGACCATGGTTTCCAAGACAGAGCCTATGGATCATCTTAAAATGACTCCAATAGGTTCCCTGTCAAATTTCAAGTCAATCGGACATCGATTGACCGCACATCAAACCGCGACATCTTCATCGCGACAAAAAGCAAGTCTACAGGTGATAGGACCCCAAACGGCTTCAAAAAGCCTATGGTTGGTCTTATTTATTGCTCAGGAGGCTTCACACCAAATTTCAGGTCATTCCGACATCGTTTGGCCCAGTTTCAGCTTCTGACAGAAAATCGGCAGCTCTGCGCGACAAAGTCTTCGGCTTTCTCAGGAAATTGGAAACTTTGCAAAATAAAATGCAAGGATTCTCATCAGGTTTCCTACAAAGAAATCAGGCCAATAAATGGTGAAAATGTCAAGGAAAAGTACAGAAGAAAAAAGAATAAAAAAAAGCAAAAACGGACGCAAAACGGGACACGAAAGGGGGAAAACCCCCCCAGGGTCGCACCTGCGACCCTGGGCCAGGGTCGCCGGCGACCTTGGACCCCGGGGATGCCGGGAAAGCCCCGGAAACCCCGGTTTTCGCCGTTTTTTCGCGATTCGAAGGGCCCAGCCTCTGGTACTTTCCAAAATTCATGCTTTTGAGACACCAAGTCCTCTGACATCCGTCCAAAACACGGGTAAATCATCAAGAGTATCGAAGACAGTATTGATCGCCACCCGGTCAACCAAAAAAAGTGTGCTTTCCACCCGACCGATCGAGAAATCGACAGGACAGATGGCACCGACCCGCTGTTGACAACAAACACCTGAAATTACATGATCATCTGATGTCGATCTACATGAAGATCCATCGATGATCATCAACAGAAGAATCTCAAAAGACGTGGCATGGCCCGCGACTCTTCAGCTGCTCGGCGACCACTTAATGCGATTAATTGACTAGCTTTATTACAGTCATTAATCCATTTCTTTGGACGGCCCAATCAGAAGCAAGCATTCGGGAGTTACAAGTCAAGAGATTCATGGCATTTAACCCATGAAACTCCTCCCATCATGGCGATTAAAGGCGATTAAATGCCCTCAATCTCCTCCGGCCAATCAGAAGCCAAGAAAAAGGAGTTACAAAATAAACAATTCAATTTTGTAACTCCTCCCATTATGCGGCTTAATGACAATAAAAGCCCATAAACCCACCTAAAAGGCTACCTAAAAGCCTATAAATAGGAGGGCTCTCCAAGAAGAAAAGACAACGAACATCAGCAGACAGCAGTCAGAAATCCAGAGAAAGGAAAAAGAGAGAAAACTCTGCGGAAGTTCTACACCGGCCACCGCAACAAGGTGACAAAAGTCCCTTGGGGGGTACCCCCCCCCAAGGTCCTTGCCTTCTCCTCCTGCCTCCAATGGCTTAGATATGGCTTTTCAGCCCGTCTACTCGGTTTTTTATTGGACATAGGACCTTCCTTTGGTCTTTGTCCTCTAAAAACCCGAGGTTATAGCCAAGCCAAGCGAATCAATAGCATCCTCTGTTCTCATCTGCATGGATGATGGCGAAGCCCACATATGGCTTGCGACCGTCAATCTAAACGAGTCCCCCACAATCTCCTGAGAAGTTAGATCCTCCTTTTCTTGCTTTTCATTGTAGTTTGTATTTTTTCAAAAGAGACAAAAATCACAATTCTTGTCTTTCATTGTTGATAAGGATTGTAAATCGGCTATAAATGCCAAAATCGGCTATAAACGCCAAAAATCGGCTATAAACGCCAAAATCGGCTATAAATGCCAAAAAAATCGCCTTTCACGGCAAATCAAGAAAATGTCTCTTTTCTTAAATATATGTGCAATGGAAAACTTGAAAGAAGTTGATTTCCCTTTTACTTGCGAAGGTTGATCCCCGGATCACCACTTGCAATTCCAAGTAAAATAGAAAATCTGGTACACCCACAAAAAAAGAAATGTTGATGCACGCCCCTGCCCCCCGGTTACGAAAGGGTCGGACCCGACGGACTCCCACGTCCGCCGACCTCGGTAGAACCGAGCATTGGAGCGCGGTCCATCAAGCTGGCATCACCCGGTGGGGCTCGTTTTTTTGAGAACACGATGCTAGAAATGAAATATTTGCATATCATATATTTTGCTCTATGCTTATATTTCTTTTCTTGATTCCTTGGCTACTTTATAATTGGTGGCCTATGTTGAATTCCGCATAATAAAAAATGAGATGAGATTTTTTGTTTGGAAATTTCTAATTCTTTGAATTTATTTCCACTCTTTCTCTTTTCAAAAAAAAAAAATCAGATTTTTCATTTTTGGATTCAAAATTGAGAAACCTTGATCCGTTCCTATCGTTCATCGCGCTTGCAGAAATGTTGAGCCTGTTCGACTAAGGTTTTGGGCCATTGTTTCTCTTCGATGAGTTCATTAAAAATCTAAAAAATATATATATATATAAAAAAAAAAATTTTAGATTTCTCAATTTGGATTCAAAATTGAGAAACCTTGATCCGTTCCTATCGTTCATCGCGCTTGCAGAAATGTTGAGCCTGTTCGACTAAGGTTTTGGGCCATTGTTTCTCTTCGATGAGTTCATTAAAAATCTAAAAAAAATATATATATATATATATAAAAAAAATTTAGATTTCTCAATTTGGATTCAAAATTGAGAAACCTTGATCCGTTCCTATCGTTCATCGCGCTTGCAGAAATGTTGAGCCTGTTCGACTAAGGTCTTGGGCCATTGTTTCTCTTCGATGAGTTCATTAAAAATCTAAAAATAAAATAAAAAAATATATAAAAAAAAGAAGACATAGACCACTAAGGTTAAACCAACTGTGTTCTTTGATCATGGTTGATTCAAAGAAAAGCCTTGTCTAGAGTGTGGAGACAGCTTGACTGTTCTAGGCAAGGGTCCTCCAAACGGGTTCATTAAGTAATCCTACCCTTACCTGGGGGCAATTCTATCAATCAAGATTTCATAAGACCGGGTTAGGAGGCCTATGTGTACTCTCTCGTCTTTTAAATAAATTTTTTTTTTCAAAAATAAAATTTTTAAAAATAAAAATTTTAAAATAAAAAATAAAAAATAAAAAAAAATTTAAAAAAAAAAATCTTAAAAAAAAATAATAAAAAAATAAATAAAATAAAAAAAAAGATTTTTAAAAAAAAAAAAAAAAAAAAATTCTTCAAAATCTTCGAAAAAAAAAAATTCCGTCATTTTGGGTTTAGATTAGAGAAATCTTGGTCTTCTCCTTTCTGAGCACTGGCGCTCGCGGAAATCGCTGAGCCCGTGTTCAGATTGGAGTGCCTTTTGCTCTCTTTGATAAACCCGATATTGGCCTTTCAAAAAAAAAAACTCGTCATTTTTAGATTCAGATCCGAGAAATCATGGTTCATTTCTTTCTGAGCACTGGCGCTCGCGGAAATCGCTGAGCCCGTGTTCAGATTGGAATACCATCTGCTCTCTTTGATGAATCCAATCTTGACCTTTCAAAACAGAGAATCTCATCTCATAGATGCGGTCTCAAAACATTTGTGTCTAGCGGTACTAGTACGCCCTTTCAGGGTCTACTGTATTGCGACCGGCACATCTGTAACTCCAACTTTATATTCTTCTTACCTCGAGCAAGCTCTGCTTCTCGATAAGTCGAATTTAAGTTCACAATTGCTTCTAGCAGTAACTGGGATGCCCATTCCGGGCTTACCATACCTGCGATCAGAACAATTGTACCTTCTATGGCATTTTGCCTTCCTCATATTGCTTGGGTCATCTACCTCGAGCAATTTGAAAAGACGAAACCATAGAACTTCCCATTTATGATCATTATATTCTTGTGATTACTAATGGATGTGGTCTTGTTTCAGAAATTTTCGAAAAACTAACAATGGCAGCTTCACTAACCATTACTTTCGACGAAAACAAGCACCAACTCATGCTTCAACAGAAGCAAACCTACGCGCACCTACAAGCGCCCCATCAGCTGCCGAAGTGTCAACTCCCTCGGCAACTCTCTGAACTCCGGGTCGACCTCGACTCCCCGGACTATCGTCTTTGGGACGCTGGGACCATTCCCACTTCCTGAGGAACAAACTGCTCCCTCCAAGAAGCAGAAACTCGCCTCTCAACGTGTCACTACCGTGACACCAAAGGCGAGCACCAGAAGGCCTGAAGCCCGTGGCAGCCCCACGAAGCCTCAACCTGCAAACAACCAGGTCTACCCAAGACTTGGTCCCCAAGACCTTCACCAAAACAAAGAAGGTCCCAAACATCCACTAAGCCAGCATTCCTGGCCCCACTCAAGGAGAACCAGTTCTATCCTCTTGCTTACATGAAAGAGGAGAGACCCATCTCCAACCTGACTTCCAAGTCAACCCAGCATGAGCCGGCTTGTTCCTACAAGCCCAAAATCAAGTCATGCATCACAAGGCCTCCACAAGCACCTGCTAAGGCCTACAAATCTGCAGTTCGACCCTTCATATCTACAGGGGCCGAACTTCAAAAATTCAAAGCTTCGCTGCAACATGGCGAAGGACAGGGTTCGCATCCTATCCTTGCCCAGCTACAGAGAAGACAGGCTCGGCTGCTGCGCCCGAGGGAGCACATCCTTCATCGTTAAAGCCCAGTCAGAGCTGACCGAAGCTCAAATTGCTCGTCGTATACGCCGCCGCGCGTCATACCGACAAAAGAGACTACAGAAGCAAAGGACCCAGCCTCCCACACTTCAAGTCTCTCCCAAATGGGTCGAAAAAGAAAGACCCAACCAAGTTGCTGCCGTCCATATGGTTGGAAAAACCAGAAGGCGCCAAAAATCAGCAACAAAAATCCATGTCCGACGTCCGATGACCCGCAGCGTCTCAAGGACAAGAAGACATTCAGAAGAATTCCCTGCTCCTTCAAGCAAAGGACAGCAGAGTGATCCTTCCTCAAGCTCCTCTTCAAAAAGAATGAGCCCCAGCTCAGTCACCAGGACAGTTTCTTCGTTCGAATCACGAAGGATGAATGTCTTGGCTACAAATTCTGAGCCACCACCCCGCAATCCACCTCCAGAAGATGCGATCACCCGCATCCAGCAGTTGGAACAGGGCCAGCAGAGGATTGAAACTCTGATGGAAAACCTTCTCCTCGCCTTCCAAAATCAGGCGAACAATGAACCTCCTCCGAATCATCAAGACGACGAGGTAAATAAAGAAGAAAATGAGTCACGCGCCCTTACCAAAAAGGACGTAGACGGTATCCTCGCCAAAGCAAAAGAAGAGGATATACTCAAAGAGCATGGGATCAAGCCACCATATCCCTTATGGATGGACTCGGTCCCGTTCCCCACCAAATTCAAGCATCCTACTCTCCAAACATATACGGGGAAAGGATCAGCCAGACAGCACGTCATCCACTTCAAGATCCTGACGGGAGCTATCGCGGATCAAGATGCACTCAAGATCCGCCTCTTTGCAAGTACCCTAAAAGGTACGGCCTTCGATTGGTACTCCACTCTGCCGGAGGACTCAATCCAAAATTGGGCCATGCTAGAGACACGCTTCCTGACTCACTTCAAAGGTGAGGATCACCCCGCTACTATGGCTCAGCTGTGAAGCCTAAAACAGGGGGAGAATGAATCAATATATGACTTCATTCACAAGTGGAAAGCAATGGCATACAAATGCTCTGATGTATTGCCACAGGCATCGCTAGTCGACATCTGCCGAAACAACATGAGAGCCAGAATCCGCTCCATGATCATCGGCAACAAATCAAAAAACCTGGGAGAACTCCTAGAAGCTTCCATGGAAGCTGAAACGGTGATTAAAGACCTCAACAGTCAGAAATCATCAAGAAAAGAGCCAACCGCCATTGCAACCTCTAAACCAAAGAAGAAAGAGGTCCTCAATGTGCAGACCAAGTCAGCTCCTCAGCCACCAAAGAAAGCTGAAAACAAAGCTGTTGGTAAGAGACCTGAACTCTCAGACGCCTTCAAAGAACGAGTAGAGAAGAAATACCCGTTTGATGAAGATGTTGATGAAATCTTCGGGGCTCTTGTGGCAAACGGCAAGCTCACCTTGCCTGAACCAAAAAGACCGGGTGATGTTGGCAAAACCAACGATCCTCGGTACTGTCCATACCACCAGATGATCTCGCATCCTCTCAATCAATGCTTCGTTGTGAGAGAGAAAATAAATGAGATGTGGAAAAACGGAGTCATCACCTTTGACAAAAACTATGGGTCTGCCTCCGTCAACATGGTGACATGTGGACAAACATCAAGATCACCGAAGAAGAAGATCACTACTTCCTTCAAGGTGATAAACTCAATCGAAGCGTCCGAGGAACTGGTTCCTTACCCGACACCAGACGGACAACCGATATGGGTACATCCCGATCTCCTGGAAGATGAAAATTGGGAGGTCGTGAAAATAAAGCCTACAGCTCAACAGCGAAGGCAGGCTAGGAAACATCTCCTCAAGCTCAAACGGCAAGAGAAGACCCAGCCAAAACTAGAGGTCAAAGAAAAGGCAGAGGCTTCCTCTACCGCTTCACTGGAGGTAACAAAAACATCCCTTCCAGAGACTTCAAAGGGGGTAAGGAAATTCACTCTCAGTGATTTCATGCCACCTCAATTTAAAGAAGCCATGCAGGAGGCATCATACTCTTGCAATTCAGTAGTTGGATTCTCCATTGATGGATACGAATCCAGCGACACCGATGATGGATTCGAATCCAACTACACAGATGAGTGGGAGGAATCCCTTGAAACAGGAGAATATCTCTCCGATGAAGAATGGGTTCCTGAGTCTCATCTTATGCCAGTAATCTGGTATAACCCCCTACAGCCACAAGGATCCTGGTCTGATGATGAAGAAGACCAAGAGGCTGTACAAGAAAATGCTGCTGACCCAGCACCTCTCATTACTCCAGTGGAAATCAACAATGTTGAGCCACAAAGAGATTGATGAAGAAGAAGATCCGGCTCCCATGCCTGATCTTGAAGAATATGCAAGGATCTTGCAGCGACTCGCTCTAGAACAAGAGCAAGAACGCGTCAACGAGCCTCCTCGCAATCCAGAGCCTGAAGTCCCTGAAGACCATCAGGTACATCCTCCCTTAACTCCTGAAAATGGAGAAAATTGCTGGATAGACGATCCTCTTACATCCGAGGATGAGTCTGACTCCGATCAGGCAACGTCTCCTGTCAGAGCTTCCTGTAATGTGATAATTCGGGATTATAGCTCTTCCGAAGCATCGTCTGATGAGAGCACTTACACTCCGGCGACGCCTAGCAATGTATCTTCTGGAGCCACCTCGTCTCACGTGACTTTCACTGAGATGACACCCTCTCAGGTTTCTTCTCCTGAGACTGTGACTTCAAAGTTCACACCCTTCCTGACTGAAGAATTCCCATCCATTGATGCTTGGGACGATGAATTAGTCAACGAAGAAGAAAGATTGCTGGATGCTGTTCAGGACTTGTTCCCGGAAAATGCTCCATGCAACACAATCACTGAGGATGGTAACTCTGCTGCTGATGCATCCTCAGCAAATGAAAAACGACAGCCTCTTGATCCTGAAGACAATCTTCCAAACGAAGACCCTTCTCAAGAAGCTCTCGAAGTTGGTAGAGGCACCCGCTCTGGCCGGGACTACCACAAAAATTACAACCAATCTTCCTTTACATATGTAAATCCTTCGGGAAAAGATGTTGTAAGCGCCCCTAGTGGCAACAATGATGAACATGCAGGCCCTAAGGAGGCTTTCAAGTATGACTTGATTGAACACTTCAAGCACATACCTGCACGTCTGCACATCCTAGAATTAGTTGCGAATGTCTCCGCACACTCGTGATAATCTCATCTCAGAATTACAAAAACTGAATGAGGATGTCGACAAACATGCCCCGCAAGTCCTCCAAATTGAAATGGATTACCGGGTCAAAAACTCAGAAGCCTCCTCAAAGGGAGAAAAGAAGAAAACTGAGGGATCATGCATTGAATGCCTCTCGGTTAAAAAAGCAGCCAGTGCAACCATCGCCTTCACAAAGGACGACCTCCTACTTGGCGAAACCAGGCATAACCGACCCCTGTACTTCACAGGGTATATCAAGGAAATGCCTATGCATAGAGTTCAGATCGACCCAGGTTCTGCACTCAACCTCATCTCCACATCGGCTCTTGAAGAGTTGGGCATCCCACCCAGCAAACTGAGCCACACATCTGTATCTATCTTTGGATACGATGGGAGTACTCAAAGGCCTATCGGCAAAATCAGGTTCAAATTGCAGATCGGTGATCTTATCTCTGAGGTCACAGTGTATGCAATAAAGACCCCTTCATGCTACAACATCCTTCTCGGACGCCCTTGGATCCATGAGAATGGTGTTGTCCCTTCAACTCTACATCAATGCATCAAGTTTGTTGGCGACGACGGCATGATACATCGAGTCTTTGCGGACAGAAAACCCTTCAAAGGTAAAGAAATCCACTTCGCAGACTCACAAATGTATGAAGGTGAAAAAGAAGAAGAGGAGAAGCATACAGCATCCTTTGCCGAAAATCTCCAGAAAGATAAAGGCAAAGCTCCTCAACAATCACCGGAAGAAAACAAACCATCCGGTAAATCTGAAGAGAGCATTCAAACTCCCTTCATCATCTCCCTCAAATCTTCAAAGCCTTTGGTCATCACAACTAAAGTGAAGAAGGCAAAACAAAAGCCTGGGGGCAAATTTGTTGTCTCTTTCGTGTCTATCATGCAAGACACGGACTCGGATTCAGAGCCAGAAGACAACACATCGTCAAGCCAAGCTGACACTCAGCAAGTTCAGCCTGCTCTTACTCCAATGGAGACAACTTCTGACATAGAAGATCCTACGTCAGCTTCCTTCGTTGTTCCAGCAACTTCAGCAAAAGAAAAACCGATCTTCTTTCATAGATCGGATGCTTCTTCATCAAACTCCATGCTTGAACCTTTCCAAAATAAAGGTACGCCTCAACTATCCTTATACAGTTCTGTGGCACAAGCTATTATGAAGAAAATGGGCTATGACGCTCAAAACCCAGTCGGTTTGGGAGAAGGACGCGGTATTCTCACGCCATTAGGGCCCGTCTTGACCAAAAGCCAGCTGGAAGATTGGAGACTCTACGGCTATGTAGAAAAGTCTTCACACGGGTTAGGGTATGATCCTGACACTCCCTTGAGACAGTTGACACAAAGGCTTAAAAGTCAATATACTGACCAAGCCTCAACATCTCAAATCCATGAAGACATCGATCTCCCTGGATATCTCTTTGATGAGTCACCTGACAAAGATCCAGGAAGCTCATCCAATTCGCACGATTTCTCCGAAAATGAAGAGGAGTTGTCCGATGGCACGGACGTGTGGACTTCTGACCCAGAAGAACCCTCATCTCGAAAAGAAGTAGCCTACTTCGACTCGGTTTCAACAGGCGATTGAGATCATCTCATAGCAAGCCTTGGGAAAATTACCGATCAAGAAGACCCGTGGAAAGGAACAAAACCTTGGTCTGGAAATGCCCTTGAAACCCCAGAAGGTTTCGTTGAGCTGGAAGCCTCCGAAAATATTGTGGAGGAACCACCTTCGAACCTTCCAACAGAAGATCATGTTCAAAAGATAGACTTGGGAACACCAGATAACCCACGTCCTGTATTCATAAGCAAGAATATAAAGGATGATGAGTTACCCGAGTATATCGCTTTTCTTCGTGAGTTCGTTGATTGCTTTGGATGGTCTTACGCTGAAATGCCAGGCTTAGACCCCAAAATAGCAGTTCACAAACTCAACCTTCAAGAAGACATCAAGCCTGTCAAGCAAGGCCAAAGAAGATTCCGTCCAGATGTGATGGATAAAATTGAACAAGAAGTTCAAAAACTCAAAAGCGTCGGCTTCATCCGTGAGGAACAACATCCTGAATGGTTGGCCAACATTGTCCCCGTGACAAAGAAAAATGGGCAGATCAGGGTCTGTATTGACTATAGAGACCTGAATGGCGCATGCCCAAAAGTTGAATTTCCGCTCCCCATACCAGAGGTAATGATTGATAATACCTGTGGATTCGAGCGAATGACATTCATGGATGGTTTCTCTAGCTACAATCAGATAAAGATGCATCCTGAGGATGAAAAACATACATCCTTTAGAACTCCATTTGGCGTGTATTGCTACACTGTCATGCCATTTGGTCTGAAGAATGCTGGTGCCACATATCAGAGGGCTATGATGAAAATATTCCAAGATATGCAGCACAAGACGGTTGAATGTTACGTTGATGACCTCGCCGTCAAAAGCAAAAGAAAAGAAGATCATCTCGAAAACCTTCGAGAAGTCTTCCTCCGGCTTCGCAAACACAAACTGCGAATGAATCCATTGAAATGCTTCTTCGGCGTCTCGTCGGGTAAGTTCCTCGGATTCTTAGTTCGGAAAGCTGGAATAGAGCTTGACCCCATAAAAGTCAAAGCCATTCTAGAAATGCCCTCTCCAAGAACCTTGAGAGAACTCAAAGGGCTCCAAGGGAGATTGGCCTACATCAGACGGTTCATCTCCAATCTTTCGGGGAAATGCCGTCCATTCTCCCGGTTGATGAAAATGTTGGAATTTGAGATGACTTGAGAAGTCTTTTGATGAATTGAAGAATTAATATCTCAAAGTATTGATTTGAGTTGGAATTCTTGTCAACACATTGTCACAAACATGATGATAATAAGCTGGTGTTGATAGAGCTGAAAAGAAGAATCAGAATTGAAACAGTCAGGAATTCAGAATTCCTGAAGCAGAGCATTCGGTCGACCGGGCACCCCATGAGGTCGACCGAAGCAAGAGAAACCTGCAGAAAACAGTTTCAGGCACCTCTCAGTTATTTTCGTGACACAGTGTGTCTTCGGTCGACCGGGACCCCAGGATGTCGACCGAGCTCAAAAGTTGTCTGTTTCCAGTCAGTGTCTTCGGTCGACCGAGCAAGCCAGGATGTCGACCGAGCACGGGAACCAGAGTTGCGCAGAATTAGAAGTTTTGCACGAAAATTCAGCACTCTTATCTATTTCGTTTGGGACTCTTTCTAAACGAATTGTAGCCCGTTTTAAATACAATTAAGGGTTATCAAAACCTATAAAAAGGCATGTAAGGGTCGTTCTTAAACACACCAGAAGAGAGAAAGAATAGAGAAGAGTTTTAGAGAGTTCTTGAGAGAAAGAAGAAGCTGCTGGTGTGTGTTGCTGTGTGTTGATGTGGTGACGTTTTCTACAGCAATTGTGGACGAGATTATGCTCTTGAAGATGGTATTTCGTCCATAAGATAAGTGTCTCTCTGTTTATGTTTAATTTTCAATTTGTAAGGGATTGAGAGAGAGAGAATTGTAGAGGGGAAGGGCTGTAGACAGAATTTATCTCCTATTCTGTTTTTACATCAAGTTGGTGCTTGATGTCTGGGGTTTGGTGATCCTATCTGTGGGTGCAGATAAATTGTAAAGGGAGTCGATGCTTCCTAGATAGTTGGTGCTATCTGAAACTAAGGGTTGGTGCTCTTTGTCGTTGGTGCGACTAAATAAGATTCAGATCTGTCCCGGATTGGTGTTCGGACAGTCTTTGAACCGTGGACGTAGCCTTTCGGTGAACCACGTTAAATCTGGTGTCATTGTGTGGTTTGACTTGTTTTGTTGTTGAATTGGACCTATTTTTAGAAATCACTGATTCACCCCCCCCCCCTCTCAGTGATCGCGGTATCCAACAATTGGTATCAGAGCGAGGTTCCCTTGATCAGTTTAATACGCTAAGGGTGATCTCTTGTCAAATCACATGGCAGTCAATACAGGGAATATGAAAGCACCTCTGTTTGATGGTTCTAATTACTCTTTTTGGAAGATTAGGATGCAAGCCTTCATCAAATCTCTTGGCTATGATGTTTGGGAGGCTGTCAGAGCCGGTTACAATGCTGCCACCGTACCCAATGATACTGCATCGAAGAAGTTGGCAGACAATGACTCCAAGGCGCAGAATGCACTCTTTAGTGGCCTTGTGGACAGCGAGCTTGTCAAAGTAATTGCATGCAAAACAGCCAAGGAAATTTGGGACAAGTTGCAAAGCATACATGAAGGTGATGAGAAGATTAAAGAAGCCAAATTGCAAACCCATCGCTCTCAATTCGAGTCTCTTCGCATGGAGGAAAGCGAGAATGTTGACTCGTATATGCAACGAGTGAATGAAGTCACGAATGACATTCGTGGACTAGGGGAAGAGATTAAAGAGCCGGTCATCGTCAAAAAGGTTCTAAGATCTCTTCTTCCCCGGTTTGATTCAAAAGTCTCAGCCATTGAAGAAGCCAAATATCTGAATGCATTTTCCATGGATGAATTACATGGTTCTCTAACTGCCTATGAGATGCGCATAGGAAAGACGTCTTCATCTGATAAAGAAGCAGCCTTCAAAGTTCAGAAAAAGGCAAAAGAGACTGCTGGTCATGATGTTGATTCTGATGATGATGAGCTTGAGGCTCAATTTGTTAGAAAGTTGAAGAAAGGAAGCAATGGAAAGTACAAAGGGAAGCTACCCTTTAAATGCTTCAATTGTGGAGGTATTGGTCACTTTGCTGCGAAGTGTCCGCTAAAAGAAGACAATGATAATGACTCTTATGCTAAAAAGAGTAAAGGAAAGAGAAATTTCAGAAAAAGGGGCAAAGCTAAAAACTTTCTATGTCAACAAGATGACAGCACGTCTGAAACTTCAGACGATGATGAATCAACCGAAGCTCTCTTCATGGTCACTGTTGAAGAAGAAGAAGAGCTAGATCCGGAAGAGGAAGAGGAGGCTGAAGTCAATCTTGAAGAGGAACTCATAGCCGCACTTGAGGAGCTAAGCATGGAACGCAAATCAAGTAAGAAAAATCTGAAACTTCTCCATGAATCTGAAAGTTCTATTATTGCTTTGAAAACTCAAGTAGAAGAATATAAAAGAATGGTAGAAGTCCTTGAAAACCAAATAAGTATCAAAAAGGACGAGGCTATGAAACTTGAAACTGAGATCGCTAGAGCAAAGGCTGAAAATTTGGAAAATAGCAAAAAACTCAAAGCGCTCCAAGCGATTGAAGGGACTATGAAACTCAATGAACTACTGAAAGTTCAAAGACCTGCCCACTTCAGATTTGGTCTAGGATTTGAGAAAGGAGAATCCTCTAAGATTGCACCTCCTGAAAAGAAAGAGTTTGTGAAGCAAGTCACTGCACCTTCTAACTCTATGAAGCCCACTCAACCTAGAAAGGAGTCCATACCTGTTAGAAAGGTAATGAAGACTAACCAGCCACAAAGAAGATACAAATTCTATGGTTATTGCTTTCATTGTAATATGTTTGGACATAAAAGAGCTGATTGCAAATTCTATGTAAGAAACAGTCCATTTGTGACTAGGAATCCTTTTTCAATCCTAAGTAGCCACAAAATTGAGTGCTATATGTGTCATAATTATGGACACTTGGCTAGGGATTGTAGGTTGCATATTGCTAACAAATTTCAGGTTGAAAAGAAACCCAAGTTAGTCAAGGCTTGGAGAGCAAAGCAAAGTGCATAAAGTCCCAAAGAATCTCTCATTGTGCAAATGGCATTCAATGCACAAAAGAAGGCAGCACCATGGGTCCTTGATAGTGGTTGTTCAAGCCATATGACTGGTGATAAAGAGAAATTCATCAAATTACAGCACTATGAAGGCAGTTCAGTGAAATTTGGCAACAATGATGGTGCCAAAATCTGCGGAAAAGGTGTTATTCAGCTTATGGCAAACAAGATCAGATCGGAAGAAGTCTTATATGTGTCTGGATTGAGACACAACCTGCTTAGTGTGAGCCAGATCTGTGACAAGGGTCACGAAGTTATCTTCACAAAGAATGGGTTTGCCATCAAGAAGAGTAGCAACGGCAAAACAGTGGCAACTGGATCAAGAACTGCTGGAAATCTCTATACATTGTCAGATGGAGCTGAAAAGACCTGCTTGATGAGTCGGACAGAGGAAAGTTGGTTGTGGCACAAACGCCTTGGGCATCTAAGCTTTGATAACATGTCAAAGATTTGCAATTCAAAGGCTGTAAGAGGCATGTCTACAGTTGAAAAGCCTTCCAATCCCATTTGCGACTCTTGCCAAAAGGGAAAGCAAACGAGGGTTATGTTCAAGTCAAAGGAGCATCATTCCAAGAAACCTCTTGAGCTAGTGCACACTGATCTCTGTGGACCGATGCGAACTCAAAGCACCAATGGAGATAAGTATTTCATGTTATGCATTGATGATTATACTCGTATGACATGGGTATTGTTTCTTAAGCATAAGCATCAAGCACTTGATCGTTTTAAAGTGTTTAAAGCACAGGTTGAAAATCAATTGGAAAAACGTATCAAGATTTTAAGGTCTGATCGTGGAGGCGAGTTCACATCTGAAGAGTTCACTAAATATTGTGAACATCATGGCATTCAAAGACAGTACTCAGCCCCTAGAACTCCACAGCAAAATGGAGTTGTGGAACGGAAGAATCGCACCGTACAAGAGATGGCTCGTACGATGCTAAGTGAAAGCAAGATGGCTGACAAGTATTGGAAAGAGGCAATTCATACGGCTGTATACATTCAAAACCGATGCTTGATCAGGCCACATGAAGTCAAAACTCCCTATGAGCTATGGTTTGGAAGAAAAGCAACAGTCAAGCACTTCAAAGTCTTCGGCAGCAAGTGTTACATCAAGCAGCTCGAACAAAATCCGGGCAAATTTGAAGAAAGAGCTGACGAAGGTATATTTCTGGGTTACTCCTCTACTAGCAAGGCATATAGGTGTCTTAACAAAAGAACCAGAAAAATCATAGAAAGTGCTGATGTGAGAATAGATGAGAATATTGAACCAAAGAATGCAACTCATAATGACAGTCCAGTTTATGAGGACTCGAGTGAGATTGATGATGAGATGGCTGAATCTAATGATTCTGAGAAATCAAAGGATGACTCAGAAGATACTACACCTAAGAAGCACAGCACTTGGGTAGAGCAACACCCTAAGGATCAAATCATTGGAGATCCTAAGGCAGGCGTTCAAACTAGACAAAGTGTAGTTAGCAATTACTCACTTGTGTCCACCATTGAACCCAAGACTGTGGCTGAAGCCAGTCTCGATGAAAGTTGGTTGAAAGCTATGCATGAGGAGTTGGAGCAAATTGAGAAGAACTCCACATGGGAACTTGTTCCTAGACCTACTGATAAGAATGTTATTGGTACTAAATGGGTCTTTCGGAATAAGCTGAATGAAGATGGTCAAGTCATTAGAAACAAAGCAAGGTTGGTTTGTAAAGGCTATGCTCAAGTTGAAGGCATAGATTTTGAAGAGACCTTTGCACCGGTGGCTCGTCTGGAAGCTATTCGTATGTTTCTTGCATTGGCAGCATACAAAACCTTCAAGGTATTTCAGATGGACGTAAAGTCAGCTTTCTTGAATGGTTTACTTGAAGAAGAGGTCTACATTGAGCAACCTGATGGTTTTCTCATCAGCAAAAATTCAGATCTAGTGTGCAAGTTGAAAAAGGCTCTTTATGGACTGAAACAAGCGCCAAGGGCATGGTATGCAAGGCTGGATCTCTATCTCCGCAAGATCGGTTTTGGAAAAGGAATGGTTGATAGCAATCTGTATGTCAAAACTGAGTTAAACAAACAGCTGGTTGTCATCGTTTATGTTGATGACATAATCTTTGGTGGCAATGATGAGGAGATGTGCAGGAATTTTGCTGAAGAGATGAAGAAAGAGTTTGAGATGTCGATGCTTGGAGAACTAAAGTTCTTTCTTGGTTTACAAGTTCAGCAGCTGAAACATGGTATATTCATATCACAGATGAAGTACATCAAGGAAATGCTGAAACGGTTCAATATGGAAGACAGCAAGCCAGTGAGCACACCAATGTCAACGAACACGAAGCTTAGCAAAGATGATAAGGCCTCGTCTGTTGATCATACCACCTATCGCTCAATGATAGGAAGCTTGCTCTACTTGACTGCTACAAGACCAGATCTTCTACAAGCAGTATGTATGGTTGCACGTTTTCAAGCAGCACCAACTGAAACGCACCTTACAGCAGTGAAACGAATCTTTCGATATCTGAAAGGTACTATGGAGCTTGGTATCTGGTATCCCAAAGGCAAATCCTTCACTCTTGTTGCATATTCTGATGCCGATTGGGCTGGATGCATAGATGATCGCAAGAGTACTAGCGGCGGCGCATTTTATCTTGGAGAAAGATTAGTTGCTTGGCATAGTAAGAAGCAAGACTCAGTATCCCTTTCGACAGCGGAAGCGGAATATATTGCAGCGGCAACTTGTTGTACGCAAGCGTTATGGATGCGGCAAATGCTCTCTGATCTAGGAGTTCCTACAACGGATCCTACGCCGATCCTATGTGACAACACGAGTGCAATTCATATATCTAAGAATCCTGTTCAGCGCTCTCGAACAAAGCATGTAGCAATTCGTTATCATTTTCTTAAAGATAAAGTTGCTGATGGAGAGGTCAAGTTGGAGTATGTTCCAACAACTGAGCAAGTGGCTGATATTTTCACGAAACCTCTGCCAAAGGAAGTCTTCGAGTATCTCCGAAAAAAGTTAGGAGTTACTCACTCTCCTAAACCGTAGGAGTTGTGCTTGAAAGGGGGAGCAATGCATTCATTGAATATCCTATTCGCTCCTCGGTTTGGTCCCTTTGGACTTGTTGTCAAAGGGGGAGAGATGTTATGCTATGATAGCAAGGAGAGATGTTATGCTATGAAAGCTAGGAAGAGATTGTTGACAGTGCATGGTTGATATTTCAGAATTTCAGAATTGGTTCCATGTGAGTGTTGAAGTTCCAATAGTGTTGCCAACAATTCCAAAGGGGGAGATTGTTGGAATTTGAGATGACTTGAGAAGTCTTTTGATGAATTGAAGAATTAATATCTCAAAGTATTGATTTGAGTTGGAATTCTTGTCAACACATTGTCACAAACATGATGATAATAAGCTGGTGTTGATAGAGCTGAAAAGAAGAATCAGAATTGAAACAGTCAGGAATTCAGAATTCCTGAAGCAGAGCATTCGGTCGACCGAAGCAAGAGAAACCTGCAGAAAACAGTTTCAGGCACCTCTCAGTTATTTTCGTGACACAGTGTGTCTTCGGTCGACCGGGACCCCAGGATGTCGACCGAGCTCAAAAGTTGTCTGTTTCCAGTCAGTGTCTTCGGTCGACCGAGCAAGCCAGGATGTCGACCGAGCACGGGAACCAGAGTTGCGCAGAATTAGAAGTTTTGCACGAAAATTCAGCACTCTTATCTATTTCGTTTGGGACTCTTTCTAAACGAATTGTAGCCCGTTTTAAATACAATTAAGGGTTATCAAAACCTATAAAAAGGCATGTAAGGGTCGTTCTTAAACACACCAGAAGAGAGAAAGAATAGAGAAGAGTTTTAGAGAGTTCTTGAGAGAAAGAAGAAGCTGCTGGTGTGTGTTGCTGTGTGCTGATGTGGTGACGTTTTCTACAGCAATTGTGGACGAGATTATGCTCTTGAAGATGGTATTTCGTCCATAAGATAAGTGTCTCTCTGTTTATATTTAATTTTCAATTTGTAAGGGATTGAGAGAGAGAGAATTGTAGAGGGGAAGGGCTGTAGACAGAATTTATCTCCTATTCTGTTTTTACATCAAGTTGGTGCTTGATGTCTGGGGTTTGGTGATCCTATCTGTGGGTGCAGATAAATTGTAAAGGGAGTCGGTGCTTCCTAGATAGTTGGTGCTATCTGAAACTAAGGGTTGGTGCTCTTTGTCGTTGGTGCGACTAAATAAGATTCAGATCTGTCCCGGATTGGTGTCGGACAGTCTTTGAACCGTGGACGTAGCCTTTCGGTGAACCACGTTAAATCTGGTGTCATTGTGTGGTTTGACTTGTTTTGTTGTTGAATTGGACCTGTTTTTAGAAATCACTGATTCACCCCCCCCCCCTCTCAGTGATCGCGGTATCCAACAGAAAAAAGGTGTAAACTTTGTCTGGGATGCTGACTGTGAAGCTGCTTTCCAAGACATCAAGTCATACCTGACAAAACCTCCAGTGTTAGCTGCTCCTACCACTGGAAAACCATTCATCTTGTACACAAGAGCCCTTGATCACTCTCTGGGAGCTCTGCTTGCGCAAGAAAATGATCAAAGAAAAGAAGCTGCTCTATATTACCTCAGCCGCATGCTAGTAGGTGCAGAGCATCGCTACTCTCCAGTTGAAAAAGAATGTCTTGCAGTGATGTTCGCCGTACAAAAGTTGCGTCACTACTTGCTTTCCAACACAGTCTACCTGGTCTCAAGGGTCAACCTCTTGAAGGTCCTTGTCACAAAGGCAGGTTCTCTCAATGCTCGACTGGCAAAATGGTCCATCCTTCTGTCACAATTTGATATTAGGTATGTACCACAAAAAGCAATCAAAGGGCAAGCTCTAGCGGACTTCCTCGCGGAGCATCCATTGCCTAAAGATTCTCCACTCAGAGATGATCTCCCAGACGAACCAGTCTACAATGTGGAGACTTTCTCACAAAGTGCCTCCTGGGACATGTACTTTGACGGTGCAACCAGGACAAATGAAAAAAGACAGCTGATCTCGGGAGTTGGCATCCTCTTTGTTAGCTCCGACAAATACATG
The DNA here is from genome assembly GCA_012931725.1 of Litsea cubeba. NCBI lineage: Eukaryota > Viridiplantae > Streptophyta > Magnoliopsida > Laurales > Lauraceae > Litsea > Litsea cubeba. The sequence goes on from CM022949.1 coordinate 53,124,790, forward strand.
ATTCCACACGCTTTCTCGCTACTGGAACCATGCACAAACAATGCAGCTGAATATCAAGCTCTGATCTTAGGATTGGAACTCGCCATCGAATCCGGTATCACCATGCTGGAAGTCTTTGGAGACTCTCAACTGATCGTCAACCAGATGAATCAGAAATTTGAAGTCAGGAAGCCAGATTTGTTGCCCTACTACAACAAGGCACAATCACTTCTGCAAAAGTTTGACATCTGTCACATCACCCACATTCGTAGAGGTGAAAACATACGTGCAGATGCCCTAGCCGGACTTGCCGCATCCATGGCAATCCAGGAAGGGGAAAACATGCAAGTCACAGTGTGCGAAAGAAGAATCCTTCCTCCTCTTAACACACACCAAGCAGTTGCTGAATGCCACCAAGTGGTCGGAAGTCGGATTTCAATCCTTCAAACTTCAATTGGCGACTGGAGGGATCCGTTCATTGATTACATTATGTTCGGAATCCTACCTGAAGATCCAAAAGAACGGGTAAGCATCCAAAGGCGAACCCCAAGCTTCCATTTGGATATTCCTTCAAAAATCCTTTACAGGAAATCCTTCAACGGAGTACTTCTACGCTGCTTGTCACAACAAGAGGCTGAAGAAACACTCAAAGAAGTTCATGCTGGTCTTTGTGGAGCTCATCAGGCTGGACCTAAGCTCTATGATCAGATAAAAAGGTTAGGATATTACTGGCCTACCATGGTAGCTGACGCAATGCAATTTGCTAAGCGCTGCCAACGATGCCAAGTTCATGGAGATTACATTCACATGCCTCCAGAATGGCTACATCCTACAGCGATCTCATGGCCTTTCGAAGCCTGGGGTATGGACATCATAGGTCCTATTTCTCCCCCTTCAAGCAAAGGTCATCGCTTCATCTTCGCCGCTACGGATTACTTCTCCAAGTGGTTAGAAGCATTTGCGTTTAACGAAATGAAGACCTCATCAGTCCTTCAGTTCCTACGCACCAACATCATTTGTCGTTTTGGCATACCCAAAAGATTCGTCCATGATAACGGACCACAGTTCCGGGATCATCGATTCTACAGGTTCTGCGACAAATACAAAATCCAAAGCTGTCCTTCGACTCCATACAATCCGGCAGCAAACGGGTTAGCAGAAGCTTTCAACAAGACACTCTGCAAAATCCTCAAAAAAATGGTCTCTAATCACAAAAGAGACTGGAGCGACAAAATGTCTGAAGCTTTGTGGGCCTATCGAACCACCGTTCGAGGACCAACCCATAGCACACCATTCTCCTTGGTCTATGGATGCGAAGCTGTCGTGCCCTTGGAAGTACAAATTCCTTCCTTGAGGGTATCCTTGCAAAATGACATGACTCAAGAAAGCAATGTCAAATTGCGACTCCATGAGCTGGACAATCTCGATGAGAGACGGCTCGAAGCTCAACAAAGCATTGAACTTTACCAAGCACGTATGGCAGGATCTTTCGATAAAAAGGTCAGGCAACGCGCCTACAAAAAGAATGACTTGGTTCTTGCGGTAAAAAGACCAATGGTCTTCGCTCACAAGTCCAAAGGCAAATTTGAGCCAAAATGGGAGGGACCCTACGTCATCGACAAGGTTTTCTCTAACGGCGCATACGCACTCCTAAACATGGAAGGTGACAGATGTATGCTGCCCATCAATGGCAAGTTCTTAAAGCGGTACTACCCTTGAAGACTTACCCAACTGGGTAAGAGCAATGCCTGTATGGCCAAAACCGGTTTCCAGGTACACGCTCGCTAAACCCACCCTTCTTTAGAATTTTCATATCAAATGTTGAAATTTCTAGAAATCAAAAACAATGCTTACTTTCATCGTTTCATTGTTCAACAAAAAAAAAATATCCAAGTTTAGGAACCTTTCCCTAACTTGACCAAAATTTTCAACCCTTGAACCCAAAATTCATGGTTTGAAACAAAAATCCGGATTCAGGGATTTCCACCCTAGTCCACCCTGCCTTTTACCGCCAAAATGGTTTTAGGTCAAAATTTATGACCCTCGTGTCTTTAAACAAAAAAAAATGGTTTTTCAAAAACCGCGAGGAAGCGACGCTTAGTCGATACTCGCACAAATCGGAAGCAAGCGAACCACGTTCGACACTTCCAAAATCGCAGGGAAGCGACATTTCGTCGATACTTGCAAAATCCAAAAACTGTGGAGACGCAACATTTCAGTTGATATCCACAACCCAAATTTCAAAGGTTCGAAAAAACCTAAAAAACTGTGGAGACGCAACATTTCAGTTGATATCCACAACCCAAATTTCAAAGGTTCGAAAAAACCTAAAAAACTGTGGAGACGCAACATTTCAGTTGATATCCACAACCCAAATTTCAAAGGTTCAAAAAAACCTACAAAACTGTGGAGATGCAACATTTCAGTTGATATCCACAACCCAAATTTCAAAGGTTCGAAAAAAACCTAAAAAACTGTGGAGACGCAACATTTCAGTTGATATCCATAACCCAAAGGTTCGAGAAAACCACAAATTTCAAAAATCGTGGGGGAAACGACATCAAGTCAGTACCCGCAAAACCAAAATTTTTGAAAAGCAAGGATGCGACATTCCATCGATACTTGCACCCAAATCCGCGAGGATGCGACATTCCATCGATACTCGCAACCGAATGAGCAAGGATGCGACATTCCATCGATACTTGCAAGAACATTCAGCAGGGAGGCGACTTTTAGTCGATACTTGCATTTTTTGAAAACCAAACCGGCTATAAATGCCACAAACAGGCTATAAATGCCACAAACCGGCTATAAATGCCATCAAAACAGGCTATAAATGCCACAAACCGGCTATCAATGCCACCAAAACAAAACCGGCTATCAATGCCATAAACAAACAAAAAAAAAACTTGGATTTAAAAAAAAACCCGGCTATCAATGCCACAAAACAAACCGGCTATCAATGCCACCAAAATTGGCTATAGATGCCACAAAAAAAAAACTCGGCTATCAATGCCACAAGAAAAGCTGGCTCTCATGCCAAAATTGGTTTCCATGCCACAAACAAAAAACCTGGCTTTCATGCCAAAACAATCACTTGACAAAAGATTTTTCACAAAATGACAACCTTTTGATCAAATCCCATTTAGCAATTACTTTTATCACAAAAAGATTCAAGTGAGCGTAGGGATAACAAAAAAAAAAAGAGAGCATCCCATTTAGCAATTACTTTTATCACAAAAAGATTCAAGTGAGCGTAGGGATAACAAAAAGAGAGCATCCCATTTAGCAATTACTTTTATCACAAAAAGATTAAAGTGAGCGTAGGGATAACAAAAAAAAGAAAGTGTTCACAAGCACTACACAAAAAAAAAAAAAAGAGTACCAAAAAATACATGTGGTACAAAAAAAAAAGTGTTCACAAGCACTACAAAAAATAAGTACCAAAAAAATACAAGTGGTACCAAAAAAAAAAAAGAAAAGAGAGAAGGATGGTTTCTGTAAAAAAAAAAATATACAGGAGCTCAATCAAAAATGGTCTCCAGCCAAGAGTTCAGCTCCCCAAGCAAACTTTTAGCCTCAGCCGTCAAGGATTCCAAGGCACGCTTCTTCAGGAACCTGCCATGAGATGCTGGAGTGGGCTGTACCCCTTCTCTCACACCAGGAAGCTTGCCTCGAGCAGTTTGCCATTGTTCATCCTCATCAGACTTCCTTTTGAGAACCCGTTCGGCATCTGCAACCTGGTGAATCAGGGCACTCTCCCTGTCGCGAGCCTCTATTATGGCAGTCCACTTGGCAGCGACTTGTGCCTGCAAATGCTCAAGATGTTTCCTGGCCTCATCGACCTCCCTGTCAAGGATGTTGAGGTCATGTGTCAGCCTGATGATGGCTATCTCTTCTAAGTTCCTCTTTCGGACTGCCTGCTTCCTGCTTTCTGTAGCCTCATCCAGGTCAGACTTAGCCTTATCAGCAGGGTCCAGGAACATCTCCTTGAAGAACTGGTCATCAGCCAAACTCACGGTCTCAAACCACTTGTCACCCAGTGCAATGATCCTATCAACGATCGCCCTGGCACCTGTGACATCCAGACCAGCCTCTTCAGCATCACTGAGAATCTCCTGCACATGCTGGATCATGCCAAATCCGACTTCCAAGTGCCCAGAGAAGAGAGTCTCAATCCAAGAGCTCAGAACTCGCACCACCACCTTCTTCGCAAAAAGAAGAGATGGCCCAGCTGAAGATTCGCCCAACTCCGTTGGTCGGCTACTCATATCATCATCTGTTGAAAGAGTAACAAAAGAACTCTTTCCAGCTGAAGCTGCTCCTGCTCGGGAAGGAATCTCAGCGCGAGGAATCTCCTCAATATTGTCAGAGCTGGTCCCAGGAATCTCTACCTCTGGATCAACCTCTGGCATCTCTTGCTCTGGAAGCGACGGATCCTCCTCTGCCACTTCAAAACCTGCAAAGGAAACACAAAAAGGTATGAATATGACCCTGTTTGAAAATCATTATCAGAGTTATAACTACAAAATACCTTCTTCGACGACTGGCGGAACACTCTCTTCCTCCATGAACTCATCGAAAGCATCATCAACATTTGCGTCCATCGATGGTTCAAAGTCATCAGAACCCTGTGGCAAGTCAGCTGGCAACAAAAATAAAATGTGTTAGCAAGCCAAGTCACAAACAAAAAAAAAAAAAAAAAACAGAGAGCAAAAGAAGTCGTACCAATTGGAGATTCTGGATTTACTCCAGAGTCCCTCGGTTCTTCTTTAGGTGCCTCAACAGGATCCATCACCACCTCATCGGTTGGGACCTCCGGCATCACCAAGTCTTCCTCTGCTAAAAAAAAAAAGAAGAAAAGCAGAAACAAGAAGCAAATCATAACATGGAAAAAATCCCATGAAAAGAAATGGAAAGAGAAAAAGGAAGAATCATACCTTCACCAACGGTCTCTTCTTCTCGGCTTCTCTTCTCTGGAGGCTCGTCAGCATCCACTGGCACATCCTCATTGATAGTAAGAGGAACTTCCAAGTTAGGAGAGTCCTCATGCTGCCCCTTGCTGCGATGATGACTCCTCCTCCTCTTACTTCTGCGGGCTCGCTTCTTAGAGGAACCTGCCCCGCTGTCAGAGTCAGGTTTGCCACTCGACTCCTCACTGGATGGTCTGCTCTTGCCAGTAGACTCCACGGAAGCTTGCCTCTGTGCCGCCTGCATCCAAGCACCAAGTTCGGCTTCCTCCTGTTCTAGCTGCTCCAAAGCCTCGTCAGGTATTTCTCGAATAGCTTCAGAACCGATGACGCCCTGGTCACCGAGAAAGCCTATCTTGTGCTTCTCTCCAGAAAGGAAGGCCCAAACTTCCTCTCGCCGGATGCCATCCGACTTTCCAAGGCCCTTTCCAGATGCCAGCTTCACATCAAGCTCCTTCCTGGAAAGTCCCCGATATGCCGAGAAGCTCTCCGCGAACCACTTCGCAAAGCCGGCAGTCCGGGAAGTCAGCAACACAGGATAAGAAATCATGGCTGTAGTGTCTTCAGCACTATAGAAAGCCCATGCATTTCTCCCGTCCTGTAAGCCTCCAAAGCGCTTCACCATGCTTGAAGGCGCTCCAACAACGCCTTGAGAAAAGCCAAGCTGCAAAGCAAAGCGAGAGGGTACATACGGTTGGATGTCGACGAAAAGATGTCTGCGGTACACCATCGTGCCGACACGTATGCTAAAAAGCCACTCTCTCTCTGCATTTGTCAAGGAATAATGCCTTCCCGACCCCGCCCTGGTAGAATCTCGGGAGGCACCAAAATCAAAAGCCTTCTTCCGCAACTCCGGAGAAAGCTTTACTGAAGATTGCCCCATCTCGACGTCCCTGAACCGTCGGATCCTCATGCGGGCAAACAAAAGTGATTCGGACACGGCTTTGCCCTTAGCCAGTCGAATCATCAGAGGATCATCATCCTGTGCAGCACCCAGCCGATGGAAGCCAGGACAGTGGTATACATACCACGAATAAAAGATATGGGCTGAAAATACCCTATTCATGGGAAGCCCAAGCCGAACCAAAAAAGCAGCAGCCTGCAGTTCGGTACACAGGTAGGAGTAAAGAGCTGGCACCAAAGCAACCTGCTCTCCAAACGCCATCTGACAAGCCGGGAAAATACAATGCGGCCTGATGTGCGTTCCATCTCCTCCAGCAAATACAGCCTCACCAAGCCAATAAGTGAGGTAAACGGCGAGATCTCTCCGCAGTGCAATGTCAGGACATATGGCGTTTGTACTTGCACAGAAATCTCTCAACTCTTCTTGCATGGCCAAGATCTTCTTTGAACTTGGATCCTGAGCTCCGGCTTCCTGGGTCACGCTGTCAGAAGACTCCCTGCTATCAAAAAAGTTGGGCAATGAAGAGCTAAAACTCTTCCAACTACTGGATCTAACTTTCGAACCCCCCTTCTCCTTCAAAAAATCATAGAAGGCGACGAGCTGAAAGTATAAAAGCCTGAACTCCTCAGACTGCCCCTCGAGGACGCTGTCAATCGGCATAAACTCCTCATAGAGTTTGCCGAGGATGGGCAATCCGGTAATAGCGCTCAGCTCCTTCAAAGAAAAACCAATCTCACCATTCGTCACAACGAAGGTATTGGTTTGTGGGAGGAACGACTCCAGCATAGCCATGAAGGCCTCGTCGGAAAAGATCACGGTCTCCCTAAAGGCGCGGACCGCATAAAAAATCCCGGCTTCCTTCAAAACGGCGCCACCAATCAGCAGGACGCGATCAGTCCACGACTTCCACTCAGAGTCAGCATTGAAACGACCTCGAAGTCGAAAAGGCTTGATCCAATTGCTGCCGTCACCACTGAAAATACCAAGGCCCACCGGTCTCAAATCGACCGACGGATAATCAGAGCCCTGGTAGCCGCTGGATGGCATCAACAGGTCCATATCAACAGGCGACCTCTCCGTATATCCAGGAGAACCGCCAACAAAAACCCCGGTCTTGATTACATTTGTCCTTCTCACCCAGCTTGGAGGATCTTCCCTCTTAGGGCACGTGGGGGCAAGGCTCAGAATCGAGACGGTGCGATCAAACATCGACCGGGTAGTAACAGTCTTCTTCTCACCATCTGCTGTGAAGGAAAACTGAAAACATCTCCTCTGGTATGTAATGTCATCAGGGACTGCATCACCAAAGAAGAAGGTAGGCTTGGGCAAAACGCTCTGATCTTCCATCACCCATGGACGACTGCTTACCATGATCTTATAAAATTCCTCTCCCTTGAGAGTAATCAGTCGCTGCCTCATCTCATCTCTGTTGAGGGAGTCGCACTCTTCCAGATTTCTCTCAACATACTGGACCTTCTCAAAAGCCTGCCGAACGGCCGGATTAGAAGATCTAGAAGATCGACGAGGTACGCTTGTAGCAGGCTCTTTACCCTTGTTCGCTCTGGAGGAACCACCTGAAAAGGATGGAAAAGAAAAAGATCAAACATCAAAATGACAGAATCTCGCTAAAAAAAAAAAAAAAAAAAAAAAAAATCTTGCGAAATTTTGACATGATGACGGGGCAATTCCGAAGAAAAGGAACTATCCCGAAAGAAATAGAAAGCTTGAAGATGGGCTCAACATCGCTGCGAGCTCCGAAACTCCAAACTTTCGAAACCTAAAAGTCTCCGCAAAATCAGGAAGGGCTCAACATCACTGCGAGCTCCAAGTTCCAAAATTTGCAAAAACTTTCAGGTATGCTATCACATCATGCTACAAATTTAATTTACAAATTAAAGGCATGCATGAACATCTTGGTTTGCGAAAAAAAAATGCATTATCATGATGAGCAAAAAAAAAAAAAAAAAAAGAAAAGAAAAGAAAAGAAACTCTCTCTAAAAAAAAGAGGGGAAAGAAAACAATAAAAGAGAAAGAAAAGAAACTCTCTCAAAAAAAAAAAAAAAGGGGAGGGAAAGAAAAAAAGAAGAAAAAAAAAAGAAAAAAATGAGGGCTGGCCCACAGGCCGTGGCCCACAGGCCACGTGGCCGTACGGCCAGATCCGTACGGATCTGTCCATACGGCCCACACAAAAAAAAAACATGAAAAAAAAAAGAAAAGAAAGCAAAAAAAAAAACGTGTGAAAAAAAAAGGAGGCAAACACGTGAAAAAGAAAAAAAAAGAAGAAGAAAAGAAAGAAACAAAAAAAAAAAAAGAACTTTTTTTTTCTACAATGGAGTTTTCTTGAAAAAGAAGAACTTACTTGAAGCCATTGATGGAGAAGAAGAAGAAAACTCTTGAAGATCTTGAAGAAGAAAAGCTCTTGGTCTTGAAGCCCTCTTGAGATTATTGCAAAAGAAAGTAATAAGAGCAAGAGATCCAACCTTCTCCTTGCTTTTATAGAAGAGAACAAACCAAAGAAGGGAAGAAGAAAGAGGTAAGTGTTACTAATTAGTAACCTTACCAAAAGAAAGAGATTAGAAAGATTCTTTCCCAAAAGAAAGATATCTTGAAGGATTTTCTCCCAAAAAGAAATCAATGAGAGATTTTCTCCTAAAAGATATAATCTATGACGGATTCTTTCCCAAAAGAAAGATATCTTGAGATATTCTATCCCAAAAATAAAGGGATCATGAGAGATTCTCTCCAAGAAAAGATATTCTTAGATATTCTCTATCCAAATGAGATATTTTTGGATATTCTTTACAAAAATGACACCATATGAGATCTAAGCCATTTCAAAAGCTTAAGGTCCCATGGGTTAGCCCATATGAGCCAGGTTTGACCACCTAGGCACAAAAAAAAAAAAAAAAAAAAAATATTTGGGCTTTTAGTCTAAGAGAAATCCCTCTTACCAAGAGCATACAAAAATGGTTCCATGCCTCTTTTGAGTTGATTGGACCATACAAAAGAAAATTCCAAGCCCCATGAGCTTCCAAAAATCAAACCATCAAGCCTCATCTACCAAATTGAGCCAAATTCTTGAAATTGACATTCCATCAAACCAAATCCCGGTCCCCTAACTTGCCACATACAGCCTGTTAGGTCACAAGACCAAAACCAAAAACCAAAACCTGATCCCCTAACTTGCCACATACAGCCTGTTAGATCACAAGATCAAAACCAAAATTGATCCCCCAACATTCCACATACAGCTTGTTGGGTCACACGATCAAAACCAAACCTGACCCCCTAACCTGCCATATATAGCCTGTTAGGTCACAAGGTCAAAACCCAAATCCACATCCCTGATGTCATCTTCAAAACTTTGCCTCGAGATGGTACGTGATCCCTTTCACTACCATAAAATTCCCCTGGAAGCTCAGAAGGCTACAAATACCAAAAAGAAAGATTGCTCAAAGACTCTTGGTCAAGTCACAGGCTCTCCTTCAAAAATCTCTTCGAGGCACATCGACTACAAAAGTTAAGCAACTCGCCGCTGTACCTCGAGGGGGCATTTGTTGACACAAAAAATGTCACTTTGCCTTTTCAAGATCCAAAGAGCTACATGAAGTCGCAACCTGCCATAAATAGGCAATGCTGCTTCCAAAAATCAAATCTTGTCAGAATCAAACAAAAACTGCAAGATTCTTCCAGACAGCCAAAAGAGGAGTACACATGAAGTTTCGGGCCATTTCAAAATCATTTGGCCTAACTTCGCTTCTCCGACAGCCGAAATGGAGCTCTCGGCGACAAAAGCTCTCCGGGACCATGGTTTCCAAGACAGAGCCTATGGATCATCTTAAAATGACTCCAATAGGTTCCCTGTCAAATTTCAAGTCAATCGGACATCGATTGACCGCACATCAAACCGCGACATCTTCATCGCGACAAAAAGCAAGTCTACAGGTGATAGGACCCCAAACGGCTTCAAAAGCCTATGGTTGGTCTTATTTATTGCTCAGGAGGCTTCACACCAAATTTCAGGTCATTCCGACATCGTTTGGCCCAGTTTCAGCTTCTGACAGAAAAGCGGCAGCTCTGCGCGACAAAGTCTTCGGCTTTCTCAGGAAATTGGAAACTTTGCAAAATAAAATGCAAGGATTCTCATCAGGTTTCCTACAAAGAAATCAGGCCAATAAATGGTGAAAATGTCAAGGAAAAGTACAGAAGAAAAAAGAATAAAAAAAAAAGCAAAAACGGACGCAAAACGGGACACGAAAGGGGGAAAACCCCCCCCAAGGTCGCAGACCCCTGCGACCCTGGGCCAGGGTCGCAGGCCCCTGCGACCCTGGGCCAGGGTCGCCGGCGACCTTGGACCCCGGGGTCGCCGGGAAAGCCCCGGAAACCCCGGTTTTCGCCGTTTTTTTCGCGATTCGAAGGGCCCAGCCTCTGGTACTTTCCAAAATTCATGCTTTTGAGACACCAAGTCCTCTGACATCCGTCCAAAACACGGGTAAATCATCAAGAGTATCGAAGACAGTATTGATCGCCACCCGGTCAACCAAAAAAAGTGTGCTTTCCACCCGACCGATCGAGAAATAGACAGGACAGATGGCACCGACCCGCTGTTGACAACAAACACCTGAAATTACATGATCATCTGATGTCGATCTACATGAAGATCCATCGATGATCATCAACAGAAGAATCTCAAAAGACGTGGCATGGCCCGCGACTCTTCAGCTGCTCGGCGACCACTTAATGCGATTAATTGACTAGCTTTATTATAGTCATTAATCCATTTCTTTGGACGGCCCAATCAGAAGCAAGCATTCGGGAGTTACAAGTCAAGAGATTCATGGCATTTAACCCATGAAACTCCTCCCATCATGGCGATTAAAGGCGATTAAATGCCCTCAATCTCCTCCGGCCAATCAGAAGCCAAGAAAAAGGAGTTACAAAATAAACAATTCAATTTTGTAACTCCTCCCATTATGCGGCTTAATGACAATAAAAGCCCATAAACCCACCTAAAAGGCTACCTAAAAGCCTATAAATAGGAGGGCTCTCCAAGAAGAAAAGACAACGAACATCAGCAGACAGCAGTCAGAAATCCAGAGAAAGGAAAAAGAGAGAAAACTCTACGGAAGTTCTACACCGGCCACCGCAACAAGGTGACAAAAGTCCCTTGGGGGGTCCCCCCCCCCCAAGGTCCTTGCCTTCTCCTCCTGCCTCCAATGGCTTAGATATGGCTTTTCAGCCCGTCTACTCGGTTTTTTATTGGACATAGGACCTTCCTTTGGTCTTTGTCCTCTAAAAACCCGAGGTTATAGCCAAGCCAAGCGAATCAATAGCATCCTCTGTTCTCATCTGCATGGATGATGGCGAAGCCCACATATGGCTTGCGACCGTCAATCTAAACGAGTCCCCCACAATCTCCTGAGAAGTTAGATCCTCCTTTTCTTGCTTTTCATTGTAGTTTGTATTTTTTCAAAAGAGACAAAAATCACAATTCTTGTCTTTCATTGTTGATAAGGATTGTAAATCGGCTATAAATGCCAAAATCGGCTATAAACGCCAAAAATCGGCTATAAACGCCAAAATCGGCTATAAATGCCAAAAAAATCGCCTTTCACGGCAAATCAAGAAAATGTCTCTTTTCTTAAATATATGTGCAATGGAAAACTTGAAAGAAGTTGATTTCCCTTTTACTTGCGAAGGTTGATCCCCGGATCACCACTTGCAATTCCAAGTAAAATAGAAAATCTGGCACACCCACAAAAAAAGAAATGTTGATGCACGCCCCTGCCCCCCGGTTACGAAAGGGTCGGACCCGACGGACTCCCACGTCCGCCGACCTCGGTAGAACCGAGCATTGGAGCGCGGTCCATCAGAGGATGTAACTTCCCCGGTACGTGGGCAATGAAGTGTACTCCACACTTCAAAGGCCATGTGCATGCAGTCGCAAAAGATGTGTTGTTTTTAAGTTTTAAGATCCATCTATGATAGCTATTTTAGTGGTTTGCTCATACTACTAGATGAGTGCATGTGTTTATCTAATCTCTGCCTACTAAGGTCCTAACACAACATTTTGTTTGCAGAAATCCCTCAAAAGTTGGCATTGGTCTGAGCCTATATACCTTAATGGCCTGAGAGTAAGAGATGAGGACCAAGAGAAGGGAAAGAAAAGAATGGAGAAGGAGATGGTGATAATTCACCCGATGAAGTAAGTTCTACTACCATATTAATGTAGCCCACATGTTCATCTCTCTTTACAGTTTGAAGAAGTAAGATTTTTTGTCGTTAATTACTATTGCTACTCATGATCTATAATAGGTTTTGCTATTTGAGGAGGAGAACCTTTTGATTAAAAACCGTCTTCATCAGGTGAATCGACCCTATCATATTAGCAAACTCTATCCCTATCATATGCTTTTTTGTACAAATAGCACTTGAACAGAGCCAACATAACTCACTTCCCAAGGTAGCTTAATATTAGAAACAACTTTCTAATTTCAAATTCTCCGAATGCAAGCATTTTGATCAGACCAAACTACCATTGACACTGAAATCTTGATAACCATGTGAATGTAAACCCGTGCAGACAACTGAATGGTTTGAGTCATTGGTGTCTTTCATTTCCTTTTGTTGTGCAAAGTATTGGCATCTCTTTATTATCATTTTTAACTTTTCAGAACTTTTGAAACACTCAGCCATAAATTCTCTGAATGCAACTCTGTTTGATTAATGTGAACTATGGAGTAATTCAAAACACTATTGTTAATGTGGAAAAGACCTATTTTTTATTTCATAAATGATTATTATTGAGCTATTTACACTATTTTTCTTGTGTAAGTGTATTGAAGAGCATGCAAAACTTCCTCTTAAAATTTACAAGCGGTTCTGTATTCTTTTTCTCATTTTCCATGTGAAATGTAGATCAGTTACTCATGCACTTATAAATGATTATTTCGATATTTCTACTCATCATTATGTTTATGTAATGTAAGTATAAACTATAATTGGGGCATATGTGTATGTTTATGTATCCCAAAATTTTCAGGAATGGAGAAATCATTCATAAGCGGCCCAGCTTGTGGGGCTTGTGTATGTCTCCACAACCCACACGTTGAATTAGCACCAAACCAGATTATCAATTCACTTGAGTTGAATTAGCACCAAACCATACTACCAAACCAGCTTGTGGGGCTTCGCCTGGTTTCTTGTGCTTTGGGATAAGCTTGAACATATGTTATTATTATTATTATTATATTTTTTTCAGGAAGCTCAAGCGTGAGTGGAGTTCAAGGGAGGCTCTCAGCATTGTCATTGTTGCAAGGCAAGGTTATCAAAGACTCTTTGGAGTACAAGGAATCATGAGTTCTGGATTGCTTACTATCATGGTACTAAACACGGAAATTGAGTTTTGGGTTGAGAGAAAAGATGTGATTCTTTTACTATTGTGTGACACTCAGAAAATTCCCTATGAAAATTATAGTTTGTAAGGAAACTAATTTTGTATATGAAATAGGGAAAAAGGCCCATGAGATTTCTGTCGTTCCTTTTTTTTTGGGTTTATTGGTTTGATCTTGGCAGATTCTAATTTTTACTGTACGTTTACACTTATCATTTTCGTGGTTACTTTGGTTCTAATTTTGAGGCAGATTTTGACTATCTAAACTTTATTTTTGCACTGTTGCTTGTGGTAGAGGAACTAGTATTGTAGAAAGCACAAAATGATTGCTTACCTGGTACAAGATATATGCAGCAGTTATGTTAGTGATGCTCGACAGTAATTGTGGAACTTGAATCTGCAGGACCGAGATAGACAACAGTAAAGAGCAAGATGTCTATACTCTATATAGCATTTTTAACTGGTTTTATTTTTTTTAATTGAATTACACATGAATTCATCTTCGTCACCATTATGTCTCTTGCATTTGGTCTAACTGGTAGTGATCATGATTTAATTTTTTTAATAAAAGAAAATTAATTTTTTTTATAAAAAAAACAATTAAGGCGCGCCTTGCGAGCCATAAATTAAAAATCGCCAATTCTTTAATGGCCTGCACTTGCAAGTTGTAAAAACATATACTTAATTACGGCTTGCATTTGGAGCCGTTAATCAAATTGTACACAACCCATTTACAGCCCACAAATGCAAGCTGTGTAAAACATTTTTCGTTTTAAGTATTCACGGCGTACTATGTGTGCCATAAACTTAAGCACACCAATGCTTTAACTGCACTCAGTTTGCGTCGTAAAAGTTTAGTATTTACGACCTGCTTAGTAGGCAATAAATCTGGTCCAAACAGTCCTAACAGCATCATTTTCGGCATGCATTGATCCTACTTACGGCTTGTATATGCACGTTGTAATTACATCGAACCTTTTACGGCAGGAGCTTTTAAGCACGACCCCCGTGAGCCGTAAACTTACATTTACGGCGCGCATGGCGCGCTGTAAAAGCCCTGAAATGGTGTAGTGACGAAGACAAGATGATGGATGAGAGGCAAAGACTGAAGCCCAGATTAACAAATGGTCCGATCTCAATGGCGCTTCTCTTCAGACGATCTTTCTCCTACTCCGCAAGATCTCTCTTCTGCTTTGTAAATCTCAGAATGTAAGTAAAGAAGAAGAAGAAAGGAGAGCACCCTTATTTATAGCAAAAAATAGGGCGCCTCATGATGGCGCCACTTCCAGTTTTGAAAGTGTTGCATCGATTACCATACGCACCTCTTCGAAATGACAGGGGAACCAATCAGGCGGTGACACGTAGTGCCGCCAGCTAGTCTTTCGCGCCAATTAAGGCACGTCATTTAATACCTCTGGCAGGCGAAGCGACTTCAGATAGAAATGAAGCGTCAGCGACCGAGACCGAGGTGAGATTCAAAGTCGAAAGTTTCCACCAGCCTGGGTTGAAAGCAACTCAAGTGCCACCTCGGAGGCACGGCCCTTTACCATCAAATCCAGGAAGGTTCTCCCATCATATAGCTTTCGACCTGAGAGAATTGAGGAACTCTAAGAGCTCAAAAGCTAGGGGCAATTGTGTGGGGGTATTTCATAAGAAGTCAAGATTATATTAGCTCTGGTAATAGTACCAACTAATCATATCTCAATATCGGCCACGCGCACCTCGGCTGCAGTGCTAGAGCGCCAACCGACCTCGGTCGATCCCGACCTAGGCATCGTGTCTCGGCCTCGGTCATGCATCTCAGCAACAGTGCCAGCGTGATAGCCGAGACGGGCACTGATGGCTGTATTCATTTATGTCATGGGACGTGTGACAAGACATGGGTACGTGTAGAAGCACGCCTTACCACCCATCATTCCCGACAGAGCGGCTTCTAGTGGCTACGTCCACACCAGGGCATGGCTCCAGGCAAGACCCGATGGGACTAGGCCCCAAAGTCAGCAGGATAAGGCCCCGATAAGACTCTCATTTAATGAAAAGTGACCCGACAGGACAGCCATTTATTGAAGAGTGGGCTGATGGGATTGTACCTGTCAAGTACAACGATCAAATCATGAGCTTACCGACCACAGTCAACTTCCCACCTCTTGTTGACACCAAAACTGTCACTTTGCCTCTTCAAGATCCAAAGAGGTACATGAAGTCGCAACCTGCTACAAATAGGCAATGCTACTTCCAAAAAATCAAATCTTGTCAGAATCAAACAAAAACTGCAAGATCCTTCAAGACAGCCAAAAGAGGAGTACACAAGAAGTTTCGGGCCATTTCAAAATCATTTGGCCTAACTTCGCTTCTCTGGCAGCTGAAAAGGAGCTCCTAGTGGCGAAAGCATCGGAGGCATCAAATCTTCGATTAGAGCCGATGGATGGTCTCAAAATAGATCCAAAAGGCTCCACGTCAAGTTCCGAGTCAAACCGACAATGTTTGACCCTACATCAACCCTCGAGCAGCTAAATCAAGCCTCTCGGTGGCAAGAACCACCGAGGCATTCACTCATCAGATAGAGCACATGGATGGCTTCAAAATGCTTACAAAGGGCTACACGTCAAATTTCAGGTCATTTCGACAACATTTGACCAGACTTTGACGCTCGGAAGCCAAATCAGGCCTCTCGGCGGCGAAGCTCCCTGGGACCATGGTTTCCAAGACAGAGCCCATGGATCATCTTAAAATGACTCCAATAGGTTCCCTGTTAAATTTCAAGTCAATCGGACATCGGTTGACTGCACATCAAGCCGCGACATCTTCATCGTGACAAAAGCAAGTCTACTGGTGATAGGACCTCAAACGGCTTTAAAACTCAAACAAAAGCCTATGGTTGGTCTTATTTATTGCACAGCAGGCTTCACCCCAAATTTTAGGTCATTCCGACATCGTTTGACCTAGTTTCAGCTTCTGACGAAAAATCAGCAACTCTGCGCGACAAAGTCTTGGCTTTCTCAGAAAATTGGAAACTTTGCAAAATAAAATGCAAGGATTCTCATCAGGTTTTCTACATGGAAATCAGGCCAATAAATGATCAAAAATCTCAAGGAAAAATACAGAAGAAAAAAGAAAAAAAAACAGCAAAAACGGACACAAAACGGGACAAAAGGGGGGAAAAACACCCCAGGGTCGCCGGCCCCTGCGACCCTAGGGCCCGGGATAGCCGGAAGGGCCCCGGAAACCCCGTTTTTCGTCGTTTTTTCACGATTCGAAGCGTCCGGCCTCTGTTATTTTTTAAAATTCATACTTTTGCGACACCAAATCCTCTGAATCCGTCAAAATCACGGGTCAATCATCAAGAGTATCAAAATCAACATTGATCGCCAACCGGTCAACCAAAAAAAGTGTGCTTTCTACCCGACCGATCGAGAAATCGACAGGACAGATGGCACCGACCCGCTGTTGGCAACCAATACCTGAAGTTACATGGTCATCTGATGCTGATCTACATGAAGATCCATCATTGATCATCGCCAGAAGAATCCCAAAAGACGCGGCACGGCCCGCGACTCTTCAACTGCTCGGCGACCACTTAATGTGATTAATTGACTAGCTTTATTACAGTCATTAATCCATTTCTTTGGAAGGCCCAATTAGAAGAAAGCATCCGGGAGTTACAAGTCAAGAGATTCATGGCATTTAACCCATGAAACTCCTCCCATCATGGCGATTAAAGGCGATTAAATGCCCTCAATCTCCTCCGGCCAATCAGAAGCAAAGAAAAAGGAGTTACAAAATAAAGGAATTAAATCCTGTAACTCCTCCCATTATGCGGCTTAATGACAATAAAATCCCATAAACCCTCCTAAATGGCTACCAAAAAGCCTATAAATAGGAGAGCACTCCAAGAAGAAAGACACACAGAAAACACACAACAGACTGCAGAAAATCCAGAAACTCAGACAGAAAAAGGCACAAAAATCCTGAGAAAGAAAGAGAGAAAACTCTGCGGAAGTTCTACACCGACCACCGCTACAAGGTGACAAAAGTCCCTTGGGGGTACCCCCTAAGGTCCTTGCCTTCTCCTTCTGCCTCCAATGGCTTAGACGTGGCTTTTCAGCCCATCTACTTGGCTTTTTATTGGACATAAGACCTCCTCTTTGTCTTTGTCCTCTAAAAACCTGAGGTTATAGCCAAGCCAAGCGAATCAATAGCATCCTTTGTTCTCATCTGCATGGATGATGGCGAAGTCAACACATGGCTTGCGACCGTCAATCTGAAGGAGTCCCCCACAATCTCCTGAGAAGTTAGATCCTCCTTTTCTTGCTTTTCATTGTAGTTTGTATTTTTTTAAAAGTGATAAAAATCGGAATTCCTGTCTTTCATTATGGATGAGGATTGTAAATCGGCTATAAACGCCAAAATCGGCTATAAACGCCAAAATCGGCTATAAATGCCAAAAAAATCGCCTTTCATGGCAAATCAAGAAAAATGTCTCTTTTCTTAAATATATGTGCAATGGAAAACTTAAAAGAAGTTGATTTCTGTTTTACTTGCGAAGGTCAATCTCAGGATCACCACTTGTAATTCCAAGTAAAATAGAAAATCTGGCACACCCACACAAAAGAAATGTTGATGCACGTCTCTGCCCCCCTCCGGTTACGAAAGGGTCGGACCCAAACGGACTCCCACGTCCGCCGACCTCGGTAGAACCGAGTGAGCAGAATGCACTGGTCCATCAAGCTGGCACACCCGGTGGGACTCGTTCATTTGAGAACACGATGCTAGAAATGAAATATTTGCATATCATATCTATTGCTCTATGCTTATACTTCTTTTCTTGATTCCCTGGCTACTTTCTAATTGGTGGCCTATGTCGGATTCTGCATCAAGAAAAAATGAGATGAGATTTTTTGGGAATTTCTAATTCGTTGAATTTGTTTCTACTCTTTCTCTTTTCAACAAAAAAAAAATCAAATTTTTCATTTTGGATTCGAAATTGAGAAACCTTGATCCTTTCCTATCGTTCATCGTGCTTGCAGAAATGTTGAGCCTGTTCGACTAAGGTTTTTGGCCATCGTTTCTCTTCGATGAGTTCATTAGAAAAAAAAATCGGATTTTTCATTCTGGATTCAAAATTGAGAAACCTTGATCCTTTCCTATCGTTCATCGTGCTTGCAGAAATGTTGAGCCTATTCGACTAAGGTTTTGGGCCATCGTTTCTCTTCGATGAGTTCATTAGAAAAACAAACAAAAAAAACAAAAAAATTAGATTTTTCATTTTGCATTCAAAATTGAGAAACATTGATCCTTTCCTATCGTTCATCGTGCTTGCAGAAATATTGAGCCTGTTCGACTAAGATTTTGGGCCATCATTTCTCTTCGATGAGTTCATTAGAAAATAAAAATAAAAAAAACAAAAAATCAGATTTTTCATTTTGAATTCAAAATTGAGAAACCTTGATCCTTTCCAATCGTTCATCGTGCTTGCAGAAATGTTGAGCCTGTTCGACTAAGGTTTTGGGCCATCGTTTCTCTTCGATGAGTTCATTAGAGATCTAAGAATATATATATAAAAAGAAGACATAGAATACTAAGGTTAAACCAACTGCGTTCTTTGATCATGGTTGATTCAAGAAAAGCCTTGTCCAGAGTGTGGAGACAGCTTGACTGTTCTAGGCAAGGGTCCTCCAAACGGGTTCATTAAGTAATCCTACCGTTACCTGGGGGCAATATCATCAATCGAGATTTCATAAGACCGGGCTAGGAGGCCTATGTGTACTCTCTCGTCTTTTTAAACAAAATTTTTTCAAAATAAAATGTTTTAAAATAAAAAATTAAAAATAAAAAAAATTTCAAAAAAAATTCTTAAAATAAATAGAAATAAATAAATAAATAAATAAAAAGATCTTTTTTAAAAATAATCTTGAAAAAAAAATCTTCAAAAAAAAAAAAAACTTCCGTCATTTTTCAAGAAATCTTGGTCTTCTCCTTTCTGAGCACTGGCGCTCGCGGAAATCGCTGAGCCCCTGTTCATATTGGAGTGCCTTTTGCTCTATTTGACGAACCCGATATTGGCCTTTCAAAAAAAAATCATCATTTTTGGATTCAGATCCGAGAAATTATGGTTCATTTCCTTCTGAATACTGGCGCTCGCGGAAATCGCTGAGACCGTATTTGGATCGGAATACCATCGGCTCTCTTTGATGAATCCAATCTTGACCTTTCAAAACAGGGAATCTCATCTCATGGATGCGGTCTCCAAACATTTGTGTCTAGCGGTACTAGTACGCCCTTTCAGGGTCTACTGTATTCGCGACCGGCACATTTGTAACTCCAACTTTATATTCTTTTTACCTCGAGCAAGCTCTGGTTCTCGATAAGTTGAATTTAAGTTCACAATTGCTTCTAGCAGTCACTGGGACGCTCATTCTGGGCTTACCATACATGCGATCAGAACAATTGTACACTCTATGGCTTTCTGCCTTCTTCATATTGCTTGGGTCATCTCCCTCGAGCAATTTGAAAAGATAAAACCATAGAACTTCCCATTTATGATCATTATATTCCTGTGATTACTAATGGATGTGGTCTTGTTTCAGAAACTTTTTGAAAACTAACAATGACAGCTTCACTAACCATTACCTTCGACGAGAACAAGCACCAACTTATGCTTCAACAAAAGCAAAGCACGCGCACCTACAAGCGCCCCATCAGCTGCCGAAGCGTCAACTCCCTCGGCAACTCTCTGAACTCCAGGTCGACCTCGACTCCCCGGACTATCGTCTTTGGGACGCTGGGACCATTCCCACTTCCTGAGGAACAAACTGCTCCTTCCAAGAAGCAGAAACTCGCCTCTCAACGTGTCACAACCGTGACACCAAAGGCGAGCACCAGAAGGCCCGAAGCCCGTGGCAACCCCACGAAGCCTCAACCCTCAAACAACTAGGTCTATCCCAAGACTTGGTCCCCAAGACCTTCACCAAAACAAAGAAGGTCCCAAACATCCACCAAGCCAGCATTCCTGGCCCCACTCAAGGAGAACCAGTTCTACCCTCTTGCTTACATGAAAGAGGAGAGACCCATCTCCAATCTGACTCTCAAGTCAACCCAATATGAACCGGCTTGTTCCTACAAGCCCAAAATCAAGTAATGCATCACTAGGCCTCTGCAAGCACCTGCTAAGGGCTACAAACCTACAGTTCGACCCTTCATCTCTACAGGCGAAGGACAGGGTTCGCATCCTGTCCTTGCCCAGCTACAAAGAAGATAGGCTCGGCTACTGCGCCCGAGGGAGCACATCCTTCATCGTCAAAGCCCAGCCAGAGCTGACCGAAGCTCAAATTGCTCGTCGTATACGCCGCCGCGCGTCGTATCGGCAAAAGAGACTAGAGAAGCAAAGGACCTAGCCTCCTACACTTCAAGTCTCTCCCAAATGGGTCGAAAAAGAAAGACCCAACCAAGTTGCAGCTGTCCATATGGTTGGAAAAACCAGAAGACGCCAAAAGTCAGCATCCAAAATCCATGTCCGACGTCCGATGACATGCAGCGTCTCCAGGACAAGAAGACATTCAGAAGAATCCCCTACTCCTTCAAGCAAAGGACGGCAGAGTGATCCTTCCTCAAGCTCTTCTTCAAAAAGAATGAGCCCCAGCTCAGTCACCAAAACAGTTTCCTCATTCGAATCCCGAAGGATGAACGTCCTGGCAACAAATTCTGAGCCATTACCCCGCAATCCACCTCAAGATGATGCGATCACCCGCATCCAGCAGTTGGAACAAGGCCAGCAGAGGATTGAAACTCTAATGGAAAACCTTCTCCTTGGCTTCCAAAATCAGGCGAACAATGAACCTCCTCCGATTCATCAAGACGATGAGGTAAATGGAGAAGAAAATGAGTCACGCGCCCTTACCGAAAGGATGTAGACAGTATCCTCGCCAAAGCAAAAGAAGAGGATATACTCAAGGAGCATGTGATTAAGCCACCATATCCTTTATGGATGGACTCGGTCCCATTCCCTACAAAATTCAAACATCTGACTCTCCAAACATATACGGGGAAAGGATAAGCCAGACAGCACGTCATCCACTTCAAGATCCTAACGGGAGCTGTCGCGGATCAAGATGCACTCAAGATCCGCCTCTTTGCAAGTACCCTAAAAAGTACGGCCTTCGATTGGTACTACACTCTGCCAGAGGACTCCATCCAAAATTGGGCCATGCTAGAGACACGCTTCTTGACTCACTTCAAAGGTGAGGATCATCCCGCTACTATGGCTCAGAGAAGACCCAGCCAAAACAAGAAGTCAAAGAAAATGCAGAGGCTTCCTCTGCCGCTTCACTGGAGGCAACAAAAACATCCCTTCCAGAGACTTCAAAGGGGGTAAGAAAATTCACTCTCAGTGATTTCATGCCACCTCAATTCAAAGAAGCCACGCAGGAGGCATCATACTCTTGCAATTCGGTAGTTGGACTCTCCATTGATGGATACGAGTCCAGCGACACCGATGATGGATTCGAATCCAACTACATAGACGAGTGGGAGGAGTCCCTTGAAACATGAGAATACCTCTCCGATGAAGAATGGGTTCCTGAGAATCATCTTATGCCCGTAATTTGGTATAACCCCCTACAGCCACAAGGATCCTGGTCTGATGATGAAGAAGACCAAGAGGCTGTACAAGAAAATGCTGTTGAACCAGCACCCCTCATTGCTCAAGTGGAAATCAACAATGTTGAGCCACAAAGAGTTGATGAAGAAGAAGATTTGGCTCCCATGCCTGATCTTGAAGAATATGCAAGGATCTTGCAGCGTCTCTCTCTAGAACTAGAGCAAGACCCCGTCAACGAGCCTCCTCGCAATCCAGAGTCTGAAGTCCCTGAAGACCATCAGGTACATCCTCCCTTAACTCCTGAAAATGGAGAAAATTGCTGGATAGACGATCCTCTTACATCCAAGGATGATTCTGACTCCGATCGGGCAACGTCTTCTGTCAGAGCTTCCTGTAATGTGATAATTCGGGATTATAGCTCTTCCGAAGCGTAGTCTGATGAGATCACTTATACTCCGGCTTCGCAAACACAAACTGCGAATGAATCCTCTGAAATGTTTCTTCGGAGTCTCGTCGGGTAAGTTCCTTGGATTCTTAGTTCGGAAAGCTGGAATAGAGCTTGACCCCATAAAAGTCAAAGCCATTCTAGAAATGCCCTCTCCAAGAACTTTGAGAGAACTCAAAGGGCTTCAAGGGAGATTGGCCTACATCAGACGGTTCATCTCCAATCTTTCGGGGAAATGCCGTCCATTCTCCCGATTGATGAAAAAAGGTGTAAACTTTGTCTGGGATGCTGACTGTGAAGCTGCATTCCAAGATATCAAGTCATACCTAACAAAACCTCCAGTGTTAGCTGCTCCTACCACTGGAAAACCTATCATCTTGTACACAAGAGCCCTTGATCACTCTCTAGGAGCTCTGTTTGCACAAGAAAATGATGAAAGAAAAGAAGCTGCTCTATATTACCTCAGCCGCATGCTAGTAAGTGCAGAGCATCGCTACTCTCCACTCGAAAAAGAATGTCTTGCAGTGATGTTCGCTGTACAAAAGCTACGACACTACTTGCTTTCCAACACAGTCTACCTGGTCTCGAGGGTCAACCTCTTGAAGGTCCTTGTCACAAAGGCAGGTTCTCTCAATTCCCGACTGGCAAAATGGTCCATCCTTCTGTCACAATTTGATATTAGGTATGTACCACAAAAGGCAATCAAAGGGCAAGCTCAAGCGGACTTCCTTGCAGAGCATCCACTGCCTAAAGATTCTCCATTCAGAGATGATCTCCCAGGCGAACCAGTCTACAATGTGGAGACTTTCTCACAAAATGCTTCCTGGGACATGCACTTTGACGGTGCAACCAGGACAAATGAAAAAAGACAGCTGATCTCGGGAGTTGGCATCCTCTTTGTTAGCCCCGACAAATACATGATTCCACACGCTTTCTCGTTATTGGAACCATGCACAAACAATGCAGCTGAATATCAAGCTCTGATCCTAGGATTGGAACTCGCCATCGAATCCGGTATCACCATGCTGGAAGTCTTTGGAGACTCTCAACTGATCGTCAACCAGATGAATCAGAAATTTGAAGTCAGGAAGCCTGATCAGCTGCCTTTCTACAACAAGGCACAATCGCTTCTGTAAAAGTTTGACATCTGCCACATCACCCACATTCGTAGAGGAATCCTTTCGCCTCTTAACACACATCAAGCAGTTGCTGAATGCCACCAAGTGGTTGGAAGTCGGATTTCAATCCTTCAAACTTCAATTGGCGACTGGAGGGATCCGTTCATTGATTACATTATGTTCGGAATCCTACCTGAAGATCCAAAAGAACGGGTAAGCATCCAAAGGCGAACCCCAAGCTTTCATTTGGATATTCCTTCAAAAATCATTTACAGGAAATCCTTCAACGGAGTACTTCTACGCTGCTTGTCACAACAAGAGGCTGAAGAAACACTCAAAGAAGTTCATGCTGGTCTTTGCGGAGCTCATCAGGCTGGTCCCAAGCTCTATGATCAGATAAAAAGGTGAGGTTAGTACTGGCCTACCATGGTAGCTGACGCAATGCAATTTGCTAAGTGCTGCCAGCAATGCCAAGTTCATGGAGATTACATTCACATGCCTCCAGAATGGCTACATCCTACAGCGATTTCATGGCCTTTCGAAGCCTGGGGTATGGACATCATAGGTCCTATTTCTCCCCCTTCGAGCAAAGGTCATCGCTTCATCTTCGCCGCTACGGATTATTTCTCCAAGTGGTCAGTAGCATTTGCGTTCAACGAAATGAAGACCTCATCGGTCCTTCTGTTCCTGTGCACCAACATCATTTGTCGTTTCGGCATACCCAAAAGATTCGTCCATGATAATGGACCACAATTCCGGGATCATCGATTCTACAAGTTCTGCGACAAATACAAAATCCAAAGCTGTCCTTCGACTCCATACAATCCGGCAGCAAACGAATTCGCAGAAGCATTCAATAAGACACTCTGCAAAATCCTCAAAAAAATGGTCTCTACTCACAAAAGAGACTGGAGCGACAAAATGTCTGAAGCTTTGTGGGCCTATCGGACCACCGTTCGAGGACCAACCCATAGCACACCATTCTCCTTGGTCTATGGATGCGAAGCTGTCGTGCCCTTGGAAGTACAAATTCCTTCCTTGAGGGTATCCTTGCAAAATGACATGACTCAAGAAAGCAATGTCAAATTGCGACTCCATGAGCTGGACAATCTCGATGAGAGACGGCTCGAAGCTCAACAAAGCATTGAACTTTACCAAGCACGCATGGCAGGATCTTTCGACAAAAAGGTCAGGCAACGCGCCTACAAAAAGGGTGACTTGGTTCTTGCGGTAAAAAGACCAATGGTCTTCGTTCATAAGTCCAACGGCAAGTTTGAGCCAAAATCGGAGGGATCCTACGTCATCGACAAAGTTTTCTCCAAACGGTGCATACGCACTCCTAAACATGGAGGGTGACAGATGTATGCTGCCCATCAACGACAAGTTCTTAAAGCGGTACTACCCTTGAAGACTTACCCAACTGGGTAAGAGCAATGCCTGTACGGCCAAAACCGGTCTCCAGGTACTCGCTTGCTAAACCCACTCTTTTTAGAATTTTCATATCAAATGTTGAAATTTCTAAAAATTTAAACAATGCTTACTTTCATCGTTTCATTGTTAAAAAAAAATTCCATGTTTAGGAACCTTTCCCTAACTTGACCAAAATTTTCAACCCTTGAACCCAAAATTCATGGTTTGAAATAAAATCCGGATTCAGGGATTTCCAACCCAGTCCACCCTGCCTTTTTACCGCCAAAATGGTTTTTAGGTCAAAACTTATGACCCTCGTCACTTTAAACAAAAAATAGTTTTTTCAAAAAACCACGGGGAAGCGATGCTTAGTCTATACTCGCACAAATCGGAAGCATGCGAACCACGTTCGACACTTCCAAAATAGCAGGGAAGCGACATTTCGTCGATACTTGCAAAATCCAAAACTGTGGAGATGCAACATTTCAGTTGATATCCACAACCCAAATTTCAAAGGTTCGAAAAAACCTAAAAAACCATTGAGACGCGACATTTTAGTTGATATCCATGACCCAAAGGTTCGAGAAAACCACAAATTTCAAAGAAATCATGGGGAAACGACATCAAGTCAGTACCCGTAAAACCAAAATTTTTTGAAAAGCAAGGATGCGACATTCCATTGATACTTGCACCCAAATCCGCAAGGATGCGACATTCCATCGATACTCGCAACCGAATGAGCAAGGATGCGACATTCCATCGATACTTGCAAGAACATTCAGCAGGGAGGCGACTTTTAGTCGATACTTGCATTTTTGAAAACCAAACCGGCTATAAATGCCACCAAAACAGGTTATAAATGCCACAAACCGGCTATAAACGCCACTAAAACGGGCATTAAATGCCACAAACCGGCTATCAATGCCACAAAACAAACTGGCTATCAATGCCACAAAACAAACTGGCTATCAATGCCACAAAACAAAACCGGCTATCAATGCCACAAACCAAAAACTTGGCTTTCAAAAAATCCGGCTATTAATGCCACAAACCGGCTATAAATGCCACCAAACTCGGCTATCAATGCCACAAAAAAACTGGCTCTTATGCCACAAACAAAATCTGGCTCCCATGCCGAAATAATCATTTGACAAAAGATTTTCACAAAATGACAAGCTTTTGATCAAATCCCATTTAGCAATTACTTTCATCACAAAAAGATTTAAGTGAGCGTAGGAAAAATTAAAAAAAAAACATCCCATTTAGCAATTACTTTCATCACCAAAAGATTTAAGTGAGCGTAGGGAAAACAAAACAAAAAAAAAGAGTACAAAAAAAATACATGGGGTAACAAAAAAAAAAAGAAAAGGGAGAGAAGGATAGTTTCTGTTACAAAAAAATAGGAGCTCAACCAAAAATGGTCTCCAGCCAAGATTTCAGCTCCTCAAGCAAACTTTTGGCCTCAGCCGTCAGGGATTCCAAAGCACGCTTCTTCGGGAACTTGCCATGAGATGCTGGAGAATGCTGCAATCCTTCTTTCACACCGGGAAGCTTATCCCGAGCAGTTTGCTATTGTTTGTTCTCTTGAGACCTCCTTTCAAGAACTCGATCGGCATCTGCAACCCGGCGAATCAGAGCACTCTCCCGGTCGTGAGCCTCTGTTATTGCAGCCCACTTGGCAGCGACTTGTGCCTGCAGATGCTCAAGACGTTTCCTGGCCTCATCGACCTCCCTATCAAGGATATTAATGTCATGTGTCAGCCCAATGATGGCTAGCTCTTCTAAGTTCTTCTCTCGGACTATCTGCTTCCTGCTTTGTGTAGCCTCATCCAGGTCAGACTTAGCCTTATCAACAGGATCCAGGAACATCTCCTTGATGAACTGGTCATCAGCCAAACCCATGGCCTCAAACCATTTGTCACCTAGCTCAATGATCCTATCAACGATCGCCCTGGCACCTGTGACATCCAGACCAGCCTCTTCGGCATCACCGAGAATCTCACGCACATGCTGGATCATGCCAAATCCGGCATCCAAGTGTCCAGCAAGGAGAGTCTCAATCCAAGAGCTGAGAACCAGCACCACCACCTTCTTCGCAAAAAGAAGAGATCGCCCAGCTGAAGATTCGCCCCGCTCCGTCGGTCGGCTGCCCATGTCATGCCCTGTTGGAAGAGGAACAAAAGAACTCATTCTAGTTGGAGCTGCTGGAGAAGGAATTTCAGCACGGGGTATCTCCTCAACAGTGTCAGAACTGGTCCCAGAAGCCTCTACCTCTGGATCGACCTCTGGCATCCCTTGCACCCACTCCGATCTATCTTCAAGAAAGCTGACTTTTCAGGGCGCATATCAAAATGGGCAGTCGAACTGGGGCAGTATGACATCCAGTACCGTCCCAGGACTTCGATCAAAGCCCAAATCCTGGCAGACTTCATTGTAGAGTTCGTCTCCCCGAGCTCGACTTCTACTCAGCCTGGCACCGAACTAGGGGGCATAGGGCATGAGCGTGAAGTCACCGAGGTCGAATAATCCTCTCAGAGCCAAGATCCTATCTCGGCATGGAAGGTCTTCGTCGACGGCTCATCCACCTCCAACAGAGCTGGCGCCGGCATAATCCTCCAATCGCCAGAGGGACTGGTCATAGAGCAAGCCTTCACCTTGGACTTCAAAGCGACGAACAATGAAGAGGAGTATGAAGCTCTAATAGTAGGGCTGAATGGCGCCCGAATCCTCAGAGCCCAGCAATTGGTGGTTTTCAGTGATTCACAACTGGTAACTAGCCAACTCACTGGAGACTACCAAGCCAGGGACGAAAGGATGGCGGCCTACTTAGCCCTCGCGAAGAAACTGCTCTCGCACTTCCAGACAGCCGGGGTCAGGCAAATCTCTAGAGATACCAACACGCATGCTGATGCGCTTGCAAACCTGGCCTCCGCTATCGAAGCAGGAAAGAAAAGGACCGTTGAGGTCGGATCTATACCGAGATCAAGCCTAGAGCTCCACTCACCTCGGCAAGTCCTGTGCGCTGATCTCGGCCTGAGCTAGATGGACCCAATCATCTCGTACCTGAAGGACGACCGGCTCCCCGAGGACAAGCATGAAGCCCACCGAATCAAACTCAAGGCAGCCCGATTCTGGCTATCTCCCGAAGGCAAACTCTACAGAAAATCCTTCACGGGTCCCTACCTCCAATGCGTCCATCCAAGCTAGGTGGACAACTTTCTGTATGAGATCCTTGAAGAGTCTGCGGCAGTCACATCAGAGGGCGATCGCTGGCATACAGAGCCATAAGCCAAGGTTACTGGTGGCCGTACATGCAAAAGGATGCGCAGGTATACGCCAGAAGATCCGAAAACTGTCAGAAGTTCTCACACTCTCTTCATCAGCCAGCTCAAGACCTGAGTCCCCTCTCTAGTCCATGGCCTTTTGCTCAATGGGGGCTGGACATTGTGGGACCACTCCACCGAGCTCCAGGGAACAAGAGATGGCTGATAGTTGCTACGGACTACTTCACGAAGTGGATAGAAGTTGAACCGCTGTCCTCCATCACTGACAGGGACTCTAGGAACTTCGTGTGGAAGAACATCATAACGAGGTTCGGCATCCCCAGGACCCTGATTTCGGACAACGGGACTCAGTTCGACTCAAAATCCTTCAGAGACTTCTACCAAGAGCACGGCATCAGGAACCATTACTCCACTCCGGTGTACCCGCAGAGCAAGGGATAGGCCGAAATTTCTAATAAGGTACTCCTGGACGGCCTGAAGAAGCGATTGGACAAGGCAAAAGGGAGATGGGTAGAACAGCTTCCCAGCGTATTATGGGCACACAGAACGACTCCAAGACGATCCACCTCGGCCACACCCTTCTCTCTAGCCTATGGGATGGAGGCGGTCATTCCCTTGGAAATTGGCCTCCCCACCCTGAGGACAGAGTTGGTCGACCAAGGCCGAAACGAGACAAACCTGGCGATGGAGCTGGAACTAGCGGATGAGCGCCGAGAAGCAGCAGCCCTACGACTGACTGACTATCAGCAGCGGCTAGCCAGAGGATACAATGAGAAAGTCAAGGAAAGGAGCTTCTCAGTAGGAGAACTGGTCCTAAAGAAGACCCTGTCAGCTGACAAAGACCCGATGAAGAAAAACTGGCCCCAAACTGGCATGGCCCGTTCAGGGTGGTCTCACTGGCAGGACGATCCTCTTACAAACTTGAAGACTTAGAAGGCAGGCAGTTGCCGAGACCATGGAATGCATCTCACTTGAAGAAATTATATTTCTAAAGATGTAACAAGAGTCTCAGAATCAATAAAAGCAACGTTTGCCCCGTTATCAATCTCTGTCATCTCATCTCGTCTCAGTTTGGTAACTTCGGGTTCATAACACCCTGGGACCGGCACCGGGTTCATAACATCCGGGTCGCTTCCTAAATTCGGGGTTCATAACACCCTAGGACCGACACCAGGTTCATAACAACCTGGTCGCTTCCTAAATTCTGGGTTCATAGCACCCTGGGACCGGCACCGGGTTCATAACATCCGGGTCACTTCCTAAATTATGGGTTCATAGCACCCTGGGACCGGCACCGGGTTCATAACATCCGGGTTGCTTCCTAAATTCTGGGATCATAGCACCCTGGGACCGGCACCGAGTTCATAACATCCGGGTCGCTTCCTAAATTCTGGGTTCATAGCACCCTGGGACCGGCACCGAGTTCATAATATCCGGGTCGCTTCCTAAATTCGGGGTTCTTAACACCCTGGGACCGGCACCGGGTTCATAACATCCGGGTCGCTTCCTAAATTCTGGGTTTATAACACCCAGGGACCGGCACCGTGTTCATAACATCCGGGTCGCTTCCTAATTTCTAGGTTCATAGCACCCTGGGACCGGCACCGGATTCATAACATCCGGGTCACTTCCTAAACTTTGGGTTCACGCGCCCACGAACTGACTTAGGATTTATATATCCAGTCGCTCCTAAAACCTCGGATTCATATACCCTGGCGCTGACTTCGGATTTACACATCCAGTCTTCCCTAAAAACCTGGGTTCATGCACCCCCTGAGATGGTTCCCGGACTCAGGCTTTCACAGCCGAGATCCTCGAGACTCTGGGTTCATCTCGGTCCATGACAACTCGTCTCGGCCAATGTCAGTCCATTTTGGCCAGTAACAGTCTTTGAAAGTAAAAAGCAGTGCAAAGCACAAAAGTGCAGAAAAATAACACATAAAAGAAGAAAAGAGCGGTGCAAGCACTAAAGTGCAAAAAAGCGGCACAAAAATACAAATACAAAACTACAGAAAAAGACAGTACCAAGAAACAGTACAGAAAAGCAAAAAATGCTGAAGTATTGTACACAGATCATATGATCAGAAACTTTGTTCTCTTTATTTATTGTAATTACTTCATTACAAGGATTATAGAAAAGAAAGCAGAATACAGCGAGGAGGCTCACAGTCCTTTAAAAACAAAAAAGAAAGAGATGAGACTCGGAGACACTGATCTTCACTGACTCTTCAGTCCGGACTTCAGAGCCAAGAGCTCTTCAACACCCTCTAGTTTAGGAGCGAAGCTCAGACCCCTGGCCCGCTAACTAGAGATCTTCAACCGGAAGACCTCTCGATCCTGCCCGCTGCTTGCAGGTCTGGATATCCCACAAAAAGACCTGCAGCATGATTCCACGCAGGACCCTGTGGGATGAAAACAAGACCCCCAACCGCTCGGAGCGCCACCAACTCCCGGCTACAAGGATCTCCACACAGCCGCATCGACGGGAGTTGGCCGTGGACCCGCGTTCAGAGAGCGCGTAGTCCACGAGGATCGTCTTCAGAGAGCGCACAGACCACGACAGACAGTCCCTCCCGGAGAAAGCTGTGTTCTGGTGCAGGGGTTTCGCCCGGGTCAAATGTTCCTAAGGATCTGCTGAGCATGGCTGCCAAGATGGTTAACGGAAAGAGACAGGTCCCTACGTTTATACAAGAAATGAAATGTCCTAGTTCTTTTCCTCTATCCCATGGCGAGCCTGCTACTTCTACTTATAGAAGGAAGAAGAGCAGCCCGTCCCTCAAGAGAATTTATGAGGCGAGGTCTCCCACGCCCTACGTGGGATGCACGGTTTCTAACGAGTTAACTGACGGTACAGATGGTGACACGTGGAGCCATCCGCTCGTTTTCCTCATTGGCCGTACCGCCGCCCTTGCTGCTATTTATGGTCTTCAGAATACGGAGTATCAGCACAGATAACTATGAAGACCGTTCGGTACTCTCTCCAACTCAAAATTCACACGTCATGTCAGAAAAAGCGCTCAGCCGGACTCAAGCATAAAAGAGCCGAGCTCAAAAAGATAGGGAAAGAGAGAAAAGGAAACAAGAGTGCACAAGTAAAGAAGCTCCGCTTTTCATTAAAACTGAAGGGAATTACATTCAGAAAGAAAAGACAAAAAAAATTACAAGACAAAAAAATAAAAAAGCCGTCTCCACGAGCAGAGTCGACAAGACCGTCCCGAGGTCACGCTGGATCAGAGACGTGAGGAATAGCAGCCGTTCCAGTATTTGTCCCGACTTGTCCAGCAGCAGTCGCCTCGCAGGCAGGAACAACGACAAGAGGGACAGAGCTCGGCGTCGGAAGTGGAAACTGAGGGGGTTCCTTGAAGGACGGATGATCCTCCGAGACCCCGGCCTCCTTCAGGCTGGCGCGCCACCCTCTCACCTAGGCCTTATCCCTCACAACGAGGACTCTGTCCTTGTAGTAAGCCATGACCTGCACCCTGGCATCTTAAAAGTAGCATCACACTCTGACTCGAGTCTCGCCTCGGCCTTGTCTGCCCTTTTGGATTCGACCTGAAGCTGGGCCGTGAAGTCGTCTTCCAGTTTCACAATGGAGGCCTCGAGTTCGGCCACCTTTTTCCTCTCCGCCTCAGCTTCGCCCTTCGCTTGCTCGAGCCCCGCTGCGTACTCTCCTTCAGCCCTCGCTAATTTCTGAGTGACAGCATCTAGGGCTTCCTCAAGGTCGTTCTTCTCCACGGTCAGCTCGGCAATATCGACGCTGTACTTGTACAGTCTGTCGGCCACGACCATGGACTTCTGCACCGCCTATTAGAGAAACAAGGCATTCAGGACGAAAGTAAAAACATCCACTGATATTAAACAACTGGACAAAAAAAAATATAGAGATTCAGATGGGCTTACCGTGAAGCTCGACTGCAGCATCTACAGTATCAACTTTTGATTGTTGTACCTGTCCGGTTGAGCCATATCTCGAGGAAGGGAGCACGCCCGCCCAAGTGCCTCGAGGACGAGGGGATCGATCCTGTGGAGAACGCGATCGTCCATCGTCATCGGCCTCCCTGGTTCGAGCACGAAGCTCGGCTCCCATGGGCATGGGCCATCAGATGGCGAAGCCGCAGCCGAACTGGGACCTGCCTCGGTTCTCGGCCTTTTCTGCGGCCGAATCTCCTCTTGCCCGGCCTCAGCTGGGGGCGGACGTACCTCTAGTTCGGCAGGACTGGAAGGAGCAGGGATCTCTACCGCTGCCGCAAGAGAAGCCGCCCGAACCCCCGAAGAAGGAATCTCGAGGGGATCCGGATTCGTGGGCGCCTGAGGAGCTCGGGCGTCCTTAACACCAAGTGCGAGAACTTCGAGGTCCTCAAAAGATAGACGTCGGGTGCACCGCATCTCTGAGTTCGGCGAGGAAGCTTGGGCGATCTGACGCGACCTACTTCCTGAGGCCTCGCGTGGCCTCGACCCCGACGTGGAAGCCTGGGCACCGGACGCGACTCTGATGTCGGACGTCGCCCGCGAAGGCCCCTCTTCTATCCTGGCTCTAGGATCGGCCTGCTCTCGCTCAGCCTCGAGGTCGGCTCCTCCCGAACCTCCTAATCGGGGCGGCTCGGTTGTGCCCCTTATGTATCCACGATACTTCGGCCGGTACCCTAGCAGTGACCAAGCCGCCCTGGCCTCGTGGCCGTTGTATCGTTTCACTACGTTGAGCCAGGCGTCGTTCCTCGTCCAGATATACCGAGCAGCCCGCTTCCTCTCCTTCACAGCTGCATAGCAAAGGCATCAGTACGGCAAGATAGGAAAGGAAAACGCATATGAGGAATACACTAGTGAGGAAGATGGTATTTACTTGGAATGGTCCCGAAGTGGCGAGGAACCTGGTAGCCTCTATCGGTGTCGGCTACACCGAACTCCCAGTTACCCGAGACGTATAGGAGATCATCCCCGGCATATTTACTTGAGTCCTCCAGGTAGCGAACGAAGCCCTCCCGACCTGGCTTGGCCCGGAGATAGTAGGCATCTCCAGACCTGCATATGTCGTAAACGTCCTCGATATCGAAGACGCCGTGGTCGATGCCCAGGACCTCGTTCAACTTGGCCGTGCCCATCACAATCTTGAAGACGTTGGGCAGCAACTAGCAGGGGCAGAGGCACCACTGACTGAGACACCTCCTAAGAAGGGGGTGAAGGGGGAAACGAACCCCACTGATTGACCGTGCTCCTGCTCGGTTCTACCGAGGTCGGCGGACGTGGGAGTCCGTTGGGTCTGACCCTTTCGTAACCGGGGGGCACAGGCGCGCATCAACATTTTTGTTGTGTGGGTGTGCCAGATTTTCTATTTTACTTGGAATTGCAAGTGGTGATCCGGAGATCAACCTTCGCAAGTAAAAAGGAAATCAACTTCTTTCAAGTTTTCCATTGCACATACATTTAAGAAAAGAGACATTTTTCTTGGTTTGCCGTGATTTTTTGGCATTTATAGCCGATTTTGGCATTTATAGCCTTTTTCTGGCGTTTATAGCCGATTTTGGCGTTTAAAGCCGATTTACAATCCTTATTAATAATGAAAGACAAGAGTTGTGATTTTTGTCTCTTTTGAAAAAATACAAACTACAATGAAAAGCAAGAAGAGGAGGATCTAACTTCTCAGGAGATTGTGGGGGACCCGTTTAGATTGACGGTCGCAAGCCATATGTGGGCTTCGCCATCATCCATATAGATGAGAACAGAGGATGCTATTGATTCGCTTGGCTTGGCTATAACCTTAGGTTTTTAGAGGACAAAGACCAAAAGGAGGTCCTATGTCCAATAAAAAACCGAGTAGACGGGCTGAAAAGCCACATCTAAGCCATTGGAGGCAGAAGGAGAAGGCAAGGACCTTGGGGGGTGATACCCCCAAGGGACTTTTGTCACCTTGTAGCAGTGGTCGGTGTAGGATTTCCGCAGAGTTTTCTCTCTTTTCCTTCTCTGAATTTCTGTGCTTTGTCTGTGTCTCTGTCTGTGATTTTTCTTCGATCTCTTTCTTCTTGGAGAGCTCTCCTATTTATAGGCTTTTAGGTAGCCATTTAGGAGGGTTTATGGGCTTTTATTGTCATTAAGCCGCATAATGGGAGGAGTTACAGGATTTAAATCTTTATTTTGTAACTCCTTTTTCTTGGCTTCTGATTGGCCGGAGGAGATTGAGGGCATTTAATCGCCTTTAATCGCCATGATGGGAGGAGTTTCATGGGTTAAATGCCATGAATCTCTTGACTTGTAACTCTCGGATGCTTGCTTCTGATTAGTCCATCCAAAGAAATGGATTAATGACTGTAATAAAGCTAGTCAATTAATCGCATTAAGTGGTCGCCGAGCAGTTGAAGAGTCGCGGGCCGTGCCGCGTCTTTTGGGATTCTTCTGGTAATGATCATCGATGGATCTTCATGTAGATCGACATCGGATGACCATGTAACTTCAGGTGTTGGTTGCCAACAGCGGGTCAGTGCCATCCGTCCTGTCGATTTCTCGATCGGTCGGGTAGAAAGCACACTTTTTTTTGGTTGACCGGGTGGCGATCAATGTTGTTTTCGATACTTTTGATGATTGACCCGTGTTTTTGACGGATGTCAGAGGATTTGGTGTCTCAAAAGTATGAGTTTTGGAAACTACCAGAGGCCGGACGCTTCGAATCGCGAAAAAATGGCAAAAACCGAGGTTTCCGGGGCCTTCCCGGCTATCCCGGGCTCCAAGGTCGCAGGGGCCTGCGACCCTGGGGGGTTTTTTCCCCCTTTTGTCCCGTTTTGTGTCCGTTTTTACTGTTTTTTTATTCTTTTTTCTTCTATATTTTTCCTTGACATTTTTGACCATTTATTGGCTTGATTATCCTATAGGAAACCTGATGAGAATCCTTGCATTTTATTTTGCAAAGTTTCCAATTTCTTGAGAAAGCCGAAGACTTTGTCGCGCAGAGCTGCCGATTTTCCGTCAGAAGCTGAAACTAGGTCAAACGATGTCAGAATGACCTGAAATTTGGTATGAAGCCGCCTGAGCAATAAATAAGACCAACCATAGGCTTTTGTTTGAGTTTTGAAGCTGTTTGGGGTCCTATCACCAGTAGACTCGCTTTTGTCGCGATGAAGATGTCGCGGTTTGATGTGCGGTCAACCGATGTCCGATTAAGTTGAAATTTGACAGGGAACCCATTGGAGTCATTTTAAGATTATCCATAGACTCTGTCTTGGAAACCATGGTCCCGGAGAGCTTTGCCGCCGAGAGGCTTGATTTGGCTTCCGAGCGTCAAACTATGGTCAAATGTTGTCGAAATGACCTGAAATTTGACGTGCAGCCCCTTGTAAATATTTTGAAGCCGTCCATGTGCTCTATCTAATGAGTCATGACCTCGGCGGTTCTTGCTGCCGAGAGGCTTGATTTAGCTGTTCGAGGGTTGATGTAGGGACAAACATTGTTGGTTTGACTCGGAACTTGACGTGGAGCCTTTTGGATGTATTTTGAGACCATCCATCGGCTCTGATCG
This sequence comes from Litsea cubeba, assembly GCA_012931725.1. Taxonomy (NCBI): domain Eukaryota; kingdom Viridiplantae; phylum Streptophyta; class Magnoliopsida; order Laurales; family Lauraceae; genus Litsea; species Litsea cubeba. The sequence continues at coordinate 53,160,393 of CM022949.1, forward strand.
AAGATTTGGTGTCTCCGATGATTTCGCCGCCGAGAGCTCCTTTTCGGCTGTCGGAGAAGCGAAGTTAGGCCAAATGATTTTGAAATGGCCCAAAACTTCTTGTGTACTCCTCTTTTGGCTGTCTTGAAGGATCTTGCAGTTTTTGTTTGATTCTGACAAGATTTGATTTTTTGGAAGTAGCATTGCCTATTTATGGCAGGTTGCGACTTCATGTAGCTCTTTAGATCTTGAAGAGGCAAAGTGACATTTTTGGTGTCAACAAATGCCCCCTCGAGGTACAGTGACGAGTTGCTTAACTTTTGTAGTCGATGTGCCTCGAAGAGATTTTTGGAGAGGCTGTGACTTGACCAAAAGTCTTTGAGCAGTCTTTCTTTTTGGTATTTGTAGCCTTTTGAGCTTCCAGGGGAATTTTATGGCAGTGAAAGGGATCACGTACCATCTCGAGGCAAAGTTTTGAAGATGACATCAGGGATGTGGATTTGGGTTTTGACCTTGTGACCTAACAGGCTGTATGTGGCAGGTTAGGGGGTCGGGTTTGGTTTTGATCGTGTGACCCAACAAGCTGTATGTGAAATGTTGGGGGATCAATTTTGGTTTTGATCTTGTGACCTAACAGGCTATATGTGGCAAGTTAGGGGATCAGGTTTTGGTTTTTGGTTTTGGTCTTGTGACCCAACAAGCTGTATGTGGCAAGTTAGGGGACCAGGATTTGGTTTGATTTTTGTGGAATGTCAATTTCAAGATTTTGGCTCAATTTGGTATATGAGGCTGGATGGTTTGATTTTGGAAGCTCATGGGGCTTGGAATTCTCTTTGTATGGTTGAATCAACTCAAAAGAAGCATGGAACCATTTTTGTATGCTCTTGGTAAGAGGGATTTCTCTTTGACTAAAAGCCCAAAATTTTTTTTTTGTGCCTAGGTGGTCAAGCCTGGCTCATATGGGCTAACCCATGGGACCTTAAGCTTTTGAAATGGCTTAGATCTCATATGGTGTCATTTTTGTAAAGAATATCCAAAAATATCTCATTTGGATAGAGAATATCTAAGAATATCTTTACTTGGAGAGAATCTCTCATGTTCCCTTTATTTTGGGATGGGATATCTTAAGATATCTTTCTTTTGGGAAAGAATCCTTCATTGATCCTATCTTTTAGGAGAAAATCTCTCATTGATTTCTTTTTGGGAGAGAATCCCTCAAGATATCTTTCTTTTGGGAAAGAATCTTTCTAATCTCTTTCTTTGGTAAGGTTACTAATTAGTAACACTTACCTCTTTCTTCTTTCCTTCTTTGGTTTGCTCTCTTCTATAAAAGCAAGGAGGAGGTTGGATCTCTTGCTCTTATTACTTTCTTTTGCAATAATCTGAAGAGGGCTTCAAGAGTAAGAGTTCTTCTTCTTCAAGATCTTCAAGACTTTTCTTCTTCTTTTCCATCAATGGCTTCAAGTAAGTTCCCTTTTTCAAGAAAACCCCATTGTAAAAAAAAAGTTCTTTCTTTTTTTTTTGTTTCTTTCTTTTCTTTTCTTCTTTTTTTTTTCACGTGTTTGCTTCTTTTTTTTTCACACGTTTGTTTTTTCTTTTCTTCTTTCTCTTTTTTTTTTCATGTTTTGTTTTTTTTTTTTTTTTTTTTTGTTTGTGGGCCGTACGGACAGATCCCTTTTTTTTTCTCTCTTTTTTTTTTTTCAAGAAAGTTTCTTTTCTTTTCTTTTTTTTGTTTTCTTTCCCCCCTTTTTTTTTGAGAAAGTTTCTTTTTTTTTCTTTTTTGTTTTTTTGCTCATCATGATAATGCCCCTTTTTTTTGGCAAACCTAGATATTCATGCATGCATTCAATTGTAAATTAAATTTGTAGCATGATGTGATAGCATACCTGAAAGTTTTCACAAATTTGGGAATTTGGAGCTCGCAGCGATGTTGAGCCCTTCCTGATTTTGCGGAGACTTTGAGGTTTCGAAAGTTTGGAGTTTCGGAGCTCGCAGCGATGTTGAGCCCATCTTCAAGCTTTCTATTTCTTTCGGGATAGTTCCTTTTCTTCGGAATTGCCCCGTCATCATGTCAAAATTTCGCCAGATTTTTTTTAGCGAGATTCTGTCATTTTGATGTTTGATCTTTTTCTTTTCCATCCTTTGCAGGTGGTTCCTCCAGAACGAGCAAGGGTAAAGAGCCTGTTATAAGCGTACCTCATCGATCTTCTAGAACTTCTAATCCGGCCGTTCAACAGGCCTTTGAGAAGGTCCAGTATGTTGAAAACTTACGAAGGAGAAACGAGAATGCAGAGCAGCAAAAAACTCGATCCCGGCAGTGCTCCTCTTCTTAGGCAGAGTTCCCTCGCAGCAGTTTCCTCCTCTCTGATTCAGAATGACAAATAGGGAAGGAGGAAACTTTGATTGCCCTATAAATAGGGAGAGGGATCCCCTCTTCAGAAGCCCTAAAAGCACGTGCCAGACGACGCTCTCTAGGGCTCCGTGCACATCGATTCAAAAATTGAATGCATCCCTGACAAAACGGCGCGTGCGCCCTCGAGGCAACTGGACAACTAATCAAAAGATGACACGTAGAGCCGTCGATATGTCTTCGGCATTGATTGACAGGCGTCATTTATTACCTCGGTCATTCAGAGCAACCTTGGGTGAAGGCCAGGCGCCGACGGTCAAAACCAGGAGGAACTCTATTCCAGAAGAATTCCGTTATATAGCTCCCGACCTCACTTTGTTGGCGAGCTTCGTAAGGTCAGAAGCTTGGGGGCAATTGTGTGGGGAGATTTTCAAAGCTCCAGGGTTATGCTAATCACGGCCATAAGATGGGATTGAGCGCTCTCACGTGCCACCACGTGCCGCCCAGACTCGCCTCGGCTGCCGGGATAGAGACCTCAGCCGAAGTCAGACAGACTTTGGCTGCTAGCGCCGAGCTCAACTACCAAGGGCCCACCTCGGCCAAAGGAGCTCGGGACCCCGGCCAAGGGAGCCGAGACGGAAGCCGAAGTCGAGAAGAATCCCCACTCGCGCCCCATGTTTGGCACATCACCAGACGCGTGGCACAGTAGGGGTGTGGGCCAGTGGGACAGATGCGACATCAACAGTCCACAATCTTCACCAATTCACTGACAAGGCGGCATCCAGCGGCTGAAGCCAAATCAGGGCAAAGCCCGAGAATGGATCTGATGGGACTTCTACCGCCAATGGCCTCCAACTGGACCTGGCCCAACATGACATGCATTAAATACAATGTGGGCTGATCCGATTGGCATTTATTATTTTGTGGGCTTATATGGACCGCTTTTATTGCTTTGTGGGCTGATAGAGACTTCCCTATCAAATCGCGGGACCCACATCAAAGTATCGTCCAAAATATCCTCAGGAATCCTCTATAAATAGAGAACTATTTCACACATGCAAGGTACGCAACCCATACTTGAGAGCTGTTACTCTTCCTCTCTTCTTCCTCTCCTTCCTTTGTTCCAGTTCACTTACTGACTTAGGCATCGGAGAGCCTTACGCCGCCCAGGCCAGGGTCCTCTGACCGTTTGCTCTTCCCTTTCAGGCTTAGAGGCAGCAGATCATCTCCTTCATTTGGATAAGTCCTGTAAGGCACTCTAAATCTTGTGGGTCATAATTTCCTACACCTACAATCTCTATCCTAATCATCCATTTCTGTGGACAGTAATTGAATGGTTATGATCAAGTACCCATTGTTTTTTTTTTTTTTTTTTTTTCCGCATTAGAACCTTAAGTCACCATAAATATCCATGTCTCCAAAGAGCACGATGAGGGCGGTTGAGACCTGACACCACTCTCTTACCATGGTTTTGAGGCCATTAAAATGTCCTCTCCTTTGATCATAAGGTGAGTTCGTGACATAGGGAAGAGCTGATCAAGTGCAACGAGTCAGATAAGAAACTTATCACAAATATGTCAGTAGAAGAATAAGATATCGTTTGACTCACTTGTGTGGCTGTGGATAAGGGGCTCCTGTTTCTCATCTTAAAATAATCACATGAAATACTTTTGTCAGGTAAGGTAGGAACCATCACTATTGACATAGTAGAGGGGGTCTGACTTCTAAGCCTTTGCTGCAGCTGTTTGAGAGTAGACATGTGGGCATCTGGCATCTGACCATTCGGTGAGGTGGGGGCCGAGCAGATTATTACTTTTGACTTTGGAGGAGTGTGGCCCACATTGATACAAGAGGCCGTTGAAATCACACGTGGTAGGGGGAGATTCAACATCACTGCATTAAAATAGTAGTTAGGGACGAGATGCATGCATGTAAGTCGTGGGTCGACACTATTAGATTGGGAGAGGATATTGAGGAATGCGTGTTTGATCTTGGGTACAAGTGCTAGTTTTTAAAGGCAGAAAGATGATACTGTTGTGAAGTTTATTGACCTACTTGATGTAAAATGGCTTTAATATTTAAGAATTATAATAGCAGCTTTGGTATTAAACATTACATTAGAAATAGGGTTCTTTGATACTATCAAATATTTAACATCATAATATGCGTGGTAAACAAATTTCTATTCTGATGATTCATTTCTTGGTCTTGAATCCAATAGATTGCTAGTACAATTTTTTTTTATTATAGCTGAATAGATTTTTAAATCCCTCTTCGTATTTGATGGGCCAATTAATCAGTTTAAAAAAAATTCAGCTACAACTCATACAAATTAATCCCTAGTTCTCTTACTGGGTGAGTAGGTATCCTCTTTCTGTGGAAGCAGTAGCTCTTTCCATGGCTGGATCTCTCATGGGTCTGAGCTTCATTGGTTGTGTAACAAAAGTAAAAAAAAAAGAAAAAAAAAAGGTCGGTCCCTAACATGAAATTAGTTGCTGAGTACTGGACCATAGTTGTCAAATACTTCCTGTGGAAGTCTGAACCAAATTGATTGTCCATGTGGTGGGTCCTGGTTAAGGAACATGACCCAACCGTCATAAACACTATATTATAATGGAGTTACTTTGATGCCAACGGTATGAGAATAACACTATAATATTGTTTTTTTTCTTTGAACATTATCCATTAATTTAGATATTATTGTGCACCTGCTCCGGATACAATTTCATTAAATACATAGGACTTTCCAGAAAAAATTTCGAAATTTAGTCATTCCTCACGAAGTGTCCCCGTGAATTATGTAGCACAAACAAGGTTCGTTAGGACCTCTTCCATTTTTTTTTTTTTAATGATGAAGGGTGCGATGCTAGCGTCGCTCATGTCTGATAGGAGCAATGCTAGCGTTGCTATACGTAATTTTTATAAAACATAGAACTCCCTTTGTTTCTTTTTTCTCTTATTTCTTTTTCTCCCACCTATTTCTCTATCTTCCTCACTCTATTTTTTTCCCAGCCATCTTGGAAAAACAGTATCACATGCTTTATAAAAAGATTACTACCGACCGACATACAGTTTCTTTCTTTCTTCTTTTCATGTTCTCAAGATTTATCTTGAAAAGTGAAAGCGACAGGAAAAAAAAATGGCATACATAACATGGAAGAATGGTTCCAATAACAATCTTATGATCGTACAGTATCATGAAGAGCTTACCCTCAACCCATGAACCCATCCATGAGAAAACGAGAGAGAGAAAGGATAAACCTATATTCGCAGCATTTCCGCCAATATGAATAGTGGTGTAAGCCTGTATTCGAATACAACTTTTCCACCATATGAATATTGTACTGTACTCACAACTTTTCCACCAACATGAATAGTGGAAAACCTATATTCGCAGCTTTTCCACCTATATGAAAAGTGGAAAACCTGTAGGGTTGGGTGAGAAATGGAGTGTGGGCTATCGAGAAATATGGTGGAGATGAGGAAGAAGAAGATGCGAGGAGAAAATTTTGGGTGATGCTATCGCCGCTCCTAAAAAAGTACAAAAAATTAAAAAAGAGGTGGGAAGACCAAGTTTGTGCTTTATAATCTGCAGGGACCCTTAGCTTGGAATGGACAAATTTTGGGATTGTTCTCGTAAAATCCTCTTAAATATAAATTGTGTATGGATCCTAACATGCATATGAGTGAGCTCGTAGTACACAGGACAAATATTATTAGGTACACACAGTTAATGAGGGCTTAATCTGGTCTAGAATTCACAATGGAGCCAAATGATCTTGTAAATGGCAGCTACTAGGCTAGGTGTACAATTTTTAAGAATATGACACGTGGTAGAGGTGTGGAGCATGCTATCTCTAACAAATACTGAAAGTCCGGGATCCAAACCCTGGGGGTGGGGGTGCGGGGGAGAGGGGGGTGGGGGGTGAATAGGGAGCTTGACTTAGTGACCAATTATGCCTAATTTTTACTTCTTTAAATTAATTAGTCACAAGTGGTGATTAAGAAACTAAGTGCGGAAGCTATATAAAAAGAATCACCACAAGCATACACCATGACACAAAGATTTATAGTGGTTTGGTCTCAATGCCTGCATCCACTACCGACTTGTGATCCTACACCCACCGAATTTTTACTATACTTTTCAATAGGCTATGCAATATAATTTTTAATGCTAAGCAATAACTTTATAATATGCTTTCTAAGGCTAAGCAATAACCTCTTGGGTTTTATGGTTCACCGCTAACCTTTACACTTATGCTTTTCTATGGCTAAGCAATAACCTATAACCCTAAGATTGGTTGTCTCTACGAAGTGTCTACAATATACTTGAAGAGATACAAATTAAGCTCAATCGCAGTGCCTCTTAATTAGGCAGATATGAAAGTGTAAATCTAATTACTCAACACTTAAACTATATGAATGCAAAGATGAATGCTCTATGTGTATGCATGAGAACTTCAATCAAGTTTTAAAATGATAGCTCAATGAATGTAAACTTAAAGCTTTTGAAGGTTTAAAATACAAATATTTTGGTTGAAGTGAAGATTCTAATCACATGTTCTTTAAGTAAACAACTTGTAAAGATATGACTTATCAAGTTATGCAAGTTGTATTGAGATTTTAAATCTAAAACATGTGACGCATGAGCATAGTTGTTTTCAAAATAAATTAGTTTGCCTATATGTTCATGGAATCAAAACAACTAGCTAGAGATTAAACCAAGTTTGAGATTCATGCTGTCACGACCCTGGATCGAGATTGGGACCCGGGTAGGGCCCGCGACATTAGTGTTGCATTTTCCCACAGGTTCCCACGGTGACGATCCCAAGACACGGGTACTAGCTCACATGATCAAGTTTGCAGAAGCGTGTAGCAAAACATATTCAAGTATAGCATGAACATTTCGAGACAATGCATAAGTAAAACAAGTATCAAGAGTTAATATCAGAGAAAGGAGTGTAAATGTGAGGCTCCACTCCTTGTGGGCCCTCAATTTGAATTTGAATACTAGATTATAGCCTAATATATCTAGTTATACTAATTATAAGGTTTAGTTATGGGTAGAAAGGTATTTTTCTTGGTTTTAGTTAGTTTAGTCTAGTTGTGTAATTAGTAGAGATAATAGGGTGCCATTTGTTATTTCTAGAGTGAGTTAGTTTGTTAGAGGCACGTGCTTAGAATTAGTATTTACTATAGGGGGTGTCCATTAGAGAATCTTCTAGAACCTGTTGGAATTTGAGATGACTTGAGAAGTCTTTTGATGAATTGAAGAATTAGTATCTCAAGTATTGATTTGAGTTGGAATTATTGTCAACACATTGTCACAAACATGATGATAATAGGCTAGTGTTGATAGAGCTGAAAAGAAGAATCAGAATTGAAACAGTCAGGAATTCAGAATTCCTGATGCAGAGCATGCGGTCGACCGAGCACCCCATGCGGTCGACCGAGCAAGAAGAAACCTGCAGAAAACAGATTCAGGCACCTCTCAGTTATTTTCGTGACACAGTGTGTCTTCGGTCGACCGGGACCCCAGGATGTCGACCGAGCGCGATAATTGACTATTTCCAGATAGTGTATGATGTCGACCGGGCACAGTATGATGTCGACCGAGCACGGGAACCAGAGTTGCGCAGAATTAGAAGTTTTGCACGAAAATTCAGCACTCTTATCTATTTCGTTTGGGACTCTTTCTAAACGAATTGTAGCCTGTTTTAAATACAATTAAGGGTTACTATAACCTATATAAAGGCATGTATGGGTCGTTCTAAAGATACACCAGAAGAGAAGAGTTTTAGAGAGAAAATTAAGAGAGTTCTTGAGAGAAAGAAGTGCTGGTGCTGTGTGCTGTTGTGCTGCATCTTTCTACAGCAAGTGTGGACGAGGATATGCTCTTGAAGATGATGTTTCGTCCATAAGATAAGTGTCTCTCTGTTTATGCTTTAATTTCAATTTGTAAGGGATTGAGAGAGAGAGAATTGTAGAGGGGTAGGGCTGTAGACAGAGTTAATCTTCTATTCTGTTTTAACATCAAGTTGGTGCTTGGTGTTTGGGGTTTGGTGATCCTATCTGTGGGTGCAGATAAATTGTAAGGGGAGTCGGTGCTTCCTAGATAGTTGGTGCTATCTGAAACTAAGGGTTGGTGCTCTTTGTCGTTGGTGCGACTAAATAAGATTCAGATCTGTCCCGGATTGGTGTTCGGACAGTCTTTGAACCGTGGACGTAGCCTTTCGGTGAACCACGTTAAATCTGGTGTCATTGTGTGGTTTGACTTGTTTTGTTGTTGAATTGGACCTGTTTTTACAAATCACTGACTCACCCCCCCCCCCCTCTCAGTGATCGCGGTATCCAACAATTGGTATCAGAACGAGGTTCCCTTGATCAGTTTAATACGCTAAGGGTGATCTCTTGTCAAATCACATGGCAGTCAATACAGGGAATATGAAAGCACCTCTGTTTGATGGTTCTAATTACTCCTTTTGGAAGATTAGGATGCAAGCCTTCATCAAATCTCTTGGCTATGATGTTTGGGAGGCTGTCAGAGTCGGTTACAATACTGCCACCATACCCAATGATACTGCATCGAAGAAGTTGGCAGACAACGACTCCAAGGCGCAGAATGTACTCTTTAGTGGCCTTGTGGACAGCGAGCTTGTCAAAGTAATTGCATGCAAAACAGCCAAGGAAATTTGGGACAAGTTGCAAAGCATACATGAAGGTGATGAGAAGATTAAAGAAGCCAAATTGCAAACTCATCGCTCTCAATTCGAGTCTCTTCGCATGGAGGAAAGCGAGAATGTTGACTCGTATATGCAACGAGTGAATGAAGTCACGAATGACATTCGTGGACTAGGGGAGGAGATTAAAGAGCCGGTCATCGTAAAAAAAGTTCTAAGATCTCTTCTTCCCCGGTTTGATTCAAAAGTCTCAGCCATCGAAGAAGCCAAAGATCTGAATGCATTTTCCATGGATGAATTACATGGTTCTCTAACTGCCTATGAGATGCGCATAGGAAAAACGTCTTCATCTGATAAAGAAGCGGCCTTCAAAGTTCAGAAAAAGGCAAAAGAGACTGCTAGTCATGATGTTGATACCGATGATGATGAGCTTGAGGCTCAATTTGTTAGAAAGTTGAAGAAAGGAAGCAATGGCAAGTACAAAGGGAAGCTACCCTTTAAATGCTTCAATTGTGGAGGTATTGGTCACTTTGCTGCGAAGTGTCCGCTAAAAGAAGACAATGACAATGACTCTTATGCTGAAAAGAGTAAAGGAAAGAGAAATTTCAGAAAAAGGGGCAAAGCTAAAAACTTTCTATGTCAACAAGATGACAGCACGTCTGAATCTTCAGACGATGATGAATCAACCGAAGCTCTCTTCATGGTCACTGTTGAAGAAGAAGAAGAGCTAGATCCGGAAGAGGAAGAGGAGGCTGAAGTCAATCTTGAAGAGGAACTCATAGCCGCACTTGAGGAGCTTAGCATGGAACGCAAAACAAGTAAGAAAAATCTGAAACTTCTCCATGAATCTGAAAGTTCTATTATTGCTTTGAAAACTCAAGTAGAAGAAGATAAAAGAATGGTAGAAGTCCTTGAAAACCAAATAAGTATCAAAAAGGAAGAGGCTATGAAACTTGAAACTGAGATCGCTAGAGCAAAGGCTGAAAATTTGGAAAATAGCAAAAAACTCAAAGCGCTCCAAGCGATTGAAGGGACTATGAAACTCAATGAACTACTGAAAGTTCAAAGACCTGCCCACTTCAGATTTGGTCTAGGATTTGAGAAAGGTGAATCCTCTAAGATTGCACCTCCTGAAAAGAAAGAGTTTGTGAAGCAAGTCACTGCACCTTCTAACTCTATGAAGCCCACTCAACCTAGAAAGGAGTCCATTCCTGTTAGAAAGGTAATGAAGACTAACCAGCCACAAAGAAGATACAAATTCTATGGTTATTGCTTTCATTGTAATATGTTTGGACATAAAAGAGCTGATTGCAAATTCTATGTAAGAAACAGCCCATTTGTGACTAGGAATCCTTTTTCAATCCTAAGTAGCCACAAAATTGAGTGCTATATGTGTCATAATTATGGACACTTGGCTAGGGATTGTAGGTTGCCTATAGCTAACCAATTTCAGGTTGAAAAGAAACCCAAGTTAGTTAAGGCATGGAGGGCAAAGAAAAGGGGAGGTAATTCCAAAGAATCTCTCATTGTGCAAACGGCATTTAATGCACAAAAGAAGACAGCACCATGGGTCCTTGATAGTGGTTGTTCAAGCCATATGACTGGTGATAAAGAGAAATTCATCAAATTACAGCACTATGAAGGCGGTTCAGTGAAGTTTGGCAACAATGATGGTGCCAAAATCTGCGAAAAAGGTGTTATTCAGCTTATGGCAAACAAGATCAGATCTGAAGAAGTCTTATATGTGTTTGGATTGAGACACAACCTGCTTAGTGTGAGCCAGATCTGTGACAAGGGTCACGAAGTCATCTTCACAAAGAATGGGTTTGCCATCAAGAAGAGTAGCAACGGCAAAACAGTGGCAACTGGATCAAGAACTGCTGGAAATCTCTATACATTGTCAGATGGAGCTGAAAAGACCTGCTTGATGAGTCGGACAGAGGAAAGTTGGTTGTGGCACAAACGCCTTGGGCATCTAAGCTTTGATAACATGTCAAAGATTTGCAATTCAAAGGCTGTAAGAGGCATGTCTACAGTTGAAAAGCCTTCCAATCCCATTTGCGACTCTTGCCAAAAGGGAAAGCAAACGAGGGTTATGTTCAAGTCAAAGGAGCATCATTCCAAGAAACCTCTTGAGCTAGTGCACACTGATCTCTGTGGACCGATGCGAACTCAAAGCACCAATGGAGATAAGTATTTCATGTTATGCATTGATGATTATACTCGTATGACATGGGTATTGTTTCTTAAGCATAAGCATCAAGCACTTGATCGTTTTAAAGTGTTTAAAGCACAGGTTGAAAATCAATTGGAAAAACGTATCAAGATTTTAAGGTCTGATCGTGGAGGCGAGTTCACATCTGAAGAGTTCACTAAATATTGTGAACATCATGGCATTCAAAGACAGTACTCAGCCCCTAGAACTCCACAACAAAATGGAGTTGTGGAACGGAAGAATCGCACCGTACAAGAGATGGCTCGTACGATGCTAAGTGAAAGCAAGATGGCTGACAAGTATTGGAAAGAGGCAATTCATACGGCTGTATACATTCAAAATCGATGCTTGATCAGGCCACATGAAGACAAAACTCCCTATGAGCTATGGTTTGGAAGAAAAGCAACAGTCAAGCACTTCAGAGTCTTCGGCAGCAAGTGTTACATCAAGCGGCTCGAACAAAATCCGGGCAAATTTGAAGAAAGAGCTGACGAAGGTATATTTCTGGGTTACTCCTCTACTAGCAAGGCATATAGGTGTCTTAACAAAAGAACCAGAAAAATCATAGAAAGTGCTGATGTGAGAATAGATGAGAATATTGAACCAAAGAATGCAACTCATAATGACAGTCCAGTTAATGAGGACTCGAGTGAGATTGATGATGAGATGGCTGAATCTAATGATTCTGAGCAATCAAAGGATGACTCAGAAGATACTACACCTAAGAAGCACAGCACTTGGGTAGAGCAACACCCTAAGGATCAAATCATTGGAGATCCTAAGGCAGGAGTGCAAACTAGACAAAGTGTAGTTAGCAATTACTCACTTGTGTCCACCATTGAACCCAAGACTGTGGCTGAAGCCAGTCTCGATGAAAGTTGGTTGAAATCTATGCATGAGGAGTTGGAGCAAATTGAGAAGAACTCCACATGGGAACTTGTTCCTAGACCTACTGATAAGAATGTTATTGGTACTAAATGGGTCTTTAGGAATAAGCTGAATGAAGATGGTCAAGTCATTAGAAACAAAGCAAGGTTGGTTTGTAAAGGCTATGCTCAAGTTGAAGGCATAGATTTTGAAGAGACCTTTGCACCGGTGGCTCGTCTGGAAGCTATTCGTATGTTTCTTGCATTGGCAGCATACAAAACCTTCAAGGTATTTCAGATGGACGTAAAATCAGCTTTCTTGAATGGCTTACTTGAAGAAGAAGTCTACATTGAGCAACCGGATGGTTTTCTCATCAGCAAAAATTCAGATCTAGTGTGCAAGTTGAAAAAGGCTCTTTATGGACTGAAACAAGCGCCAAGGGCTTGGTATGCAAGGCTGGATCTCTATCTCCGCAAGATCGGTTTTGGAAAAGGAATGGTTGATAGCAATCTGTATGTCAAAACTGAGTTAAGCAAACAGCTGGTTGTCATTGTTTATGTCGATGACATAATCTTTGGTGGCAACGATGAAGAGATGTGCAGGAATTTCGCTGAAGAGATGAAGAAAGAATTTGAGATGTCAATGCTTGGAGAACTAAAGTTCTTTCTTGGTTTACAAGTTCAGCAGCTGAAACATGGCATCTTCATATCACAAATGAAGTACATTAAGGAAATGCTGAAACGGTTCAATATGGAAGACAGCAAGCCAGTGAGCACACCAATGTCAACGAACACGAAGCTTAGCAAAGATGATAAGGCCTCGTCCGTTGATCATACCACCTATCGCTCTATGATAGGAAGCTTGCTCTACTTGACTGCTACAAGACCAGATCTTCTACAAGCAGTATGTATGGTTGCACGTTTTCAAGCAGCACCAACTGAAACGCACCTTACAGCAGTGAAAAGAATCTTTCGATATCTGAAAGGTACTATGGAGCTTGGTATCTGGTATCCCAAAGGCAAATCCTTCACTCTTGTTGCATATTCTGATGCCGATTGGGCTGGATGCGTAGATGATCGCAAGAGTACTAGCGGCGGCGCATTTTATCTTGGAGAAAGATTAGTTGCTTGGCATAGTAAGAAGCAAGACTCAGTATCCCTTTCGACAGCGGAAGCGGAATATATTACAGCGGCAACTTGTTGTACGCAAGTGTTATGGATGCGGCAAATGCTCTCTGATCTAGGAGTTCCTACAACGGATCCTACGCCGATCCCATGTGACAACACGAGTGCAATTCATATATCTAAGAATCCTGTTCAGCACTCTCGAACAAAGCATGTAGCAATTCGTTATCATTTTCTTAAAGATAAAGTTGCTGATGGAGAGGTCAAGTTGGAATATGTTCCAACAACTGAGCAAGTGGCTGATATTTTCACGAAACCTCTGCCAAAGGAAGTCTTCGAGTATCTCCGGAAAAAGTTAGGAGTTACTCACTCTCCTAAACCGTAGGAGTTGTGCTTGAAAGGGGGAGCAATGCATTCTTGAATATCCTATTCGCTCCTCGGTTTGGTCCCTTTGGACTTGTTGTCAAAGGGGGAGAGATGTTATGCTATGATAGCAAGGAGGGATGTTATGCTATGAAAGCTAGGGGGAGATTGTTGACAGTGCATGGTTGTTATTTCAGAATTGCAGAATTGATTCCAAGTGAGTGTTGAAGTTCCAATAGTGTTGCCAACAATTCCAAAGGGGGAGATTGTTGGAATTTGAGATGACTTGAGAAGTCTTTTGATGAATTGAAGAATTAGTATCTCAAGTATTGATTTGAGTTGGAATTATTATCAACACATTGTCACAAACATGATGATAATAGGCTAGTGTTGATAGAGCTGAAAAGAAGAATCAGAATTGAAACAGTCAGGAATTCAGAATTCCTGATGCAGAGCATGCGGTCGACCGAGCACCCCATGCGGTCGACCGAGCAAGAAGAAACCTGCAGAAAACAGATTCAGGCACCTCTCAGTTATTTTCGTGACACAGTGTGTCTTCGGTCGACCGGGACCCCAGGATGTCGACCGAGCGCGATAATTGACTATTTCCAGATAGTGTATGATGTCGACCGGGCACAGTATGATGTCGACCGAGCACGGGAACCAGAGTTGCGCAGAATTAGAAGTCTTGCACGAAAATTCAGCACTCTTATCTATTTCGTTTGGGACTCTTTCTAAACGAATTGTAGCCTGTTTTAAATACAATTAAGGGTTACTATAACCTATATAAAGGCATGTATGGGTCGTTCTAAAGATACACCAGAAGAGAAGAGTTTTAGAGAGAAAATTGAGAGAGTTCTTGAGAGAAAGAAGTGCTGGTGCTGTGTGCTGTTGTGCTGCATCTTTCTACAGCAAGTGTGGACGAGGATATGCTCTTGAAGATGATGTTTCGTCCATAAGATAAGTGTCTCTCTGTTTATGCTTTAATTTCAATTTGTAAGGGATTGAGAGAGAGAGAATTGTAGAGGGGTAGGGCTGTAGACAGAGTTAATCTTCTATTCTGTTTTAACATCAAGTTGGTGCTTGGTGTTTGGGGTTTGGTGATCCTATCTGTGGGTGCAGATAAATTGTAAGGGGAGTCGGTGCTTCCTAGATAGTTGGTGCTATCTGAAACTAAGGGTTGGTGCTCTTTGTCGTTGGTGCGACTAAATAAGATTCAGATCTGTCCCGGATTGGTGTTCGGACAGTCTTTGAACCGTGGACGTAGCCTTTCGGTGAACCACGTTAAATCTGGTGTCATTGTGTGGTTTGACTTGTTTTGTTGTTGAATTGGACCTGTTTTTAGAAATCACTGATTCACCCCCCCCCCCTCTCAGTGATCGCGGTATCCAACAGAACCTACCCAAAGACCAAAATGCCCATAACCCTAACCCTAATCCTATTCAAACTAAAATGGTACTTTAGTCCGTAGCCCAAACCCCCAACCTATATAAGCTGCCCCTCCCATTGCCATACGTTGGCTACTGTTCTTCTTCCCTCTCAACCCATTTTCCCCTTTTTTCTCTTTTCTTCTTCCATTTCCCTCCAACTCTCTCTCGTTTCCCTCAAATTCCTACATCTCCCTCTCTAAGAGCTCTAAGGAGAAGAAGAAGACGATCTCAGCTGCAACTCATATTGGGATTTCTCTCTCTCAATCTCGATCATCTCTTCTCCTTCCTCAAATCAGGTCAGTGCCTCCTTCTAGTTCAATTTCGTTAGAAAGTCCTCTTTCTCTCTCTAAATCCCCCTCCTTATAGCAATTCTCTGGTGGAAATGGGTATAGGAGTAAAGATCTCTCCTAGATCTGAGTTCTGGGGCTGGTTGTGTGACTGAGAAGACCATAGGAGCTGAGATTTCTTTTATTTGACTTGGATCTCTATCTCTCTCTCTTTTCTTCTTGCAATTGATTAGAGGCAAGTGCAATATGCTTACTATTTTTTATTCTCTGTATTTCTATTTAGATGATGTTAGAACTGTTAGATTTACCTTTGAGTATGTTTTCATGGATGATTGGCCATTGATTGATGGGTTGGTCTCATTTGGAAGATCAATGGCCCATGAATTGGATGGTGGGATGTGTATTGAAGTGTATTTCCTGTTTCTTATTGTTTCTATGGTGATTGGACGAGTTCAGATGAGTTTCGATGGAAATCGGAATGAAAGTGGGGAAAATCTGGAATTTAGGAAGTTAGCCGAACTCAGTATATTCGGTCGACCGACCTGTATCTCGGTCGACCAAACACACTAAAAATTGGGAAAAAGAACCTCTCAGTTATTTTCTCCACAGGCTCTGGTCCCCATGTGCATGGTCGATCGAGTTAGGCTCCAAGTCGACCGAGTACACTGGAAATTTCAGAATTTAGGACTTTACCTGATGGGTGAGACTCTCTGATCCCAGTGCGCCAGGTCGACCACCCAAGCCAGGAGGTCGCGACCGAGCACACTGTGCGCTGTGACTTTCCTAGATTTTGATTTCTTACGTTTTGATGTTATGCGGGGCCCATTGACCATCCAAATAGACTTCCATCACTGTACCAACCACGAGTCAATGGTGTGGCTCAACCTTGACTCGTGGGGCCCACTAACTTGTGTCCAAGTTATATAATCTAAGATGATTCGACCTTTATATGTTACCAATGATGCTCATAACTTCTGGAGCACCAAACACAATATCTATTAGCATCTTAGGTTTCATTTAAATATCAAATTACATGAGATAGACCTGAACCTGAAAGTGGACCAATTACTTAGGTTGGGCTATTCACATTTCCCATTGATTCTTATACTTGGAGATTTATCTCCCTCATATTATTACGGTCATTCTATTGTCCTCATTATTGCTTATACCCGTTAATTAAATGGAAAATGGATGACCTGAACCTAGGACTACTTAGAGGTGACCCGGTGGTATGAATGGGTGAACATTAACCCGTGTCTGTAGCTAGGCGGGCCCTTTTATGGCCTAAGTTTGGATGTGGATTATCCTAGATTGGAGATGTTTGATTGTATGGACTTATGACTCATTGGATGTAAATGGATCATATATTATTGAAAATGAAATTGATATCTCATTTGGACCGTTGTAGACTAAGTCATGTATTTGGTGGGCCTTGGTAAGGGTCAAATTATTGGACTTGGACCTGGACTATGATCCATGGATTGTTTTGGATACTTGGACCTCTTAGGGGATATTGTTAGGACCTTGTTCACGCAAGGCAAAGCCTAGATAGTCACAGACCTTACTGCTTCCTGAGTTGGCACAGACATTTACTCAGTTGATCTAAGCTCAGCCAGTTGGACTGATCATCACTAGTAGGAGCTATTGAGAGTGTTATGTGGCTATCATGATGAGCATTGTTGGAGATAGACGGTGTGATACCAGGTCCGGTCTCAGAGTGTATTGTGGATGTTGTTCGTGGGGCTAGATAACCCCCAGCACTGTGAGGTTTTCCTGTCGCGACTGTGTTCAGTATGGGAGGGCCGCGGCATAATATCCCGCGGCATCCAGCTCGTGTGAATGTGCCATATTGTATAGGTTTAATATTATGTTCATCATGATTCTATTTGTTTATCTTGCTCAACTGCCTAGAATCTATATCATTGTTACTCTTTTTAACATCTTTACTGTCTCTACTCATTTTGATGCATGCATCCTATATTACTTGCATACTGTGACTTACCAGATCTTTAGATCTGATCCATTCTTGGTGCTTAGGTCTTGACTCCGAGTTCGAGGGTGATGCGTATGCACTCGTAGAGGCGCCCGTAGTAGGAGACTACGGATGGGAACCGACCGACCAAGAGGTCGAGCCGGAGGGTGGAGAGCCAGCACCTGGGGCTTGAGCGCCTTTCTTATTTTAGGCTTTTGAGTTATATTTGTAGTGAGTCGGGCAGTAAGTAGAAAATGTGCAATAAACCTTTACTTTCATCATTTGAAATTTTTAGACTGGACTTCAGCCCGTTATACTTGATATATCATTATGGTACCATATGCTTCTGCTATCTCTGTTATTGCTTCCGCTTTATTCTTTATGATTCCGCAAATTAACCATTGATATTTCGTTGTCCAAAAAGTTTTTAAAATTTGACCTCACTGCAGACCTACGATCTTAGAAGTTCTCGGATTTTCCAGGAAGTAGCGTGCCAACTTCAGTACCTTGACAGTTTTCTCGGTATTCGGAATTGGGGCATTACAGTAAACATGGCATTCCCAACATAATTAAAACTTGAAGGTTAACAAAAGTAAATTGATAAAGTTACAACCCACAAGAGGTAATAAAAGCCAATACATCAAGAGTCCACAAAAGGGCTCATAACAAAATGATACGGATCTCAAGATCCTGCCCGCCGTCTACATTTTGATGTCGTCGGGCTGCCACTCTCGCATTGGGGGTGGCTTAACAACCTCCTCCAGGCACTCCTCCTCAAAGGTAAAGTCTCCTGCACCCGGGCACCAAAATACAAGCATCAAACACAATGGTTTAGCAGGTAATCAATTTAGGCATGAACATGAAACAAGGTTAAAACAGTTTAAAATCAAGATATACATTTCGAATTTACAAGACTAACATGAATACTTATAATATCATGAAAAGTTAAATCCACAAAGAGCTCATCTTTTCTCCACCATAATAATGATAAGAGCAAGCACAAAAGATAAGCACCACATGGAAACACGATCCCACGCCGCACGAGGTAGATGGGGAGGCCGGCTGCGGAACCGGAAACATGCACGATGTGTAATATAATAGACAACTAGTCTGCAGACAGTCCACATATTTAAGGTCCCCCGGACAGTGGATTAGACTGAAGGGACAGTCCAAGCTCAGTGGTATTTACTTAAATTCATGAATGCACAAAACGCGCTGAAATACATATCAAACTTATCAAAAATTTAGGAAAAATCACTTGTCAAAACGAAACAAAGCACGGCTAGCAAAAAAGCATAAAATATATGCATAACAAGCTTAAGAAGTGATCCCTTTTTTATTCTAGAAAACAAATCTTCAAACACGCTTATACTTGTAAATTTGAGACGAGAATACGATGATAGTTCTTGTATCAAAATTGAAGTTCGAAAGCAAAGTCCATCAAGCATATGTCAAGACCATTCATTGACCTTCACGTAATTGAAACCCAAATGCCAAAAAAAAATTAAATAAAATAGATTGGTACCTCTGAAGTTAAAAAGGCATTTCAGATTTCAAATGTACAAAGTCAAGTTAAAAGTTCTTAGCATAGTCTAGTTTTCATTTCTATAAAATTCCTTTAAAATCAGCTTATTTGAAATTTCGGTTAGCTCTAGGTCACCTGTCTGCTAGCCGAAATGGGGCATGTCGGCTAGCTACCAGCTGACCGACGGCTGATCGCTAAGCTTCATCCCAGAAAATTGTAGCTCTCAGGAAAAGGAACCGAAATAGATTTGGTTGGCTGTCGGCTGACCAAATATGTACAGCTCGGTTAGTTGTAAACTGACTGACAAGCTCCCGATGCAATGCAGGTCTCGGGAAAAGGAACTGATAGAATTCGGTTAGCTCTTGGTTAGCCGAAATGGACATTTTGGCTAGCCGACAGCTAACCGACGGCTGACCGACAAGGCTCGGGCAGTGCGTTTCAGTTCAAATTTTTCACAACTCTTCTCCCTTCTCCTCATTTCTGAACCGACCTGCATTCCCGGAGCCACCAAGCTCTCCAAGGGATGATTTCAAACATTTTAAGCCATCCATATCACAATTTAAACCTTCAAATCATCAAATCATTCACTATCAAATCATGTTCTCAAACAACTTCTAAACATTAAACAAGATACAAGCTTCCAATCAAAATAAAACTTTAAAGTTAGAAGATAATTAGTAATCATGCTTGGAAATAAATAAGCAAACTAAGAAAGATCTAAATATAGCAAGATATGAGAACTTAGTAACAAGAGCAATATTTTTCTTAAGGCAAAATGCCCTAGAAACACACATGCAACATAAAACCCGAAATGATTACTTGCCTTTGGCCAAATGTCAAGTAAATCTCTCACAAAAATCTATTCAAGAGTTGATCCATGAATCTGCACAAAAATCCTCAAAAGAAACACTCAAAAATCACTATTTTGGTCACCCAAAATCCCTATTTCAAAAATGGATTTAAAAGTTAGGGAAAAGGGTTTTTCATGAGCTATATAAACTCCATGGAAGAGATGGTTTCAAGCTCTTACCTGGAGCTATCCAAAAAAAGAGAAACAAAGAATAAATGGCGAAGATTTAGCGGGATCTTCCAAGAAAATTGCAGCAATAGAAAGCTTGAGATGAGAGGAAGAAAACCACGTGTTTAGATTTGCGAATGGAGCTTCCTAGCCATGAGATTCAAGAGGAAGAAGGTTGGGGAAAAAGGGGTTTTCACTTCCTTGCCCTAGGTCAAAAGAGTTGTAGGAAAAAGTGAAATGGAATGGAAAAGGAAGGAGATGATTTAAAGTAGTGGAAAGTGGGACCCATTAAGCTGAAACTTAAAATAGATAAAACATGGACTTGCGAGCCCCGAACGAGATCGACGAAGAAGGATAAAATGACCCAAAAAAATTCTATTTTTTGAAAAGTATAAATTTGACATGGTTTGAGAATTCGAGATTTGTGTCCAAATTTGGTGTGAAAAGTCAATTTTACCCTTTTTGGGCCAAAACCATTCAAATGAAATGAAAATCATAATAAAAATCGAAGAAGTAGTATGAACCACCCATTCTAACACGTGCACTCAGGGCGTCCCTGAGCGTGTCTGACTAAAACTAAATGTTCTCAAAATTCCCAAAGCTAGGTCCAAAACTAAGTCCAATCATGATCTAACTCAACGATCACTAAAACCCACTTAAGACTAAACACCCACTTATTTAGTACTAATCGAGTTGGACTGGGTCAGGATCTAACACATGCTATGAGAGACATCAAAGTTTTAACAAAGCATGAAACCATTATGATATGAAAGTTAAAAAAAAACTTGGTTTGGATCTAAATGAAGAATCCAAAACAAGAAAGCAATCAAAGTAAGATACATGTAATGAATTCAACAAAACATAGTTATCATGCTGAATTTGATTTACCAATAATTTAAACAAAGCATATAACATATGATGTGGAAAAGCAAAGCCTACTTAGAGATTTCACTCAATGAATCCATGCTTTAGCTTTCCAAATGATCCACTAACCTTTCTTAGCTCATTCTCCTTTCTTCGGACTTAATTCCCTTAAGAGTGCCTTAAAGTTGGTTCAAATCCTAATGAATAGCTCAATTTATAGCAAAAATAAGGCTCGAACGGCTCTCTAACGGATAGTTGTTCGGCTACCATTCAGCTGGCCGAATTCCCAATGGCAAAAAATTTATAATGCTGTGCCTGTTTGGCTAGCCGAATAGCCTGTGAATTTTTCGCATTTTACAGTTTTTTTCACCTTATGGATTGGCTGGCCGAATGCTAGCAGAATGACCTTTGGCTAGCCGAATGCTTGGCAGTGTCTCGGCATAAAAATGCTCAAATTCAAAGCTCTAAAAACCTAATAAAATAAGCCATAAGTCTATGATTTTAAGGGCTATCTCTTGGTTGGTTTGGGGTCCCATTTTCCCATATTATGATTTTTCAAAGTTTTTCTCTGTGGGAACTCATGGGCCATGGAATCATGCTAAGATTCATGTTTAAATCAATATAAAGGTGTTTTCAAAGCATGAACCTAAAATGCCTAAGATGACTTGAAAATCTAGGTCCAAAGGCTAACAAAATTAAAAAATCTTCTTTTCAAAGATTAATGCATCTAAGTTTAAAATACAAAACATGCATGTAACACAAGTGCATGTGAAAATCATGATTTCAATTTTTCCAAAAACAATGCTCATGTGAAAATTCAAATGATGATAACATGATAACGCATCCATCAAATTGCAATACCCAAAATCCCTAACAAATACTAGAGGCTTTGGGTTATATGCATATGTAATTTGTAAAAGTCAAGCTAGTTACTTGTTCCTAGGTGTCTAATAAAGGCCATGAAATGAACCCTAAAAATAGTAAAAAAATTTTAAATAGTGAAAATAGCAATTTCTTTGTTTATCTAATGATCACCCCTCAAAAATATAAACTATAGTTGAAGTCGTTCACCATTGTAGAGAAATATTCTCCTACTAGCTACAACATATGCTTATGCAGTCCAGCTCCATGGGACCTGTTTGGGCCCACCATTAATTAGTATAAGCCCTTTTACACTCTCATTGCTAGGCCTAATTCCACTCTCATCGCTAGAGCGCCCTTTTACTAATGATATATAAGGGTACCTATATATCATCAGTATGTAGGGGTGTCTATGGTCTAGGTTGGGTCAAGCTGAGGAATATTAAGGCCTAGCCCAGCTTCTAAACTCTAGGCCATAGCTAGGCTTGAGCCACAACTAGCCTTAACTAAACATTAAGGCTATTAAGTCTAGGGCTACAATGATCTGACGGCGTTGATTTTTTTTTTTGGTTGACACTTATCCATAAGGGGATCTTTCCATTTACCCCATCCCAACCAATAAGGTGGCATCTAAGTGGTCTATATGACCCCCACCCTTAATTACATAATTTAAATACTAATTAGTTATAATCAAGGTTAAGTAATTATGTGTAGTTTTTACTTAGACAGGTTAACCATTAATGAGTTTGGTGTGTTAGGGTAGAGGTCGGGTCAATTCGAAGGTCATAAAGCCCGGTTTGGTGACATAAAAGGATCTAGTTGGAATCTTGGAAAAAGTTGAAGGGTATTTCGAGAATTTCATAAATATGTCAATTTTGAGTCCATTGGATAGATAAAATCATTTAAATTTTTTTTTAATAGAACGTACCCATTCGACTTCCAAAAGTCCTTCATTTCATCAAATTGCTTTTTACTTAAGTCAAAATTTGGTTGGCATTTCCGGATTTGTTACCTATATAAAGTCAACACCTCTTCCGGCTAGGGGTGTAAAAGAAAATCGAAAAACCGTCTAACTGAACCGAATCATGGTTAATAACCGTGCTTCATAGTTCGGTTATTTTTATGATTATTGAAATCGAAAAACCGTGCTTCACGGTTCGGTTACGATTTTTGTCTCAACTCGCGGTTATTAACCGAACCGATTCATTAACCGCGGTTCGGTTAACCGTGTTTCCAAAACACACGGTTAATCAAACCGTTTCGCTAATAAGAAAAAAAACTAAGGGCCTTAATGAAAATTGTTTCTTTTTTTTTTACAATAACATATTATGCCATTCTCCAACTATGTTTTTTTTTTTTTTTGTGCACTTAAGTTTGAATTGGTAATGGCAAAATTTTCATAAATTTTTTTTATTGACAATTAACAGTAACCGAACCGTTAACTGCGGTTAACCGCAGTTCGGTTTTTAACGGTTTTTCACGGTTCGATTACGATTATGGTTTTCAAAAGCCAAATATCGTGAAATACGGTTCGGTTAACGACTTTCCCAAAATGAGCGGTTAACCGAACCGTTACACCCCTACTTCCAGCCATTTCCTCTCTTCTCTTATTGCTTTTTCACCTTTACTCTTCCTCCCTTCTTCTTATTGCTTAAGCCGTCCATAACCTGAGATCTAGATCTCCGTTTGCTTCACCGAATGTGCCATCACCTTTGTAGACACGCCATCTCTGCTGATTACTTTTATTTTATTTTTTTATCTTTGGAATGCCCATTTTTCATCAATCACAACCCTATTAAGCCCATTGAGCTAACTCTTAGATACTTTATTAGGATAACATTTTGCCAATGGGTCCTAAGTATTGAAACCTCATCCCAAGTCTTGATTGGGCTTTGATTTTTAGGCCTCTTTTGGAGGGCCATTTGGAGGTTGCTAGGTTCTTTATTGGCAATTCTTGGGTTATGGACAAAAACTCAAGTACAAATAGAGTTGTGATTTTTATTTTCTTGGTTCTAGACTACAACGTTGATCAACATGTTGATTGGAAAAGAAAATTAGGGACTTTCTGAAGAATCTCAAGGTACACGGTCAAGTAGAGAAGGCAAAGACAGAACCTCATCTCGGTCGACCAAACCCAAAGTTGGGTTGAGCGAAAGGCCTCACCATCTCTATGATTTCAAAGACAAAACCTTAGTTTGGTCGACCCAACTTGAGTCAGTTTACCCGCCTAGCCTGGAAACTTACCTTTTTTTGTCTCTTACCAGTTTGAGTCCTAATCCGTTTTGCCAACCCATTGCACGACTCAAAATCTATTTAAAGCTCTTCTTTGCAACCCCTAGAAGAGTATTCTCTCTATCCAAAACCTAGAGCACCCATAGGAGATCTTTGGGAGAGTTCAACAACAGATATGACTTGTTTGTTCAAATAGACTTTTTCTTCTACTATTGCCTAGTTGATTGAAGCATCTTGAAAGGCATCAAGGTGAGTTGCTGATTCAAGTAGGGGCGAATAATGAACGGCGAGTCGTCGACAAGAAGAACTATAGTCCTTAGGATGAGTTCAACTTGGGAATGGCCCTGTGAGTATATCTTGTAACTTTTCAAGTTATTAGTGCTTGGTTTTTTCCTTGGACTGGGTGAAAAGGTCTCGTGGTTTTTTCCCATTTTGGGTTTTCCCTGTGAAAAAAATCCTGTGTCTTTTGGTGTGTTTTTTATTGGTTAGATTTATTTAACTTTTCATAGAATTTCATATTAGAAATCTATTGGGACCTAGACTCATAGCAGTCTTAGGGATTTTGTACCAAGAGAGGCTTCGCTAAAATTGAATGGTTTTGTTGGTGAATCAAGATCTTAGAAAACTCAAGGCAAGTAATCAATTTGGATTCCATTAAATGCATGAAAGAAATTTTGTTGATTCTCATGTATGCCACTAATTATGCTTAGTTACCTTGAAAGCTCATGACCATGTGTTAATTTGTTGGGCTTAGTAGGTCCAGACCAATTGGGTTCATGGACATGGGTATTATGGTAATTGTATCGGGACTTTCTTATTGACTAAGATAGGGTTTCTTGGGGAATAAGAAAGAGAACATTATATATATGATGTAATGTGTAGCCCATGAGATATAGACAGACAGAGAGAAGAGTGAACCTAAAGGAGAGTCGAGTTTCTTTCCCGTAGACGCAGGCAAGATTGCCGAACCACGTAATTCTCTTGTGTGTTGATTGTTTGTCTTGTGTGGTTTATTTGTTCGTTCGATCGCTGATTCACGTTTCCGCATACACGCGCACAACAAGTGGTATCAGAGCCCAGGCCCAAACTTAGCCCAGAGAATTCTCATATATTGCCAAACAAAAGGTGGTGGGCCCAATGATGCGCAGGAAAAGCGCAGTACTCACGATTGGTGGATCCGTGGTAAGGCTCTCGAGTCGGCTCTTCTCGATGGAGCGGACAGATGGATGATCGTTTGAGGGGAGGCCTAGTAAAAATATCCAAAGAGATATGGTCCTTCGTTTGAGGGGAGGATTGTTGGCGATGTGCAACCAAAGTCCCACATCGGCTAGAATTGGGAAAGATCATGGGCATATAAGTTGGACTAAGTACTCCATTGATATGATATTGTCCACTTTTCTTGTTAGGACAGTGGACCACCACAAACTCCACATTGATATGATATTGTCCACTTTGGGCCTAAGCCCTCATGGATTTGTTCTTGGGTTCTACCCAAAAGGCCTCATCCAAAAGGCCTCATACCAATGGAGTACTTAGTCCAACTTATATGCCCATGATCTTTCCCAATTCTAGCCGATGTGGGACTTTGGTTGCACATCCCCAACAATCCTCCCCTCAAACAAAGGACCATATCTCTTTGGATATTTTTACCGGGCCTCCCCTCAAACGATCATCCATCCGTCCGCTCCATCGAGAAGAGCCAACTCGAGAGCCTTACCACGGATCCACCAATCGTGAGTACTGCGCTTTTCCTGCACAGCATTGGGCCCACCACCTTTTGTTTGGCAATATATGAGAATTCTCCAGGCTAAGTCTGGGCCTGGGCTCTGATACCACTTGTTGGGACAGTGGACCACCACAAACTCCACATTGATATGATATTGTCCACTTTGGGCCTAAGCCCTCATGGATTTGTTCTTGGGTTCTACCCAAAAGGCCTCATACCAATGGAGTACTTAGTCCAACCTATATGCCCATGATCTTTCCCAATTCTAGCCGATGTGGGACTTTGGTTGCACATCCCCAACAATCATCACTAGGCCACACTGATCGGATTCTGCCCGATATCCGAAGTTGAAAAAAAAATGTTTCTTATTCTCATTTGAAGGTATTTGGGTGCAAGGCCTTTGCACATGTACCAAAGGAGCAGCATTCAAAGTTGGATGATAAGGCAGTGTGTTGCATTTTTCTTGGCTATGGTGGAGCCGAGTTTGGCTACAGGTTATGGAATCCAGAGAAAAGAAGAATTATCAAAAGTAGGGATGTGGTGTTTCATGAAGATTAGTTCTTTAGAGATATGGAAAAGACTGAAAAGTCTAAAGAAGTTGTTGATGGAGTGGTTCATCTCACACCGACTCCTTCTCCAGTGCAGACTACAGGTGGAGAAGGTGGACAAAATGATTTAGATCGTGATGAGGCGCAGGAGTTGCCAGATGAACAGGGTGTTGAGCAGGGGGAGCAGTCTCCTCAATCAGAAACCACGGAACTTCAGGTTAGGAGGTCTACTCGAGAGCGTCAACCATCAACAAGATATCCTGCATCAGATTATATTTTGCTTACTGATGAGGGGGAGCCAGAGAGCTACCCAGAAGCAAAAACTCATGAAGATAAAGATGAGTGGATGAAGGCTATGCAGGATGAGATGAGTTCTTTGAAAAAGAACAATACTTATGAGCTGGTGGAACTCCCAAAAGGTAAGAAGGTTCTGAAGAACAAATGGGTATTCAAGGTGAAGAGAGATGACAGTGGAAAACTGATAAAGCATAAAGCACGGCTAGTGGTTAAAGGCTTTGCGCAGACGAAGGGTCTTGACTTCGATGAAATCTTCTCTCCAGTTGTGAAGATGACTTCTATCAGAGCAATCTTGGGTCTAGTTGCCAGCATGGACCTTGAACTTGAACAGATGGATGTGAAGACTGCTTTTCTTCAGGGTGATCTGAAAGAAGAGATCTACATGACTCAGCCGGAGGGGTTTGAGGTAGAAGGAAAAGAACAGTTGGTTTGCAGGTTGAAAAAGAGTCTCTACGGGCTGAAACAAGCGCCGAGACAGTGGTACAAGAAGTTTGATTCATTCATGGTGAGTCATGGGTACCGGAGGACAGCTGCAGATCACTGCGTTTATGTTCGTAAATTTGGTAATGACAAATTTATCATCCTTCTTTTATATGTAGATGATATGTTGATAGTTGGACACGATAGTGAGATGATTGGCAGATTGAAAAGGGATATGTCAAAAGCTTTTGACATGAAAGACTTGGGTCCCGCACGACAGATTTTGGGAATGCAAATACGTCGTGACAGGAATGCCAAGAAGCTGTGGTTGTCACAGGAGAAATATGTTGAACAGGTGCTAGCGAGATTCAACATGATAGATGCTAAGCCAGTTAGCATGCCTTTAGCCAGTCACTTCAAGCTCAGTAAGAGATTATGTCCTACTACAGATGAAGAAAAGGAACGGATGATGTCTGTTCCATACTCCTCAGCAGTTGGGAGTCTTATGTATGCCATGGTGTGTACACGGCAAGACATTGCTCATGCAGTGGGTGTAGTGAGTAGATTTCTTTCTAACCCTGGGAAAGAGCATTGGGAAGCAGTGAAGTGGATCTTCATATATTTGAGAGGTACATCAGATTTTTGCTTGTGTTTCGGAGGCTTAAAACCAATACTTGAAGGCTTTACAGATGCTGATTCTGCATGCGATCTTGATCGTCGGTTGTCTACTTCTGGGTACTTATTTACTTTTACAGGGGGAGCTATTTTTTGGCAGTCTAAGTTGCAGAAGTGTACAGCATTGTCTACAACCGAAGCAGAATACATAGCTGCTAATGAAGCAGGGAAGGAGATGATTTGGTTGAGGAATTTCTTTAAAGAACTGGATTTGAAGCAAGGAGAGTATGTAGTCTACTGTGATAGTCAGAGTGCTATGGATCTTAGCAAGAACGCTACATACCATGCCCGCACGAAGCATGTTGATGTGAGATATCATTGGATTCGTGAGGTCATCGAGAAGAATCTCATGAAGCTAGAAAAGATTCACACTGACAAGAATCCCTCTGACATGATGACTAAGGTCGTGTCTAAGGGAAAGCTGGAGCTGTGTTCAGAGTTGGCAGGACTGGACTCCTAGTTAGGGGTTCAGAGACGTCTTCCACATGGTCTGGAGGGGGAGATTGTTGGGCTTAGTAGGTCCAGACCAATTGGGTTCATGGACATGGATATTATGGTAATTGTACCGGGACTTTCTTATTGACTAAGATAGAGTTTCTTGGGGAATAAGAAAGAGAACATTATATATATGATGTAATGTGTAGCCCATGAGATATAGACAGACAGAGAGAAGAGTGAACCTAAAGGAGAGTCGAGTTTCTTTCCCGTGGACGTAGGCAAGATTGCCGAACCACGTAATTCTCTTGTGTGTTGATTGTTTGTCTTGTGTGGTTTATTTGTTCGTTCGATCGCTGATTCACGTTTCCGCATACACGCGCACAACATGATTTTGTTAGTTCTTATAATTGGGTTGATGTTGAGTTATGCATAGGAATTATACCCTCAAAAATGGGCAAAAGATCCTAAAGAAGTGGGCCAAAAGGGAAGAAAGCACTCAAAAAATAAAAATTCTGTAGCACAATCTGGACAGTACCTATCAGGGCCAATTGAACACTAACCATGAGCTATTGTCAGACCAGAGGAAGTGGCGCGTGGCTAGTAGTCGTGGCATCGAGGAGTTGTGCAAGAACAACTACAGTCTTTAGGTTGACGTACTAACTGGGTTAAAGGAACTGTGGGTATATCTTGTACCCATTCAATAGTAATTGATTTTTTCGATCGCGATTTTTCTTCCGGAAAGGGTTTCCACGTTAAATTTATGTCTGTCTTCTTGTGGTGATTGATTGGTAGATATATTTTATTACTCTATCTTGTTTGGTTGTTTACATCCGTTCTACAACGGTTATTAGACTAGCTAAACTTTCAATTGGTTTTAAAAGGGTTCAATGTTACGAGTGTAAAGGATATGGACACGTTGCTAGTTACTGTGGAAATAGAAAATCTAAAAGAAGGCTTTGAATATACGACTTGGGAAAATCAAACTTCTGATGAGGATGATGAAAATCCTGAGTCTGACATGTCGGACACTAGCAAAGGAAAGTTTATTGATTTTCTGGCCTCTACATGTTGTGCCACTTTACATGTTTCTCCTGATAATGAAACTGATTAAGATGATACTAAGTTAGAGGAAGAACCAGATTGGAGAATTGAGTATGAGAAACTTTTCAAGATGACCATGAAGATGGGTAAGGTGAATGAAAAAGTTTCTATCAATTGGAAAGCATTTGAAGAGCAGAATTCATCCTTAAAAGCTAAACTTGAAAAAGCACTTGCAAAAGTATAAAAATTGGAGGATGAAAATAACAGATTGGCTGGCAAACTGATTGAAAAATCACAAAATTGTGACTTACTTGATTCTGACATGAAGTCTTTGAAAGCAGAGAATAATGATTTGAACGGAAGACTCAAGATGGTTTTGTCTGAGTTACATACTGCTCAAGCTTCATTGAATATGATGAACACTGGATCGAGAAAATTAGATGACATTTTGTGCTTTCGAAAGGCATACATTGACAAGCATGGCATTGGCTACGCTGATGGAGCATCCTTATCCACTGCCAAAGGTACAAACTATTTTGTTAAAAATTCAATTGTTACTAATCCTATTGTTAGGGTTGTACACAGAGCTCCGAAGAAGAAGAATGCGTCCCGTCTTGAACGGATTCCCACTTGCCACCAATGTGGAATTAAAGGATACATTCAACCCCATTGCGAGAAGCTGCGAAGTTTACCTAATCAAGTGCAATAGAAAAAAATAGAAGTTTGAGCTAAAAAAATTAAAACGAAAGTTGTATTGGTCAAGAAAGAAGACCTCTCTTTTGTGTTGGTATACACTTTACTGAAATGCCTAAATTTGCAAATTTGTGTATCTAAACCTTTATCACCCCTGATCTGCAAGATCTAGCCCCCACCCTAGTGCTGATACGAAGATAATGTTGGAGGGGAGTCAAAATTGAGGGGAGCTACTGCATCCAAATTGACAGAAGTTACATGATGATATTTTTCAATTATGGATAAAAACGAGGGGAGAAGAATGAAGTCAAGGGGAGCTATACAAGCAAAGGCAATTCAAAATCTAGAAGCTCAAGCATAGGCAATACAAGATCTACAATGTTGATTTTTTTTTTAAATTCAATCTATTTTGCGTTCTTCTTTTGGGCAGATCATATTGTATTATTTTAGGGAGTTTTGTCCAAGAATTGCCAAAAGGAGTAGATTGTTAGAGCGTTAGAGCCTATTTCCTGAGAGCACTCTCGCTGCTCGCTATAGCGAGCGTGGCGCGGAATGCCTTGTTGGATCCGGACTCTGAGTCAAAGTTTGAGATGACTTGAAATTCTTAGTGGATCGATATTAGGAGTCCTATGCACGCACAACAACAGTTTACATATTTTGCTACGAAATTTTTCGTTGGTAAAAGTCAATAAAACGTCGGTAAAAACATTTACCGACGAAAATATTTTCGTCGGCCAGACGTCGGTAAAAACTCGTGGACAAAACATTTTACCGACGATTATTTGTCTTTTACCGACGATTATTTTTCATCGGTAAAAAAAAAGGATATAAAGAAAAAATAAAAAGATTTTTACCGACGTTTTTTTTCGTCGGTAAAAAAAATAAATAATAAATCAGTTTTACCGATGTTTTTTTTTTTTGTCCCTCGTCGGGTTCTTCGAGAGTCTTGTTCCGCTTTGGAGATTTAGGTTAATCCCACGAGAGTGAGAGAGAAAAAGCAGAGAGAGAGAGAGAGCGAGCAGATCGAGCGAGACAGAGTGTAGAGAGAGAGCAGAGAAAAAAGAGGGCTTTTGGAGGCGGGAGAGGGAAAAAAAGTAGTGGAAATTTTACCGACGTTTATTTTTCATCGCAAAAAATGGATTTTCGTCGGTAAGAATTATTTTATTTTTATTATTTAAAAACAAGTAAAAAAGTCTATCAACCTTTACCGATGTTTTATATTAAACGTCGGTAATAAATTTTCTGATGCTAATTTTCATCGGTAAACGACTCTGATAAATTAAAAATAAAATTAAACATTACCGACGTTTTACAAAAAATAAAATTCGTTGATAATAGTCTCTAATATTTATTTTTCCTAAAGATAAATTAATTTTAAGATTGAACTTTGCTGACATTCTTTTAGTAAAGCGTCGCAAAAAAAACATTGCTAAAAGTGCAAGTTGCTGTAGCGTTTACCGACATTTTTTTTCGTCTGTAAAATAAAAAAATAAAAAATAAAAATATTTTTACCGACGTTTTTTTTCGCCAGTAAAATAAAAAAGAAATAAAAATAAAAACACTTTTGCCTACATTTTTTTTGTCGGTAAAATAAAAAAGAAAAATAAATAAAAAATAAAAACACTTTTACCGACCTTTTTTTTCTTCGATAAAATAAAAAGGAAAATTATATAAAAAAAAAAAAAAACTTTTTTCGAATTCTTTTTCTTCGGTAAAATAAAAAATAAAAACACTCATACCGTCGTTTTTTTTCGTCGGTAAAATAAAAAAATTAAAAAAAGTTTTACCGACGTTTTGTTTCATAGGTAAAATAAAAATGAAAAATAAAAAAAATAGTTTTACTGACGTTTTATAATTCGTCGGTAATAATCTTTGATTTTTTAAAAATGAAATTAATTTTAAGAATGAAATTTGCCTACGTTTTTAGGAAAACGTCACTAAAAATCAGCCTTTTACCGACGTTTTTCAGTAAAATGTAGCTAAAAATTACTTTTTACCGACGTTTTATATAAAACATCGGTAAAAGGCTAATTTTTAACGACAAAATTATATACGTCGGTAAAAGGCTAATTTTTACCGACGAATTTATAAAACCGTCGCTAAAAAACGTCGCTAAAAGTATAAGTTGTTGTAGTGTCGTGATTTGGGGCTATAAATTAGGTGTTTCTCTCGACTCAAAGAGATACACCACCTCTCTCTATAATCTGAGTAAGAGATATCTTAGAGAGAGAATTATTCCTTAGTACCTGTAGGTGCAGAAAATAATGACCCACAATAACTGGGGAGCCTTAGAGGACTTATCCAATGATGGTGATGACTGGGTGCCATCCGAAAGCCTGAAAGGGAAGAACACACGGTCAGAGGACCCTGGCCTGGGCGGCGCAAGGCTCTCCGATGCCAAAGTCAGTGAAGGAACTGGAACAATGGAAGGAGAGGAAGAAGAGAGGCAGAGTAACAGCTCTATGAGTTGTATTATGCGTACCTTGCATGTGAAATGCAGTCCTTTTTATAGACGATTTGGAAGATATCTTGGACGATATCTTGGCATGGGTCTCATGATTCGACTGGGAAGTCATGATCAGCCCACGTTGCAATTAATGTGGTCCAATCCAGCCCACTCTGCATTAAATGCGCGTCGGATCAACCCACGTCGCATTTAATGCGCGTCTTGTTGGGCCAGATCGTGTTGGACGCCTTTGGCGGTAGGATATCATCGGATCTGCCCTCGGGCCTTGCCCTGATGTGGCCTCAGCAGCTGGATGCCGCCCTGTCAGGATCTGGCGAGGATTGTGAGCGGCTGGATGTCGCGTCTGTCCCACTAGCTCGTGCCCCTATCCCTCCACGTGCCTGGTGACGTGGGGGATGAGGGGCACAAGTGGAGGCTCCTTCTTGCTTCGGCTTCCATCCCGGCTTCTTCAGCCGGGGTGGAGCTTTCTGCCGAAATGGCACCCGGGTGGCTCAGTTCGGCGCTAGTGGCCCGGAGCTGCCTGACTTTGGCCGGACCCCCTGTCCTGGTAGCCGGGGTGAGCTTGGTGCCACGTGGATGGCATGCGGATGGCACGTGAGAGTGCTTAGCCTCATCTGATGGCTGTGATTAGCGTAATCCTGTGGTTCTGGAAATCTCCCCACACAATTGCCCCCTAGCTTTTGACCTCTTAAGCGCCCTGGCCTTTAGCGGTCGAAAGCTAGAAAACTCGCCTGGGGATGCGACGGTCATTGCCTGGTGTCGCTTCAACTGTCCTGAAGCAATGAATGCTCTGTCTTGCCTGTACTGGGAAGCGAGTCGACGGTTACACGCGTCGCCTCTTCGCTGGTTGCGCTGTCTTATTGATGGAAAGGGCGCGGATCGCGAAATCCGTCCTTTCGAGTTTCGAAAGCAGCGCGCGCTGAGGGTTTGTTCTCCATAAATAAGGTCGTCTTCTTCTCTTCTCGCTTCTGATTTCTTTTCGCCTTCGCCTTCATCTCCGATTTCTGCTCCGCTGCTCAAGATCTTTCTAGCGAGGACGACCGTAGGGCGTGTCTGGATCTGTACTCGAGTCGCCCCTTTTCGTCTCTGTAAGTTGCTTCACGCCTCTGTGTAGCTTTTTCCTAGGGTTCAGCAGCCTTTAGGGTTTTTTTTTTCTTTTGCTGTATTCTTTTTTCTAGACATGGGCACCCCTAGGTTCAGTTTAGACACCGAAGAGGGCATAGCCAGATTTAGGGCTGCCTTCGATATTCCGGAGCGAGTCCTGCTCAAGCCGGCAGACTCCGTCGACTATGCCACGATGCGCTGGTCCGGCGGCTGGATGCTGTTCCCTCTGATCTCTGTGATCGAGGGCGGGGTCAGATTCCCCCTGCACCCTTTACTTAGAGCTTGCCTCAGTACCTGGTCCCTTACCCCGTGCCAGCTGATGCCCAATGGCTATAAGGTCATCATGGGCACGGCGAAGCTGAATGAGATTCTGGGGACCGACATAGGTGTTCATGACATCGAGGACACCTACGATATCTGCAAGGCCGGGGAAGGGAAATATTATCTCCGGGTGAAGCCGCAGCGAAGAGGCTTCGTCCTGGCCTTGGAAGATTCAAGTAAGAATGCCGAAGAAGCCTTCTTCTGTGTTTCGGGGGACTGGGAGTTCGGCGCTGGCGAAAGTAGGAGGCTAGCGGTCCCGCGCCGCCCCGGGACAGTCCCAAGTAAACATCGCTCCTTTTCATTCATTTCTTTGCTTGATTTTGACGATGCCGAGCTGACTCCTCTACTGTTTGTTATGCAGAGGCAGGTGCGAGACGACGCCGAGCTACGAGTGAGGGCTGGAGGAGGAACCCCGACGACATCAACAAGGTCGAGAGGTACAAGGGGCACGAGACTAGGTCGGCCTGGAAGCTGCTCGGATACACGCCGAGATACCGCGGCCACTACCAGAGGACCGGGGTACCCGAGGTGGACGAGGTGCATCCTGATCGTCCAACGGTCTCCCTTGCTGTACCTTCCGGGATCCCCTTGAGCGATCCTGCCGCTAGCCGAGCTGCATCTGGGTCCGAGGCGTCTACTTCAAGTTCGGAACCGTCGAACCTGAGGCAGATAGTGGACGCTTATTCTTCCGATCGGGAAGAAGACATGGCGGGAAGGTCGAGGGAGCCTGCCGTCAAGGACCTAGCGGCCAAGTTCAGGCGGGGGCCCTCTTCCTCTGCGACGCCATCTCCTGCCAGCACCCGAGCAGCTTCGAGCTCGGGAGGTGCTGGCGACACTTCCGCTCCTGCTCCTGCTCCTGCTCCTGCTCCGAGTGCGGGAGTTCGGCGACGTTCGCCGGAGCGCCCGAGGGAGGGGTCCCCGCCTAGGAAGAAGTCCAAGGCGGGGGAGAAGGATTCGGGGGCCGAACAGCCTCCGAAGAGTAAGACCCCTGCGCGGGCCCCCGGAGCCAAGGCTCCAACGGACAAGAGTGCACCGGCTGAGAAGAGTGCACCAGCTGAGAAGAGCGTGCCGGTGGGCAGGGCGTCAGGCGGGACGACTCGCGAACTGACGATCTTGGTGGGGCAAGGGTCTGGATCGGCCTCCGGACCCCGAAGTGCCCCAGCGCCATGGAGGCCGAGGATGGAGACTCAGCCCGGTAAGCCTCTGAACGTCGAGGACCGGCTGATGGGGAATACCGAGGTGATCGGGGCTCTCGCCAAGGTCTGTGCTCTGCCACGGGACATGGAGACGCACGAGAGGTTCGACGATGAGAGCCTGATGGTTTCGGCGATCCAGGCCAACCTCCTGGTAAGTGTTTTCAGCGTTTTTCTCTAAGTAACCCAGCTTGACTGCCCCGGTTTGACCCACTTTTTCCATTTGCAGAACGTGCAGAGGCTCCTGACCATGGTGGGAAGGAGCGACAGGAACGCGACGAGGGTCTCCCAGCTGGAGTCCGAGAGAGACAAGCTGAAGAAGGAACTGGAGGAGCTGCAGGCGGGAATGGAGCGGATGAAGAAGGCCAGCGCTGATGAGGCTGCTCGGCTGGCATCGGCTCTGGCTGATGTCGCCGAACTTACGTCGAAGGCCAATCATCTGAAAGGCGAGGTCTGGGCGAGAAACAAGAAGACCGCTGAGCTGGAGTCGGAATTGGCAAGATTGAAGGCTGAATCGACGGCTGAGGGGACGAGGCTGCGCGGGGAAGTGCTGGCTGGGCGAGCCGAAACAGCGAGGCTGAAGAAGGCGAACGCCGAGCTGGAGAAGGAGAAGGCCTCTCTTCTGTCCGAGGCCCAGTCCGCCTTCCAGGAAGGGGTGGATCACGCCACTGAGCTGTATGAGAAGCAGGTGGAGGAGATCACCGCCATCTTGTTCGAGGAAGGATGCCTGGCCGCAATGAGACGT
This sequence comes from Litsea cubeba, assembly GCA_012931725.1. Taxonomy (NCBI): domain Eukaryota; kingdom Viridiplantae; phylum Streptophyta; class Magnoliopsida; order Laurales; family Lauraceae; genus Litsea; species Litsea cubeba. The sequence continues at coordinate 53,195,828 of CM022949.1, forward strand.
GCGGGGGTCCCTGAAGACCATCCTGTCTATCGGGACCTGCCGAAGTACTCGGACTCGGCTCCTGAGCCGAGCTCCGCTCCTGCAGCCGAAAGTGCCCCAGTTGAAGTTCCTGCAATCGTTCCTACTCCGGAAGATACTCCGGCTGCCCCGGTCTTGAGCGACGCCCCGGTCGCCAGCGATGCTTCGGTCGTGCCTCAGGGTGAGACCTCTTCTGCTCCTGGTTCGGGTGAGGTACCGGTCAAAGCTTCCTCTGCCAGCGACGCTCCAAGCAAGGTCACGGTTTCGGCCGAGTCCACTGGTCCATCAGATACGGTGATCGACCTAGTGGAGTCGCCGAAACCATAGTAGCCGGGCTCCTCTATATCTCTGTCTTCTTGCATGTAATGTTTTTGCTTCTTAGCCTTGTAATATTCTCTGTTGATTCAATGAAAGTCGGGCTTCTTTACTTGTGCATTTTTCTCTGCATTTGTTTCTCCTTCATTTCTGGATATGCATTGAATGGTGTTGAATGCCTTTACTGCGACGTGTGACTCTTGAGGTAGAAGGAGTCAAACGGTCCTCATAGCTGTCTGTGCCGATTCTCCGTATTCTGGAGATCATAAATAGCAGTAAACAGTGGCACGGCCTATGAGGGAAACGGACGGATGTCTCCACTTGGCGTCATAGGGATCGCTGGTCAACAGTCGTGCATCCCGAGCAACGCGTGGGAGACTTCGCCCCCATAACTTTCTTCGGAGGCTGAGCCCTTCTTCTTCCTATAAGTAGGGGCGACAGTCTTGCCATGGGCGATGAAAAGAACAGAACGTAGGATAGCTTAAATCACAGACATAGGAACCATGGCTGGTAGATATTTTGCAGTCTTCGATCCGGGGGGGACCCTTGCGCCTGTGGATGGCTTTCTCCAAGGGGGGAAGCCCATCGTAGTCTGCGCGCTCTCTGAAGGAACTTCCCGTGGACCACGCGCTCTCTGAACGCGGGTTCATGGCCGACCGTCCCTGGTCAGGTTGTGGGGGAAACCTCTGCAACTGCGGGATGGTCGGGCCCTGGGTGTCTGTCGATTCTGCAGGGTCCTGCATCGCATCGAGCGGGCGCCCTGTCAGAATGGTAAGACTAAGGGTGGAGTTGAGGCCCGCTGGACCTGGGGGTTCTTCAAACCATGGCTGGTCTTACTGGCCGGAGGGTGTTGAAGAGCTTTATAGAGGTCCAGGGCCTCCGAACTGGAGGTGCTCTGCAATCGCTTTGGTCTGACCAACCAAAGTGTATTATAGAGCTCGGTGAAATTCAGGATCACTCAGAACCTCCAGTCCACGATCCGGCATCTTGGAGTTTGCAGCCCGAAGAGTCAGTGAAGATCGGAGCCTCCCAGCTTTTCTTTATTTTCTGTTTTCAGAGGACTGCGATCCTCCTTTCTGTATTTTGCTTTCTGTTCTGTAATTCTTGTAATAAAGCAGTTTACAATGAATAAAAAGGAGGAATTCTGTGATCACCCAAACTGCGTACAATGCTTTTGAGTTCTTTTTCTCTTTCTTTGCACTGTTCTGGAATGCTTGCATTTTTGTGTGTTTGAGTGCTGGCACAGCTCTCTTCCTCTGGAAAGCTGCCCTTGGCCGAAATGGCTGGCTTTGGCCGAGACGAGCTGCCTTGTGCCGAAGTGGAGTCATCATTCCGTTGGTCTCGGCTTTGGAAGCGTCAGCTCGGCAATGATCTTTGAGGGGTGTAAAAACCCTGATTTTAGGAATTCGGCCGAGTGTCCGAACTCGAGGCCTTCTCCAGGGTCCAGGACCCGGAGCTTTAGGAAACGACCGAGTCTGGACTCGAGGCCTTTTCCAGGGCGGTAGACCCGGAGCTTTAGGAAACGACCGAGTCTGGACTCGAGGCCTTTTCCAGGGCGTTAGACCCGGAGCTTTAGGAAACGACCGAGTTTGGACTCGAGGCCTTTTCCAGGGCGTTAGACCCGGAGCTTTAGGAAACGACCGAGTTTGGACTCGAGGCCTTTTCCAGGGCGGTAGACCCTTGAGTGGGTTCAAAACCCGGGACTTTAGGAATTCGGCCGAGTGTAAGAACTCCAGGCTGTATCCAGGGCGTAGACCCATATTGATTGGGTTCAAAACCCGGGACTTTAGGAATTCGGCCGAGTGTAAGAACTCCAGGCTGTATCCAGGGCGTAGACCCATGGGTTTAAAACCCGGGACTTTAGGAATTCGGCCGAGTGTAAGAACTCCAGGCTGTATCCAGGGCGTAGACCCATGCTGCCGGAATCAGTCAGAGAGAGACGACAAATTGATGGCAAGGCGAAAGCTGCTTTTATTGATTCTGAGACTCAGTACATCCTTAGAAATAAAATTTCTTCAAGTGGGATGCATTCCATGGTCTCGGCAGTGGCTTGCCTTCCAAGTCTTCGAGCTTATAGGCTGACTTTCCTGCCAGTGAGACTATTCTGAACGGGCCATGCCAGTTCGGGGCTAGCTTCCCTTCGTTTGGCTCTCTGTCAGCTGGCAGGGTTTTCTTTAAGACCAGGTCTCCCGCGGAGAACTTTTTTTCTCTGACATTTTGATTGTATGCCCTGGCTAACCGTTGCTGATTGTCGGTCAGTCGCAGGGCTGCTCCCTCTCGTCGCTCGTCTGCCAGCTCCAGCTCCATTGCCAGGTTTGTCTCATTTCGGCCTTGGTCGACCAGCTCTGTCCTCAGGGTAGGAAGGCCGATTTCCAAAGGAATGACTGCCTCCATCCCGTAGGCCAGAGAGAAAGGTGTTGCCGAGGTGGACCTCCTTGGGGTTGTTCTGTATGCCCACAGCACGCTCGGAAGCTCCTCTGTCCATCTGCCCTTTGCCTTGTCCAGTCGCTTCTTCAGGCCGTCCAGGATCACTTTGTTGGAGATTTCTGCCTGGCCATTACTCTGTGGATATGCCGGAGTGGAGTAATGATTTCTGATGCCGTGCTCTTGGCAGAAGTTCTTAAAGGACTTGGAGTCGAACTGAGTCCCGTTATCCGAAATCAGGGTCCGGGGGATACCGAACCTCGTAAGGATGTTTTTCCAAACGAAGTTCCTGGAGTCCCTGTCCGTGATTGAAGACAACGGTTCAGCTTCTATCCATTTTGTGAAGTAGTCCGTAGCCACTATCAGCCATCTCTTGTTTCCTGGAGCTCGGTGAAAAGGCCCCACAATGTCCAGGCCCCATTGAGCGAAGGGCCATGGGCTAGAGAGGGGACTCCGATCTTGTGCTGGCTGATGGAGGGAGTGGGAGAACTTCTGGCACTTCTCGCATTTCCTGGCGTAGACCTGCGCGTCTTTCTGCATGTAGGGCCACCAGTAGCCCTGGCTTATTGCTCTGTAAGCCAGGGATCGACCTCCTATGTGACTGCCGCAGATTCCTTCGTGGATCTCATACAGGAAGTCGTCCACCTTGCTTGGATGGACGCATTGGAGGTATGGACCTGTGAAAGACTTCCTGTAGAGTTTGCCTTCGGGAGAGAGCCAGAATCGCGCTGCCTTGAGTCTGATCCTGTGGGCTTCAGCCTTGTCCTCGGGGAGCTGGTCGTCCTTCAAGTAGGCGACAATTGGATCCATCCAGCTTGGGCCGAGGTCAGCACAGAGGACAAGCCGAGATGAATGGAGTTCTAAGCTTGACCTTGATACTGACCCAACCTCGATGGTCCTTTTCTTCCCTGCTTCGACAGCGGAGGCCAGGTTTGCAAGCGCATCTGCGTGCGTGTTGGTATCTCGGGATATTTGCCTGACCTCGGCTTTCTGGAAATGAGAGAGCAGTTTTTTCGCAAGGGCTAAGTAGGCCGCCATCCTGTCGTCCCTGGCCTGGTAGTCTCCAGCGAGCTGGCTAGTTACCAGTTGAGAGTCGCTGAAGATCTCCAGGTGCTGGGCTCCGAGGATTTGGGCGCTGTTCAACCCTGCAATCAGTGCTTCGTACTCTGCCTCATTGTTTGTCGCTTTGAAGTCCAGGGTGAAGGCTTGCTCTATGACCAGGCCCTCTGGCGATTGGAGAACTATGCCGGCGCCAGCTCTCTTGGAGGTGGACGACCCGTCGGCAAAGATCTTCCATGCCGAGGTGGGAGACTGTTCGACCTCAGTTTCTACTGGCTCGTGCCCTGTGCCCCCCAGTGCCGTGCCGAGCTGAGTCGGAGCCGGGTCGGGGGAGACGAATTCGACAATAAAGTCTGCCAGAATCTGGGCTTTGATCGCAGTTCGGGGACGGTACTGTATGTCATACTGCCCCAGTTCAACTGCCCACTTTGATATTCGCCCTGAAAAGTCAGCCTTCTTGAACACTGAACGGAGTGGGTGCTCCGTGATTACCACAATGGTGTGGGATTGGAAATAATGGGAGAGCTTGCGGGAGGCACTGACGAGAGCCAACGCAAGCTTCTCCAATAGAAGGTACCTGATCTCGGCATCGAGCAGGGTCTTGCTCGTATAATAGATTGGCTTTTGAACTCCCTCGTCCTCCCTGATGAGGACGGAGCTCACTGCGTGATCCGAGACCGCAAGGTACAAATACAGAATCTCCCCCGAAGTTGGGGTGGATAGTAAGGGTGGTGTCATTAAATAAGTTTTGAGTGCGGCCAATGCCTGGTCGCACTCAGGGGTCCATTGGAACTTCAAATTTTTCTTTAAAAGCTGAAAGAAAGGCCTGCACTTATCTGATGACCGGCTGATGAAGCGGTTGAGTGCTGCAGCCATTCCTGTGAGCTTCTGAACTTCCTTCGTGGTAGAGGGGCTCTGGATGCTCTGGATCGCGGTGATCTGGTCCGGATTAGCCTCTATCCCCCTCCGCGTTACCAAGCTGCCGAGGAACTTGCCAGAGGCTACGCCGAAGGCGCACTTGGAAGCGTTTAGCTTGAGCTTGTATGCGCGGAGGATGTCGAAGATTTGGCCGAGATCCGCCAGATGATCGCCGGAGCGCACTGATTTGACGACCATGTCGTCGATGTACACCTCTACCGTTCGGCCGAGCTGAGCATGGAACATTTTTGTGACGAGGCGCTGATAGGTCGCCCCCGCGTTTTTTAGCCCGAAGGGCATCACCTTGTAGCAGTAAGTGCCGCGGGGGGTTATGAATGATGTTTTCTCCTCGTCTGGCTCGTAGAGCGGGATCTGGTGGTAGCCTCTGTAGGCGTCGAGGAAGCTCATTCGGTCGTGACCGGCGGTGGCGTCGATCAGTTGGTTAATCTTTGGAAGGGGGAAACTATCTTTAGGGCAGGCCCTGTTCAAGTCTGTGAAGTCCACGCACACCCTCCACTTTCTAGTTTTCTTCTTGACCACCACCGTGTTGGCCAGCCATACCGGGTATTGGACTTCCCGGATGGCTCCTGCCTTTAGCAGGTTGTCGATCTCCTCGACGACCGCATCTGTCTGCTGCAGCCCTGTCCTACGGGCTCTCTGCACTACCGGCTTGTGGTCGGGGTCCACATTCAGCTTGTGGCACATGACCTCGGGGTCGACCCCAGGCATTTCGCTTGGGCTCCAAGCGAAGACGTCGACGTTCTGCATCAGGAACCGGGAGAGTTCGGCCCTCTCCTCGTCTGGCAGCTGGGTGCCAATCAGGAAGAACCTGTCTGGATCTGCCGGGTTTAGCCTGACCTCGGCCAGGTCCTCGATGCTCTTCTTCTCGGGATCTCGGCCGATTTCATCGAGGCCTTTCTCGAACTCGGCGAGGTTGACGCGCTCTGGCTCCTTCATTGCCGGGACTGCGGCCAGCATGCACTGCCTGGCTTGCTGCTGATCCCCCTCCACTGTGACTACTTCCATCTTGCCCTCCTTGTTCTCAAGGACGAACTTCAGCTTTTGATGGAGGGAAGAAGGAACTGCTTCTAACTTATGGAGCCACGTTCTGCCCAGAATGACGTTGTAGGGAGAAGGGGCGTCCACGACTAGAAAGTCGGCCGACACGGAGGCTCCGCCAACTCGGGTCTCCAGGGTGATCCTGCCCTTGGGGTAGACTGGCGTGGCGGACAACCCTAGCAGGGGTGCTCGGACCTCCGTGAGGTCTGCTTCAGAGAGTTTCATCTTCTTGAAGCAGTCGTAGTAGAGGACCTCGGAGGAGCTGCCGGAGTCGACGAGGATCCTCTTCACTGTGAAGTCTCTCAGCTTCATGGTGAGGAGCAGGGGTCGTTGTGAGGGAGCTGGATTCCCTCTAGGTCTCTGTCTGAGAACGAGATGGCGGGTCGGTCGTGGCGGGCTTTCTTGGATGCCGGGGCGAGTTCGGCTTTCATTACTTATTTCCCGTGCGAAGCCCGCCTAGCTTCGGCACGGGCCTGGGAGCTGCCCCGGGGCGAGGAAGCGGGAGCTGAGGACGCCAGATGGATCACGTTAATGATCTTCTCTGAATCCTCGCTGTCTGGAGCCTGGGGTGCGCTCTGGTGAATCCGGCCCTCGCTGCCGCCGGCATCACCTGCCTTGACGAATTCTGGAATGTGGCCCTCTTCGGCCAGCTTCTCCAGGTACCACTGCAGGGTCTTGCAGTCCTCGGTCTTGTGCCCGTTACCCCTATGGAAGGAGCAGTAGAGCTGGCTTCGGCTGCCGGAGGTGGGCTCATTCTTCAAGGGCTGAGGGTACTTGAAGAACGGCTTGGACCTGATCTTGGTCAGGATGCGGTAGATCGGCTCCTTGAAGACGACGCTGACGCTCTGACTGGCGCTGGAGGGAGGTCTGGGCTTCCAGGTGCCCCCGGACCTGGACGACGCAGGCTTCGCCGAACTGGAGACCCAGGCCTGCTTAGGCTCCTGCTTCTGGGAGGGCCTCCCGCCTCTCTGCCGAGGCTGGCTACTCTTCTGCTCGGGCTCCGGATGCCCGTCCTGATCCCGGGCTCGGATCTCGTCTTCCTCCTGGGCGACGAAGCACTTGACCCGGGACATCAACTCTGGCATGGATTCTGGGGGGTTCCCGGCCAAGTCCTTCCGCAAGTCGTGGCCGGGGATCAGGGCATGCTGGAAGGCGTAGATTGCTATCTCCTCCCTGGTGCCCTCGATCTGGCTGTAGACCGCCCAGAATCGCTGGGCGAACTTGGCGAGGGTCTCACCCTGCTTCATTCTCAGGGCGAGGTGGTCCCCTTCTTTCTTGGGGACGACGCTGTAGGCTTGGAACTTCTTCAGGAAGGAGAGCTGGAGCTCCTTCCAACTCGAAATGGACTTCTCTGGGAGAGAACAGAACCACTTCAGGGGGAGGTCACCCAAACTGGAGGAAAAGATTTTACAGTTCAGGTGACCCTCATTCCCCCAGATGGACATCTTCTGGGAGAAGTGTCGGAGGTGAGCGGATGGGTCGGACAGTCCGTCATAGGGGACGAACCGCGGGACGGAGAACTTTCTGGGCAAGGGGGTGCGCTCGATCTCTTTTGTGAAGGGTGAGCCCCCAGATCAGTGTGACCACAGATCTGCTTCTGGTCCCGCACGTCCAGGTTGTGCTGGAGAGCCAATCTGACGCGTTTGTCAAATCGCTCCTGCTCATCGTCCTTCTCTGGGGTCTGAGCTCTGGGCTTTCGCTTGGGGTGGTTTGGGCTACGACGGCTATGAGTTCGGCCATCGCGGCTATGATGACTCCGGCTGTTGCTCGAGCCTTCGTCACGAATCTGACTCCGTTTATGGTCCAGATGATTTCTGAGGTCCTCGCGGGGAGGCTGGGCTGACCTGCTGGGGGCGTCCCTCTTTTTCCCTTGAGGCTCAGAGACCTGCCTCAAGGAGGCAGTTTGCGCTGCCCTCGGATGCTGCTGGAGCTCGCGAATCAGCTGCTCCTGCCTCTGCAGGAGAGCAGTTTGGGCTTCGAGAACCCCTCCAGTGGCAGGGGGTTGGACGTGGCGCGTCTCTCCTACGGCCACGGCTTTGTCCTTCCGAGGACGCTCATGCCGACGCTCATCGCGTCTGGGTGGCATGACTTCTTCTGCTGAGATCGAGGCCTCGAGTCCCTCTTGGAGTGGGAACTCGACAAAGAGCTGAGAGCCTAAGCGGCCCTCGCCTGCAGACGTGCCATGCACCGTGCGGGAGCGCCCTTGAGGAGGGACGTTTGTTGACGGTGGTGGCAGCTCGAGCGCTGCCCTTGAGGACTCTACGCCCTTCCTAGCTTTCGGAGGCATGGCTTCTGAGAGGTTGAGGTTAAGAAGGTTGGGAAGGTTGGGATATTACTTTCCCACAGACGGCGCCAATTGTAGGTGCAGAAAATAATGACCCACAATAACGGCGGAGCCTGAGAGGACTTATCCAATGATGGTGATGACTGGGTGCCGTCCGAAAGCCTGAAAGGGAAGAACACACGGTCAGAGGACCCTGGCCTGGGCGGCGCAAGGCTCTCCGATGCCAAAGTCAGTGAAGGAACTGGAACAATGGAAGGAGAGGAAGAAGAGAGGCAGAGTAACAGCTCTATGAGTTGTATTATGCGTACCTTGCATGTGAAATGCAGTCCTTTTTATAGACGATTTGGAAGATATCTTGGACGATATCTTGGCATGGGTCTCATGATTCGACTGGGAAGTCATGATCAGCCCACGTTGCAATTAATGTGGTCCAATCCAGCCCACTCTGCATTAAATTTCTCGTCGGATCAACCCACGTCGCATTTAATGCGCGTCTTGTTGGGCCAGATCGTGTTGGACGCCTTTGGCGGTAGGATATCATCGGATCTGCCCTCGGGCCTTGCCCTGATGTGGACCTCAGCCAGATGGATGCCGACCCTGTCAGGATCTGGCGAAGATTGTGAGCGGCTGGATGTCGCGTCTGTCCCACTAGCTCGTGCCCCTATCCCTCCACGTGCCTGGTGACGTGGGGGATGAGGGGCGCAAGTGGAGGCTCCTTCTTGCTTCGGCTTCCATCCCGGCTTCTTCAGCCGGGGTGGAGCTTTCTGCCGAAATGGCACCCGGGTGGCTCAGTTCGGCGCTAGTGGCCCGGAGCTGCCTGACTTCGGCCGGACCCCCTGTCCTGGTAGCCGGGGTGAGCTTGGTGCCACGTGGATGGCACGCGGATGGCACGTGAGAGTGCTTAGCCTCATCTGATGGCCGTGATTAGCATAATCCTGTGGTTCTGGAAATCTCCCCACACAGTACCATTGACAAATTATTTTGAAAGGCTGATCTAGAAGGTTTGAAGCTTTTACTTCTTTGTAGAAGATTGTGCATCTTAGTCTCAAGGTGTTGAGGGAGGATCAAGCACAGGGAGCAGTGCACGGCGAGTAGTCGTGGCGGTGAGAAGCTATGCAAGAACAACTACAGTCTTTGGGTTAACGAACTGACTGGGACAAAAGAGCTGTGAGTATATCTTGTAACCGTTCAATAGTAATTGGTTTTTTTTATTGTGATTTTCCTCTCGGAAAAGGTTTCGTAGATATATTTGCTAGGTCTATCTTGTTTGGTTGTTTACACTGTGCATTGGTTTTTAGACTGGTTTACTTATCCCATTCTTGTACCTTTCACTTTAATACCGAAATGTTGCACAAATCGGGCTTAGACTTGAGAATGATCATATTGGCATATTTATACTAAGTCCGGTATTGTAGATTGTCTTAATTTGTCTAGACTTCATCTTTTGGCACAGTCAACTTTATAGTTTGTTCGCTTTTGTCTAAGTTAGTTGATTTTGGGGTCACTACACTAAAAATGGAAAATTGGAACGGATTATGGTTCCTAATCCGTGTATTCCTAATCCGTTCATCCGTTCCAATTTCCTATTTTTGGAACGGATTAACGGTTAGGAACGGATGAACGGATTAGGAACACACGAATTAGGAACGGTAATTCGTTCCAATTTTCCGTTTTTTTATGTAGTTGGTTTGTAAATGACTGCAATTTGGAATTTGTTAGAAGGCTTTGTTTGGTGTTTGAAGCAGTCATTTTGACATCATTCTTTAAAATAGAATTTTGACGGACCTTGTAGTCCTTGAATCTTATTTCACACCACTCATCTTCGATCCCTCACAGTTAGGCCAAGCCAAATGTAGATTTAGTTATAACTCACTACAGTGATGTCTTTGCGCTAGAGGTGTCACATAGCTCACCTCCGTATTAGTGTACCTTTTATTAATTTGGCTCCCTGACACAGTCATGTTGGAGTAAAGACGAAGCCAGGAGAATTTAGGGAAGTGGTTTTCGCTTTTCTTAGATTTGTTTTGTGTAGTCTTCTTTTGAGATGATTCACTATTGTTACTTTTATTCATGCAAAATTTTTCTTAGCTTAGACTTAATTGCTCGCTTTAACCTTTTGTCCTTTAACCGTATATTGATGCAACATGTGAATGCTATTTACTTTGATTAATTGCCGGGCTATTTGTAGTCTAATGCTAGGTGATGACACCCCTTGATATCTCATAATCCTATGGAAAACTACTAACAGCGAGAAAGATTTTAAATTAGCCCCCTCTACAATAGCACTTTCGCCACAAGATATGGATTGCTGAGGTGGTACGCACCGAGAGCGTGACATGGTCCCAATGATCGAGCTGGATTACATATAGCAAAACTTCAATTTGCTCATTTTGGAGAATATTATCCCACCATTGTAACATTAATGAGGTTGTAGGTTGGAGTCATTTTACCAATTAAAAAAAAAATGCAATGTTCGTATAATAGCATGTGGCTATATGAAGCGTGCTTATTGTTCCATCCTTGCGATAAGGGTATCAACATAAATAAGAAAGACTATTTACCAAAATAAAAAAACTAAAACGGTGATTATGATGTTGATGATAATCATAATGTTACTATAATTTATCAATCTAGCCACCACGAGCATTGTGATTATTCTTCAACGGTGAACTCTTCGAAATATGTCTAATATTTACGCATCAATAGAAATTGCAATATATTATTAATTAAAAGGAAGAATAAGACAAGCTATGAAATCTTTTTATTAGTGTTCTATAGTATTATTTAATATTTATTCATTATTTCTAATCATTTATAAAAATTACTTTAAAAATCTTTTTATTTATTATAAAAAAGATCCAATATTAAAAATATCCTTACAGTTTTTTGAGACAATTCACAGATAATCACATATTTGTGACCACGAGTTGGATCCGATTCGGCTACCGCGAGAAGCGACTGCATTGTGTAATTGTCTCAAAAGCGTCCGCGGTAGTACGTGGCAAGAGTCGTCTCGTGACAGCTAATGTGTGTGAAAGAGAGAGAGAGAGAAAAAGAGCGAGAGTCTGCGCGCGGAAAACGATTTCTAATGGCATGAAAAAGCTAGACACGTCCCTTGTGTGATAACTGGTAACCCAAAGGCTACCAAATCTCTGACTTCCTCTCTTTTTACTCTCAAATCTCTTTTTACTCTCAAACACATAACTATAAATCTGTTATGTTCTCTCTCAAGTCTCTTCACATATATACCATCACTTGAGACTTTTCTACCGGAGAAGAAGCTCGATCTTCCTCCTCTCCTTGACCTTCATCTTGTTTAATTTCCACTTGTTGGGAAATTATCAATAAAAAACTCTCTCTATCTCTCTCTCTCTCTCGAAAATTGAAAGGGTATTTGAGATCATGGGAAGAGTACCGTGTTGTGACAAGAATGGCTTGAAGAGGGGACCATGGACACCTGAGGAGGATCAAAAGCTTATAGATTATATACAGAAGCATGGGCATGGAAGTTGGAGGACGCTACCGAAAAATGCTGGTATGTCGCCTTTTTTCACTTTTCAATTGCTCAAATCCTTGTGGGTCTGATATATACATATTGGTTCTGAAACAAGGTTTTGGGACAAGTAATGTAGTTTTAATCTGGGATTTGATGTATTATTCCAACCCGGCCATTGTGTCCTCTATTTGGCACAATAGCCAGACAAACCTGCTAGAAAGGGTAGTTTCTTTTTCTTTTCTTTTTTTTGTCTTTTTTGAACTGTTTGAACTTGTGTTGATCATGCTTCTACCCTCTGTAAGTTCATCCCTGGAGGGCAGTGTATCATATTAAAGGTTTTTATGGGATTTAGAATTTAAAAAATCACAAATTAACATACTAATCTACTATGGATGTATTCAATTTACTTTTTTCTTGCAGACATAAATTTGTAATATAGAATCAATGATTATCGAAACCAATATATAACGGGCAAATCTGTTTTATAATGGCTGTTTTAAAATATGATTACTGTATGTTCTTTAAGTTAGATCTTGTAAGTGGTGTGCTATTGTTGTATGATAGTGTTGATATTGCTATTTTGTGCTGTCTTTTTTTTTTCATATATAAAATATTTTGTGCTTTCACTAAAGTATAGTTATTACTATTATTTTCATGGGGGATGACATAGATTGGATTTCTTTCCTATTTTTCTTTTCTTTTGTTTTTTTTTTTTTATTTTTTTTTTTTTTTTAGGGCTTTCAAGATGCGGGAAAAGTTGCCGGCTGCGATGGACGAATTATCTTAGGCCTGACATCAAGAGAGGCAGATTCTCATTTGAAGAAGAAGAGTCGATAATCCAACTACATAGTATTTTAGGAAATAAGTAAGAAGAACTTCCTTCTATTTTCCATTAAATTTGAAACTAAAACTGGTAGACAATATCATTGGTGTGTTAAAACTTTGCGAATGCATTAAATTAATCATTAAACTTGAAAGTGAAATGGAGGTGATGTCAATGAACATGGAATAATGCTATTTTGGTTTTATCTTCCATTACAGATGGTCTGCAATTGCGGCTCGCTTGCCAGGAAGAACAGACAATGAAATCAAGAACTACTGGAACACCCACATCAGGAAGAGGCTTCTACGAATGGGAATTGACCCAGTTACTCATAGCCCGCGGCTTGATCTTATGGACATTTCATCTATCCTCAGCTCATCTCTTTATAACCCAGCTCGGTTGAGTCTCGCCAAACTATTAGGAATGGAACCTTTCTTTAATTCAGAGGCTTTAAGGTTAGCAACCAGCATCATCTCGTCCCACAATGAAAGCCAGATGTTCCTTCCACAAGATCTCCAAGAAAACCAATTCTCCAATTCCCAAGTCCAACACCCACTTCCATCCTTCCAAACCCAACAGCTTCAAACTTCAATTCAAGACATTCCATCCTGTTCAACATCAAATGGTCAGTTTCTAACTGGTGCACATCTCATGCCAATCATTAAGGAGCAATTCCCTACAGATTTTTCTGATTTAAGCTACCAAAACACCCAATCTACTCTATGGAAAGACAATTTAATGCCATCCAACTTAGATCAAAGGTTTACTACGGTAGAAAACTGCGACTATTACAATTCGAATCGATCATCCATGAATCCTTTGTCTAAGCACTTAAATTACCAGCCCAACAGCAGCAACTTTAATTTATCTTCAGTTTTATCAACTCCTGCATCTAGCCCAGTTGCATTGAATATGTCATCAACTTACAACAACAGCAGCACAAGTCCAACTCCCTTGAATTCATCTTCTACTTACTTGAACAACAGCACTGAAGACGAAAGCGATAGCTATTGCAGCAATTTGTTGAAGTTTGAAATCCCTCAACTACCAGATGTTAATGAGTTCATGTAACCCAACAATCAGTTGTGGATCTAAAAGTTTGTATCATGGATTTCAACTCTTCTTGATTCTTTTGCTTTAATGATGACACTGTAAAACCCAAATGAATCTGTTCGAATTTACTAATGTAGTTGCAGTTAATAGAGAAGTTTTACTGAGTTATGTACTAAGAAGAGATTATTGAAGTAACAAAAAAAGGAAAAAGAGAGAGAGAGAAGAAATTCAGGTTAACAATACTAGTATGTCACAGGAAGTATGAGCCAAGCATAAATGGTTTCCAAGCTAACTATTGAATAGGATGACTTCTAACTTGGATGGTTGTTGGAATATTATGACCTACTGACATCTAGACCAAGATAAATTTTCAATCTCTTCCTCATCTAGGAGATTAATTTTTTGGGGGCCCATTTTTTTGTGAATTTAAACGGTTTGTCAACCACTACCCCCATTAACTGAGGTGGGCCCAGATCATTATCTGAGTTATAAATGCCATTGGATTAGATTGATGATATGTTAAGAGAGTGGTTGACTCTTATATTGGCAGAGTACGCCAAATTATGAGGTAGTAATTGATTGACATGTCTGATTTCATGAATGGTGGGCCACCATCTCATTGTAAAAGGGCAAAATCAGAAACTTGATTCTTTCAGAGAGTGGCCAAATACGGTGGACGTTTTTGAAGACGGCCCAGCTTAATTTGTCAGATAAGACATCGTACTGGTCCTGCAGCTTACTAAATGGGTTTTTGCATAGAGTGGTGCTAGGCACCACGAATTTTTCTCTCCTCATTGTAGTAGAAGACAAAAAAATTTTTTTCCTAAACTACCTCTCCTCCCTCTCTTCCCTTCCTCCTTCTCCCTCCTCCTCCTCCCTCCTTCCTCCCTCCCTCTCCCACGCTCCACCCTCTTCCCTAATCTGCACCCACCCCCAGTCGCCGGCGGGGAGGGCGCCCCGGCCGGCAGCCAACAACGGAAGTGGGGAGAGGGGGAGGGAGGCCAACCGGCCGAGGCTTCCGCCGCCGGAGACTGGGGGGGGGGGATGAGGGAGGGTGAAGGGTGGGAGAGGAAGGGAAGATGAGGGAGGAGGAGGGAGAAGGAGGAGGAGGGAGAAAGGGGGAGGGGTAGTTTAGGAAAGGTTTTTTTTTTTTTTTCACGGTGGGAAGAGTAAATTTCGTGGTGCCAATAGAGCTCCCCTTTTGCATATCGCCTGAATTTGAAAAGCTCAATGCTTTTTTGGACTTTACCTTGAGAGGTTCATTTTTTTGGAGTTCCAATGGCTGAGTAGTCTCCCATGTAAATTCTATTGTGGGGGCACAGCTATTGATAATTCGGACCTTTCAAGATAAAAGTCATCCCTTCCTATCAATGATGCATCCTTAAATTTTTTTCTCTTGAAATCTAGAAAACGGTTGGTGAGCAGTTCAGAAAAAAAGGGACTTATTCTCACCCTTATTAAGCCACGTCAGCATCTTTATCCATGTCTTACATGCCTTTTCCTCTTCCTCTCTTTGAAATGACTCTTACACACCTCTTCCTATTCTCTTTGAAACGAGTTTTTTCGAGGATACACCCTTTCCATTTTTTAAATGTCCTTTCTCTTCCTTTCCTTTAAAACTCAACTAGCAACAAACGCCCGTGCTAAGCCCGGTCCAAAAATAAAAATATATTAAAACTTTAAGAATTAATTTAAAATATTATTAAGATAAAATAAGTCTAAAAGAAAGAAATTTATTATCTTTGAATATTAGAATCTTTTAATATGTAATGAAAATAAATATAAAATGAGAATTAAACTTAATGAAAATAAATATAAAATGAGAATTAAACTTACATAACATAACGACCTCTTGAATTTAAATGCATTGATCATTACATAAGTATGAATGTGTGTCTATATAGGGGTAGCTCTCCTAAGGTAAAGCTTAGGTTAAGGAAAGCTCAAGTTTGTAGTGGGGGCCACCTAGCAACCCACATGGGGGTGGTGACGTGGGGATTTCAAGGACTCACTGTGGCCCTTCTCTTTGCAAAAGAATTTGTCTCAACTGTGGTTTCTACCATCTCCATAGCCCCAAAAGTTTAATTGTCAACAATCCATTCGGATCGGTACACAGTCAATCCAATGGTCCAGTTAATCTGGATCTAACCAAAAGCTAGTGGACATATACAATTTAGGGAGGTCGTGTGTTTGGTCCATTTGGATGGACCAAGGGTGAGCCCCACAAGCATAAGTTTATAGAATTAAATGGAAAGGCATGGTGCCCGTGATCAAAAAATATAATGAAATATATAATTCTTTTTTGAGATAGTATCGGAAAAGAACAGATTTTATAGAAATAAGTAAGTAGTTTATATTTATTATATATATATAACTTTAATAAAAAAGAAAAAATAACTTGGTGGGGTCACATGATGTAACATTTAACGGTGGGCCTCATATCCTAATTCCTTCAAGGTGTGTCCAATTGGACAGTGGGACCTTGTTGATGTGTCATTCCGAGGATCCTTAGTGGGGTCACATGATGTAACATCTAAAGATATGCCCATATCCAAATATCTCAAGGTGTGTCCAATTGAATATTTGGTCAGTAGACCCTTGTTGATGTGGTGTTCCAAAGAGCATTGGTGGGGTCACATGATGTAATATTTCAAAGTGGGCCTCTTATCCTAATTCATTAAGGTGCATCACGATGTGTCTAAAGGTGGCCTTGTCTACAACAATTATTAATGGCAGGTCTCATATGAACCCTTATATTATTTCATGTATATATAATTAGAAATGAAATGTATTTTTAATATGCATTTTAATAACAAATATAATTGATCATTAGAGTCCATTATTTTCTGTTCGTTGAACGTTGGATTCCACCTTGTAATTAACGGTCTAGATCATAAAACTAATGGGTCTTGATGCAACTCCATATTGGTTGGTCCCTTTTGTTTGGTGTTGCATCATCAGTGCCGTTGGTTTGATGGGCCAAGCTGGATGGTGGTGCCTTTTGAAGGTGTCTATCGATCGGGAGATCAAAGTGGTCCTCACGTACAAATCCATCTATTGTTTCTACTTTATGTGGATGATTGATCTATTCTCATATCATGATAATTTAGTCCTACCCATTCTCTCTTACTGCCAACTCCATGAAAAGTGGGCCCCACAAACCTCTATTAAATGGAGTTGAATCTAATCTTGTAAGGAAAATGAAATAAGGTTTACTTTAAAATGGGAGTGATTGAGATTTTAGGGAGAACAAATCTAAGGAGTTTTGTTGCTAGAAACAGTAGTGTGATCTAGATTTAAGGGATTATATTTAAGGTTATAACTATTTCTAGGATAAGGGTGGGGATTTGAGGAGATTTGTTTGGATTGAGATTTTAAGGGAGGAGACTTGTTTGGGAGACTTGTTTAGGAGGAGTGTAGTGGCCCACATTAGACTCAAAGCTCTGTGTGATTTTATAAGTATTTTTCTGAAAGGAGAGACACTACTAGAAAAATCACTTTTAGCGGCCGCCATTAGCCGTCGCTAAAAGTCCCATTGCGGTCGCTAATACTCTTTAGCGACCGCCAAGTAGCCGCCGCGGGAAGTTCGTCGCAGAAGATTATTAGCGACCGCCATTAGCGACCGCTACTAGCGACCGCCATTGGCGGTCGCTAATACTCAACAAAATTTCAAAAAAAACATTAGTGACCGCCATTGGCGGTCGCTAATACCTGACCAAAATTTTTAAAAAAAGTATTAGTGACCGCCATTGGCGGTGGCTAATAGTTTAAAAAAAAGAAGAAGATGCGTATTGGTTTAAAAGAAGCACTGAGACTTCAGATCATAGACCTAAAACAAGAGATCATCGTAACAATCTCACCAGACAGGCAGGATCCGGTCTCCAGAAGCTGGTCTTGAGCATCGGACGGAAATTGCAAGAGCGATGCCGGGGAAACGGAATCTCCTCCTTCGATGGCCGGAACCTGACGGCTTCTGGCGGTGACGTGGGAAAACAGTCACCGGGAGAGCGGATTAGGTCGCCGGAAGCTAATCGCTGAGAGGAGGTTTCCCGCGCCGTGGAGATTCAGTAGAAAACCCTCATTGCCTGCCTTGTCTCTGTTTGTGTTTGTGTGGAGATGGGTTATGGAGGACGACGATGGGTTCTGAGTCCGATGTCAATGTAAGCCGACGGGAGGAAAAGCGCAGGAGGAAAAGCTCGACGGGGACGAAGCGTGCGGCAGAGTCGTCGGAGTGGATGGGGATGGAGAGGAAGGGGAGGGTGAGGAAGATGCCGGAGCTGCTGCGAGGGGACTGCGAGTGAATGGAGGCGGCAACGAGAGACGATGAAGATGAGAGGAGATGAGATTCACGCGGAGTGGACGGAGGCGGTGACGAGAGACGATGGAGATGAGATCGAGGAGTGAGGGATAAGAGGCAAACAGGGAGGGCAGAGCGCGGGAGGGGAAAAAAAGTGGGAAAGGGAAAAGAAAAGTTGGGGATTAGCGACCGCCAATAGCGGTCGCTAATAGTACTTTTTGCGAGGCGGTCGCTAATAGTAATTTTTGCGACCGCTTGTGGCGGTCGCCCGCTTTTTCCTGCGCCAATACCAATAATTCTAGTAGTGAGACTTTTTAGGAATGATGTGGCACCCCTCACAGCACACCTCCCCCTTTGCTATAGTATATACTAGCAAAACCCCGTGGATAACCACGAAACTACCAAATGCACATACTGATATGAATTATTTTTAATAAATTAATTAATTAGTAAACTTGTGAGTCCTTTTTTTTTTGTTACTAATTTGATTTTTATGTTTTTTTCCAATTGTTTTATTCTTTAGGTGAGGCATGAATTGATTAAGAAAAATCAAATGATCATAGACCTAACAAATTGACCTGATATATTTAAATGGGACCAAGATGAATGGGGTCCATCATCTCTATTCTAACCGTTCATAAAATCATATGATGGGGGTTGGGACCCATTAATTGATTGATAAAGATCAAATGATAATAGACCTCTCAAATTGACCAAACCTAACATATTTAAGTGGGACCCCCAAGATGAATGGGGTCCACCATCTATATTCTAACCGCCCATAAAATCATATTATGCGGGATGGGACCCATGAATTGATTAAGAAAGATCAAAGGATCAAATGATCGTAGACCTAACAAATTGACCTAATATATTTAAGTGGGACCCAGATGAATGGAGTCCACCATCTTTATTCTAACCGTCCATAAAATCAAATGATGCGGGCCGGGACCCATTAATTTATTGATAAAGATCAAATGATGAAATGATCATAAACCTCTCAAATTGACCAAACCTAGCCTATTTAAGTGGGACCCCAAAGATGAATGGGTCCACCATCTATATTCAAACCGTCCATAAAACCATATGATGCGGGCTGGGACCCATGAATTGCTTGATAAAGATCAAATGATCAAATGATCATAGACCTCACAAATTGACGAAACCTGACATATTTAAGTGGAACCCCCCAGATGAATGGGGTTCACCATCTCTATTCTAATCGTCCATAAAATCATATTATGTGGGATGGGACCCATGAATCGATTAAGAAAGATCAAAGGATCAAATGATTATAGACCTAACAAATTGACCAAATATTTTTAAGTGGGACCCAGATGATGGGGTCCACCATCTTTATTCTAACCGTCCATAAAATCAAATGATGCGGGCCGGGACCCATGAATTGATTGATAAAGATCAAATGATCATAGACCTCTCAAATTGACCAAACCTGACCTATTTAAGTGGGACCCCCAAGATGAATGGGGTCCACCATCTATATTCTAACCATCCATGAAATAATATGATGCGGGATGGACCCATGAATTGCTTGATAAAGATCAAATGATCAAATAATCATAGACCTCACAAATTAACCAAACATAACCTTTTTAAGTGGAACCCCCCAGATGAATGGGGCCCACCATCTCTATTCTAAACGTCCAAAAAAGCATATTATGCGGGATGGGACCCATGAATTGATTTAAAAAGATCAAAGGATCAAATGATCGTAGACCTAAAAAATTGACCAAATATTTTTAAGTGGGACCCAGATGAATGGGGTCCACCATCTTTATTCTAACCGTCCATAAAATCAAATGATGCGGGCCGGGACCCATGAATTAATTGATAAAATAATTTTAATCAAATCACGAGGGTGTGACATAAATGTCTTGCTAGATGTGTAGATGATATCCAAATGGATAAAAAACAGAGATCTCCCCTGAATCACAATGGATCCATGTAGGTTTGCACCCATTCTGACCAATTGAGCCCACAATCGACCACTCTATTTGTTTCTTTTTTTTTTTAAGCCATTAAAATTTGTGGGTTCCTGTTGAATTGGTTAGGATGATCAGTGGGTCCCAACCTTGACAGTGATGTAGGCCCCAAGTGGGCCCCACAGAGAGCACAGATTTCTTCTATGGAATTAAGGATTATATTTCAATCCTTACAATTTGGGATTTTCCTCTTCCCCATTTTGTGTGGTTGTCTTGGAAGTGAAATTTTAGATGGAGAATGAGAGATTTTAGGGATTGCATTAGCATGGAGAAGGAGAGATTTTAGGGAGGGAGAGATGGAGAAATTTTAGATGGAGAATGAGAGATTAGCAGAATACCATTTTAAGCTGGCTGCTGCCACGTGTCCATCTCCAAGACATGCCAAGTGTCCTCCTCCAGGAAGTGTATACATCCCTTTAGTAATATAGATAATGAGAGAATATTAGATTTTGCAAGACAGAGAGGATAAAGGGATAGATGGAACTTGGAAGGGAGTCTGCAAGCATAGTTCTCACAATCAAAGGGGTGTAGAAAGAAGAGAAGAGACACCCACGTTTCAAAATGAAAAAATTATCCGAGAGGGAGATACTTAGAAAGAGAAAAGTAGAGAACAGGGTCAGGAAGTAATGGGGAAGAAAATCAAAGGGGTAAAGAGAGAAGGAGAAGAGAGGCCCAAGTTTAAAAACAAAAAAAAAAAATATCAAAAAGGGTGGTACCCCAAAAGAGAAAAGCATGAAAACAAGGTTAGAGAGAGGGAGAGAGACGATATAGGGAAACGGTTGTATTTTTTTGTATATTTTTTTTCAGTTGGATTGTATTAAATATTAACCTGTGCATCGCAAGGGCCTTAATGCTAGTTTTATTGCAATATGAATCGGTCCCACTGTAAAATTGAACACATTATTGATAATGTGATTAGTATAATCTTATGGATTATTAATTATATCCATTAATCATTTTATCAATTATCATGTGATCAATCTTGAGGTGGGGCCATCTCCTATTGAAACATAATTTGATGATATGTAATTGGAAGGGATGCCACTAATCTTGAATTTTTGAGTGTCCCACGGTTGAGGCCACCAGATTCTTTTGTGCCGCGTAAAATGACTTGCAGAATCACACACCCTAAAAGTAGCAATAGGTCAGCCACGATTTTGGGTCAAAGTTACTTAATGATCATAGAATCAAAACCTAAATTTTACTTATTTATTATTCAGATTGAGAATATCAATTAAAACTCGATAATTAGTAAGTTGCATTTGTGGGTAAAAGTTTCAACACTATACAATTGTCTTGGATCAATTGAAGTAAACCCAGTTGATTGAGCAGCATGTATAACCTCTTCCCAAACTCGGCCTTCCAGACCAATCATGTACCCAAAGAGAAATTGAGACTGAAATGCATTTCAGACTTGAACAAGGAAGAGTAAATTTGGGACTCTAAACTCTACGGGTGTACACGGATTGGATTGGTGCGGATTGGGCCAAATCCGTCACCAATCCGTTGCTATTAAAATCCGATCCGATCCGATCCGTGGAGGACCGGATTGGATCGGATCGGATCGGATTAATCCGTTCAATCTTATTTTAAAATAAAAATATCAAATATATTATAAAAAAATCACATTTTGACCCCTTAAATTTTTTTTCTTATTTTAAATTTAGACATCTTAATTTATATTTAGACCCCTTATATATATATTTTTATATTTAATGCCAACGGATCGGATCGGATTGAATCCGCGGATTGAAGGTGAAATCCGTCACCGATCTGTTGCTAACGAATTACAAAATTTTTAATCCGTCGCCAATCCATTTGCCTTCGGATCGGATAAAAATCTGTGGATCGGATTGAATTTCCAGATCGACGGATTTTTTATACACCCGTAACTTTGAGAGTTGAACACCTAATCATCAAAGGTCACATTCCACTAACTCACCTCGCCCAAATCACCCCATTAATCCTGTCACATCCAACATGTGTCTCACTAAACATGTGTCTCTTATCAAGGGCCAATAATTGGATACTTTTTCCATCTTAAGAGAAAGGTGTCAACAAAGATGTGGTGCCATCTGTGAGTGGGTCACACCCGCTAGCTTTTTTCCTTAATTTTTTCCAAATGTAAGCGTGGCACCTGTGCTGTTGCTCTTCTTTTCTTCAATGTTGATCATTTTAGCAAAACCCACCATATAGAGTTGGACGCGTGGGGGTTTAATAATTCAAAGAGGACAATCTAGTTGACCAAATATGTTAGCCAGTGGCAAAAATCAAGATGCAGAAGCATGATCTGTTCGTATGTAGAGCGGACGAGACGGGAGATTTGGCCGCTGATGCGAAAAGAGACGGGTCTGCTTTTCATTTCACGTGGCTGCAGCATGGAATCCGCCGGATCCTTGAAGTCGATCAAAATTGACGCCCTCACCTCACGTAACGTGTGCTGTCTCCAAATTTTTAGTGTAAATAAATTTCCCCCATTATGAGATTGATCACATGATAAATAATGTAATTGATAAAATCTTATGCAATATTAATAATACTTATTAATCAAAGTTTTTTGTAGGGCCTACCTAATGAAAATGGAGGCTGATCAAAATGAATGCCTCACCTAGTTTGTGATGCGTCCAGATTTTACTATAATATAGATTTGCCCTATCATTGGATTGACCATATGATGAATAATGTTGTTAAGACAATCTCACACAATCTTAATGATATTTATGAATACTAGTGGAGCCCTGCATGTGTACCAAACACACAGTTTCACTAAGAAAATTTTTAAAAAAATAAAGCTCTTAAAAAATTAAGTAGAGCCTAAAATACATTTAAAAATCAAATTTCAACAGAAAATGAGTGATTGTAAATTGCAAGGCCCATGCAATATCCAAATACAGCTGATACTACTTTTTTCATATATATTTGAAAATAATAAAACGATGATATAGTGAGAAAGTGAGATCTCAGAAGACAATCGATATGGAATTTATATAACTTTTTGAGGATATAAATCACATATTTCTAGATATTTTATCATGAATGCTTACAAAGAAATTTAAATTTATTTTATTTAACCTATCAGGTCGACTTATTATTTTCCTCGTAGACTTGACCTGCTAAAATTGGAGTCCAGTCGAAAGCATAGTCAAATTGATCACCTGCATTTTTATAAAAAATACAAATAAAAACTAAAAACTAGATGAGCTTACTGTGTTAACCAATTACCATGAACATTATATGTTCACTACAAAATTAGATTCTATTAAGGAAAAAAATTAATTGTATTCTACCTAAGGACATTATTGATACCAAAATTGTCACTTTGCCTCTTCAAGACCCAAAAAGCTACATGAAGTCGCAACGTGCAATAAATAGGCAATGCTACTTCCAAAAAATCAAATCTTGTCAGAATCAAACAAAAAGTACAAGATCATTCAAGACAGCCAAAAGACGTGTACACAAGAAGTTTCGGGCCATTTCAAAATCATTTGGCCTAACTTCGCTTCTCCGACAGCTAAAAAGGAGCTCCCGGCGGTGAAAGCATCGGAGACACCAAATCTTCGATCAGAGCCGATGGATGGTCTCAAAATACATCCAAAAGGCTCTACGTCAAGTTCCGAGTCAAACCGACAACGTTTGACCCTACATCAACCCTCGAACAGCTAAATCAAGCCTCTCGGCGGCGAGAACCTTCAAGGCCATCACTCATTAGATAGAGCACATGGACGGCTTCAAAATGCTTACAAAGGGCTACACGTCAAATTTCATGTCATTTCGACAATATTTGACCAAACTTTGACGCTCGAAAGCCAAATCAGGCCTCTCGGTGGCGAAGCTCCCCGGGACCATGGTTTCCAAGACAGAGCATATGGATCATCTTAAAATGACTCCAATAGGTTCCCTGTCAAATTTCAAGTCAATCGGACATCGGTTGACCGCACATCAAGCCGCGACATATTCATCGCGACAAAAGCAAGTCTACTGGTGATAGGACCCCAAACGACTTCAAAACTCAAACAAAAGCCTATGGTTGGTCTTATTTATTGCTCAGCAGGCTTCACCCCAAATTTCAGGTCATTCCGACATCGTTTGACCCAGTTTCAGCTTCTGACGGAAAATTGGCAGCCCTGCACGACAAAGTCTTCGTCTTTCTCAGAAAATTGGAAACTTTGCAAAATAAAATGCAATGATTCTCATCAGGTTTTCTACAAGGAAATCAGGCCAATAAATGATAAAAAATGTCAAGGAAAAATGCATAATAAAAAAACAGTAAAAACGGACACAAAACGGGACTAAAGGGAGGAAAACCCCCCAGGGTCGCAGGCCCCTACGACCCTGGAGCCCGGGATCGCCGGGAGGGCCCCGAAGACCCCGTTTTTCGCCGTTTCTTCGTGATTCAAAGCGTCTGACCTCTGGTATTTTTCAAAATTCATACTTTTGAGAAACCAAATCCTCTAACATCCGTAAAAAAAACACGGGCGAATCATCAAGAGTATCAAAATCAACATTGATCGCCAACCGGTCAACCAAAAAAAAGTGTGCTTTCTACCCGACCGATCGAGAAATCGACAGGACAGATGGCACCGACCCGCTATTGTCAAACAATACTTGAAGTTACATGGTCATCCAATGTCGATCTACATGAAGATCCATCGATGATCATCACCAGAAGAATCCGAAAAGACGCGGCACGGCCCGCGACTCTTCAACTGCTCGGCGACCACTTAATGCGATTAATTGACTAGCTTTATTACAGTCATTAATCCATTTCTTTGGACGGCCCAATCGGAAGCAAGCATTCGGGAGTTACAAGTCAAGAGATTCATGGCATTTAACCCATGAAACTCCTCCCATCATGGCGATTAAAGGCGATTAAAAGCCCTCAATCTCCTCCGGCCAATCAGAAGCCAAGAAAAAGGAGTTACAAAATAAAGAATTCAATCTTGTAACTCCTCCCTTTATGTAGCTTTATGACAATTAAGGCTCATAAATCCTCCTAAATGGCTACCTAAAAGCCTATAAATAGGAGAGCATTCCAAAGAATTCCAGATCAGAAAAAAGCACAGAAATTCAGAGAAAGAACGAGAGAAAACTCTGCGGAAGTTCTACACCGACCACCGCTACAAGGTGACAAAAGTCCCTTGGGGGGTACCCCCCCCCCCCCCCCAAGGTCCTTGCCTTCTCCTTCTGCCTCCAATGGCTTAGACGTGGCTTTTCAGCCTGTCTACTTAGTTTTTTATTAGACATAGGACCTCCTTTTGGTCTTTGTCCTCTAAAGACCTGAGGTTATAGCCAAGCCAAGCGAATCAATAGCATCTTCTGTTCTCATCTGCATGGATGATGGCGAAGTCCATATATGGCTTGCGACCGTCAATCTGAACGGGTCCCCCATAATCTCCTGAGAAGTTAGATCCTCCTTTTCTTGCTTTTCATTGTAGTTTGTATTTTTTTAAAAGAGATAAAAATCACAACTCTTGTATTTCATTATTGATAAGAATTGTAAATCGGTTATAAACGCCAAAATCGGCTATAAACGCCAAAAATAGGCTATAAACGCCAAAATCGGCTATAAACGCCAAAATCAGTTATAAATGCAAAAAAAAAATCGCCTTTCACGGCAAATCAAGAAAATGTCTCTTTTCTTAAATATATGTGCAATGGAAAACTTGAAAGAAGTTGATTTCCTTTTTACTTGCGAAGGTTGATCTCCGGATCACCACTTGCAATTCCAAGTAAAATAGAAAATCTGGTACACCCACACAAAAGAAATGTTGATGCACGCCTCTGCCCCCGGGTTACGAAAAGGTCGGACCCAAACTGACTCCCACGTCCGCCGACCTCGGTAGAACCTAGCAGAATGCGCCGGTCCATCAAGCTGGCACACCCGGTGGGACTCGTTCATTTGAGAACACGATGCTAGAAATGAAATATTTGCATATCATATCTATTGCTCTATGTTTATACTTCTTTTCTTGATTCTTTGGCTACTTTTTGATTGGTGGCCAATGTTGGATTCCGCATAAAAAAGATGAGATGAGATTTTTTGGAAATTTCTAATTCTTTGAATTTATTTCCACTATTTCTCTTTTCAAAACAAAAAAAAATCAGATTTTTCATTTTGGGTTCAAAATTGAGAAACATTGATCCTTTCCTATCGTTCATCGCGCTTGCAGAAATGTTGAGCCTGTTCGACAAGGTTTTTGGCCATAGTTTCTCTTCGATGAGTTCATTAAAAATCTAAAAAAAAAAAAACAAAGAAATAAAAAATCAGATTTTTCATTTTGGATTCAAAATCGAGAAACCTTGATCCTTTCCTATCGTTCATCGTGCTTGTAGAAATGTTGAGCCTGTTCGACTAAGGTTTTGGACCATCGTTTCTCTTCGATGAGTTCATTAAAGATCTAGAAAAAAAAAACAAAAAAAAAACAAAAAATTAGATTTCTCAGTTTGAATTCAAAATTGAGAAATCTTGATCATTTCCTATCGTTCATCGTGCTTGCAGAAATGTTGAGCCTATTCGACTAAGGTTTTGGGCCATCGTTTCTCTTCGATGAGTTCATTAAAGACCTAAAAAAAAATTAAAAAATCAGATTTTTCATTTTAGATTCAAAATTGAGAAACCTTGATCCTTTCCTATCGTTCATCATGCTTGCAGAAATATTGAGCCTGTTCGACTAAGGTTTTGGGCCATCGTTTCTCTTCGATGAGTTCATTAAAAATCTAAAAAATAAAAATATATATATAAAAAAGACATAGACCACTAAGGTTAAACCAACTGCGTTCTTTGATCACGGTTGATTCAAGAAAAGCCTTGTCCATAGTGTGGAGACAGCTTGACTGTTCTAGGCAAGGGTCCTCCAAACGGGTTCATTAAGTAATCATACCCTTACCTGGGGGCAATTCTATCAATCAAGATTTCATAAGACCGGGTTAGGAGGCCTATGTATACTCTCTCATCTTTTAAATAAAAATTTTTCAAAATAAAAATTTTTTAAATAAAAATTTTAAAATAAAAAATAAAAAATAAAAATAAATCTTCAAAAAAAAATTAAAAAATAAAAAAAATATTTTTTTTAAAAAAAACTTCCGTCATTTTGGGTTTAGATTGGAGAAATTTTGGTCTCCTCCTTTCTGAGCATTGGTGCTCGCGGAAATCGCTGAGCCCGTGTTCAGATCGGAGTACCTTTTGCTCTCTTTGATGAACCCGATATTGGCCTTTAACAAAAAAAAAACAAACTCGTCATTTTTGGATTCAGATCCGAGAAATTATGGTTCATTTCCTTCTGAATACTGGCGCTCGCGGAAATCGCTGAGACCGTCTTTGGATCGGAATACCATCTGCTCTCTTTGATGAATCCAATATTGACCTTTCAAAACAGAGAATCTCATCTCATGGATGCGGTCTCCAAGCATTTGTGTCTAGCGGTACTAGTATGCCCTTTCAGAGTCTACTGTATTCGCGACCGGCACATTTGTAACTCCAACTTTATATTCTTCTTACCTCGAGCAAGCTTTGATTCTCGATAAGTCGAATTTAAGTTTACAATTGCTTCTAGTAGTCACTGGGACACTCATTCTGGGCTTACCATACCTGCGATCAGAATAATTGTACCCTCTATGGTTTTCTGCCTTCTTCACATTGCGTGGGTCATCTCCCTCGAGCAATTTGAAAAGACAAAACCATAGAACTTCCCATTTATGATCATTATATTCTTGTGATTACTAATGGATGTGGTCTTGTTTCAGAAACTTCTCGAAAACTAACAATGGCAGCTTCACTAACCATTACTTTCGACGAGAACAAGCACCAACTTATGCTTCAACAGAAGCAAACCACGCGCACCTACAAGCGCCCCATCAGCTGCCGAAGCGTCAACTCCCTCGGCAACTCTCTGAACTCTGGGTCGACCTCGACTCCCCGGACTATTGTCTTTGGGATACTGGGACCATTCCCAATTCCCGAAGAACAAACTGCTCCTTCCAAGAAGCAGAAACTCGCCTCTCAACGTGTCACTACCGTGACACCAAAGGCGAGCACCAGAAGGCCCGAAACCCGTGGCACCCCCACGAAGCCTCGACCAGCAAACGACCAGGTCTATCCCAAGACTTGGGGCCCAAGACCTTCACCAAAACAAAGAAGGTCCCTAATATCCACCAAGCCAGCATACCTGGCCCCACTCAAGGAGAACCAGTTCTACCCTCTTGCTTACCTGAAAGAGGAGAGGCCCATCTCCAACCTGACTCCCAAGTCAACCCAGCATGAACCGGCTTGTTCCTACAAGCCCAAAATCAAGCCATGCATCACAAGGCCTCTGCAAGCACCTGCTAAGGCCTACAAACCTGCAGTTCGACCCTTCATCTCTACAGGGGCTGAACTTGAAAAATTCAAAGCTTCTCTGCAACAGGCGAAGGACAGGGTTCGCAGGCTCGGCTGCTGCACCCGAGGGAGCACATCCTTCATCTTCAAAGCTCAGCCGGAGCTGACCGAAGCTCAAATTGTTCGTCGTATACGCCGTTGCGCGTCGTATCGGCAAAAGAGACTAGAGAAGCAAAGGACCCAGCCTCCTACACTTCAAGTCTCTCCCAAATGGGTCGAAAAAGAAGGACCCAACCAAGTTGTTGCCGTCCATATGGTTGGAAAAACCAGAAGGCGCCAAAAGTCAGCAACAAAAATCCATGTCCGACGTCCGATGACCCGCAGCGTCTCCAGGACAAGAAGACATTTAGAAGAATCCCCTGCTCCTTCAAGCAAAGGATGGCAGAGTGATCCTTCCTCAAGCTCTTCTTCAAAAAGAATGAGCCCCAGCTCAGTCACCAGGACAGTTTCTTCGTTCGAATCACGAAGGATGAACATTTTGGCTACAAATTTTGAGCCACCACCCCGCAATCCACCTCAAGATAATGCGATCACCCGCATCCAGCAGTTGGAACAAGGCCAGTAGAGGATTGAAATTCTGATGGAAAACCTTCTCCTCGCCTTCCAAAATCAGGCAAACAATGAACCTCCTCCGAATCATCAAGACAATGAGGTAAATGGAGAAGAAAATGAGTCACGTGCCCTTACCAAAAAGGACGTAGATAGTATCCTCACCAAAGCAAAAGAAGATGATATACTCAAGGAGCATGGGATCAAGCCACCATATCCCTTATGAATGGACTCGGTCCCGTTCCCCACAAAATTCAAACATCCTACTCTCCAAACATATATGGGGAAAGGATCAGCCAGACAACACGTCAACCACTTCAAGATCTTGACGGGAGCTATCGCGGATCAAGATGCACTCAAGATCCGCCTCTTTGTAAGTACCCTAAAAGGTACGGCCTTCGATTGGTACTCCACTCTGCCGGAGGACTCCATCCAAAACTAGGCCATGCTAGAGACACGCTTCCTGACTCACTTCAAAGGTGAGGATCATCCCGCTAGTATGGCTCAGCTGTGCAGCCTAAAACAGGGGGAGAATGAGTCAACATATGACTTCATTCACAAGTGGAAAGCAATGGCATACAAATGCTCTGATGTATTGCCACAAGCGTCGCTAGTCGACATCTCCCGAAACAACATGAGAGCTAGAATTCGCTTCATGATCATCGGCAACAAATCAAAAACCTGGGAGAACTTCTGGAAGCTTCCATGGAAGCTGAAACAGTGATTGAAGACCTTAACAGTCAGAAATCATTAAGAAAATAGCTAACCGCCATTGCAACCCCTAAACCAAAGAAGAAAGAGGTCCTCAATGTGTAGACCAAGTCAGCTCCTCAACCACCAAAGAAAGCTGAAAACAAAGCTGCTGGTAAGAGACCTGAACTCTCAGATGCCTTCAAAGAACGAGTAGAGAAGAAATACTCGTTTAATGAAGATGTTGATGAAATCTTCGGGGCTCTTGTGGCAAACGGCAAGCTCACCTTGCCTGAACCAAAAAGACTGGGTGATGTTGGCAAAACCAACGATCCTCGGTACTGTCCATACCATCAGATAATCTCACATCCTTTCAATCAATGCTTCGTTGTGAGGGAGAAAATAAACGAGATGTGGAAAAACGGAGTCATCACCTTTTACAAAAACTATGGGTCTACCTCCGTCAACATGGTGACATGTGGACAAACATCAAAATCACCGAAGAAGAAGATCACTACTTCCTTCAAGGTGATAAACTCAATCCAAGCGTCCGAGGAACTGGTTCCTTACCCGACACCTGATGGACAACCCATATGGGTACATCCCGATCTCCTGGAAGATGAAAACAAAGCCTACAGCTCAACAGTGAAGGCAGGCTAGGAAACATCTCCACAAGCTCAAACGGCAAGAGAAGACCCAGCCAAAATAAGAAGTCAAAGAAAAGGTAGAGGCTTCCTCTACCGCTTCACTGGAAGCAACAAAAACATCCCTTCCAGAGACTTCGAAGGGGGTAAGAAAATTCACTCTCAGTGATTTCATGCCACCTCAATTCAAAGAAGCCACGCAGGAGGTATCATACTCTTCCAATTCGGTAATTGGATTCTCCATTGATGGATATGAGTCCAGCGATACCGATGATGGATTCGAATCCAACTACACAGACGAGTGGGAAGAGTCCCTTGAAACAGGAGAATATCTCTCCGATGAAGAATGGGTTCCTGAGACTCATCTTATGCCAGTAATCTGGTATAACCCCCTACAGCCACAAGGATCCTGGTCTGATGATGAAGAAGACCAAGAGGTTGTATAAGAAAATGCTGTTGAACCAGCACCCCTCATTGCTCCAATGGAAATCAACAATGTTGAGCCACAAAGAGCTGATGAAGAAGAAGATTTGGCTCCCATGCCTGATCTTGAAGAATATGTAAGGATCATTCAGCGTCTCGCTCTAGAACAAGAGCAGGACCGCGTCAACGAGCTTCCTCGCAATCCAGAGCCTGAAATCCCTAAAGACCATCAGATACATCCTCACTTAACTCCTGAAAATGGAGAAAATTGCTGGATAGACGATCCTCTTACATCAGAGGATGAGTCTGACTCCGATCAGGCATCGTCTCCTGTCAGAGCTTCCTGTAACGTGATAATTGGGGATTATAGCTCTTCCGAAGCATCGTCTGATGAGATCACTTACACTCCGGCTTCGCAAACACAAACTGCGAATGAATCCTTTGAAATGCTTCTTCGGCGTCTCGTCGGGTAAGTTCCTCAGATTCCTAGTTCGGAAAGCTGGAATAGAGCTTGACCCCATAAAAGTCAAAGCCATTCTAGAAATGCCCTCTCCAAGAACCTTGAGAGAACTCAAAGGGCTTCAAGGGAGATTGGCCTACATCAGACAATTCATCTCCAATCTTTCGGGGAAATGCCGTCCATTCTCCCGGTTGATGAAAAAAGGTGTAAACTTTGTCTGGGATGCTGACTGTGAAGCTGTTTTCCAAGATATCAAGTCATACCTGACAAAACCTCCAGTGTTAGCTGCTCCTACCACTGGAAAACCATTCATCTTGTACACAAGAGCCCTTGATCACTCTTTGGGAGCTCTGCTTGCACAAGAAAATGATCAAAGAAAAGAAGCTGCTCTATATTACCTCAGCCGAGTGCTAGTAGGTGCAGAGCATCGCTACTCTCCAGTCGAAAAAGAATGTCTTGCAGTGATGTTCGCCGTACAAAAGCTACATCACTACTTGCTTTCCAACACAGTCTACCTGGTCTCGAGGGTCAACCTCTTGAAGGTCCTTGTCACAAAGGCAGGTTCTCTCAATGCTCGACTGGCAAAATGGTCCATCCTTCTGTCATAATTCGATATTAGGTATGTACCACAAAAGGCAATCATAGGGCAAGCTCTAGCGGACCTCCTCGCAGAGCATCCATTGCCTAAAGATTATCCACTCAGAGATGATCTCCCAGACGAACCAGTCTACAATGTGGAGACTTTCTCACAAAATGCTTCCTGAGACATGTACTTTGACGGTGCAACCAGGACAACTGAAAAAAGACAACTGATCTCGGGAGTTGGCATCCTCTTTGTTAGCCCCGACAAATATATGATTCCACACGCTTTCTCGCTACTGGAACCATGCACAAACAATGCAGCTGAATATCAAGCTCTGATCCTAGGATTGGAACTCGCCATCAAATCCGGTGTCACCATGCTGGAAGTCTTTGGAGACTCTCAACTGATCGTCAACCAGATGAATCAGAAATTTGAAGTCAGGAAGCTAGATTTGCTGCCTTACTACAACAAAGCACAATCGCTTCTGCAAAAGTTTGACATCTGTCACATCACCCACATTCATAGAGGTGAAAACATACGTGCAGATGCCCTGGCTGGACTTGCCGCATCTATGGCAATCCAGGAAGGGGAAAATATGCAAATCACAGTGTGCGAAAGAAGAATCCTTCCTCCTCTTAACACACATCAAGCAGTTGCTGAATGCCACCAAGTGGTTGGAAGTCGGATTTCAATCCTTCAAACTTCAATCAGCGATTGGAGGGATCCGTTCATTGATTACATTATGTTCGGAATCCTACCTGAAGATCCAAAAGAACGGGTAAGCATCCAAAGGCGAACCCCAAGCTTTCATTTGGATATTCCTTCAAAAATCCATTACAGGAAATCCTTCAACGGAATACTTCTACGCAGCTTGTCACAACAAGAGGCTGAAGAAACACTCAAAGAAGTTCATGATGGTCTTTGCGGAGCTCATCAGGCTGGTCCCAAGCTCTATGATCAGATAAAAAGGTTAGGTTATTACTGGCCTACCATGGTAGCTGACGCAATGCAATTTGCTAAGCGCTGCCAACAATGCCAAGTTCATGGAGATTACATTCACATGCCTCCAGAATGGCTACATCCTACAGCGATTTTATGGCCTTTCGAAGCCTGGGGTATGGACATCATAGGTCCTATTTCTCCCCCTTCGAGCAAAGGTCATCGCTTCATCTTCGCCGCTACGGATTATTTCTCCAAGTGGTCAGAAGCATTTGCGCTCAACGAAATGAAGACCTCATCAGTCCTTCAGTTCCTGCGCACCAACATCACTTGTCGTTTCGGCATACCCAAAAGATTCGTCCATGATAACGGACCACAATTCCGGGATCATCGATTCTACAGGTTCAGCGACAAATACAAAATCCAAAGCTGTCTTTCGACTCCATACAATCCGGCCGCAAACGGATTAGCAGAAGCTCCTCAAAAAAATGGTCTCTAGTCACAAAAGGGACTAGAGCGACAAACTGTCTGAAGCTTTGTGGGCCTATCGAACCACCGTTCGAAGACCAACCCATAGCACACCATTCTCCTTGGTCTATGGATGCGAAGCTGTCGTGCCCTTGGAAGTACAAATTCATTTCTTGAGGGTATCCTTGCAAAATGACATGACTCAAGAAAGTAATGTCAAATTGCGACTCCATGAGCTGGACAATCTCGATGAGAGACGGCTCGAAGCTCAACAAAGCATTGAACTTTACCAAGCACGCATGGCAGGATCTTTTGACAAAAAGGTCAGGCAACACGCCTACAAAAAGGGTGACTTGGTTCTTGCGGTAAAAAGACCAATGGTCTTCGCTCACAAGTCCAAAGGCAAATTTGAGCCAAAATGGGAGGGACCCTACGTTATCGACAAGGTTTTTTCCAACGGCGCATACGCACTCCTAAAGATGGAAGGTGACAGATGTATGCTGCCCATCAACGGCAAGTTCTTAATGCGGTACTACCCTTAAAGACTTACCCAACTGGGTAAGAGCAATGCCTGTACTGCCAAAATCGGTTTCCAGGTACACGCTCGCTAAACCCACCTTTTTTAGAATTTTCATGTCAAATGTTGAAATTTCTAGAAATTTAAGCAATGCTTACTTTCATCGTTTCATTGTTCAAAAATCCAAGTTTAGGAACCTTTCCCTAACTTGACCAAAATTTTCAACCCTTGAACCCAAAATTCATGGCTTGAAACAAAATTCGGATTCAGGGATTTCCACCCTAGTCCACCCTACCTTTTACCGCCTAAATGGTTTTAGGTCAAAACTTATGACCCTCGTGTCTTTAAACAAAAAAAAATGGTTTTTCAAAATGCCGCGGGGAAGCGACGCTTAGTCGATACTTGCACAAATCGGAAACATGCGAACCACGTTCGACACTTCCAAAATCGCAGGGAAGCGACATTTCGTCGATACTTACAAAATCCAAAACCGTGGAGATGCAACATTTCGGTTGATATCCACAACCAAAATTTCAAAGGTTCAAAAACAAAAACCAAGAAACTGTGGAGATGCAACATTCCAGTTGATATCCACAACCCAAATTTCAAAGGTTCGAAAAAACCTAAAAAAACCATGGAGACCCAACATTTCAGTTGATATCCATAACCCAAAGGTTCGAGAAAACCACAAATTTCAAAAATCGTGGGGAAACGACATCAAGTCAGTACCCGCAAAACCAAGAATTGTGAAAAAGTAAGGATGCGACATTCCATCGATACTTGCACCCAAATCCGCGAGGATGCGACATTCCATCGATACTCGCAACCGAATGAGCAAGGATGCGACATTCCATCGATACTTGCAATAACATTCAGCAGGAAGGCGACTTTTAGTCGATACTTGCATTTTTGGAAACCAAATCGGCTATAAATGCCACAAAACGGCTATAGATGCCACCAAAACAGGCTATAAATGCCACAAACAGGCTATCAATGCCACAAAACAAAACCGGCTATCAATGCCACAAAAAAAAAATGGCTTTCAAAAAACCCGGCTATAGATGCCACCAAAACCGGCTATAAATGCCACAAAACGGCTATAGATGCCACCAAACCGGCTATCAATGCCACAAACTCAGCTATCAATGCCACAAAAAAGCTGGCTCTCATGCCACAAAACCGACTTCCATGCCACAAACAAAAATCTGGCTCCCATGCCAAAACAATCATTTGACAAAAGGTTTTCACAAAATGACGAGTTTTTGATCAAATCCCATTTAGCAATTACTTTTATCACAAAAAGATTTAAGTGAGCATAGGGAAAAAAAAGGCATCCCATTTAGCAATTACTTTTATCACAAAAAGATTTAAGTGAGCGTAGGGAAAATAAAAACAAAAGCATCCCATTTAGCAATTACTTTCATCACAAAAAGATTTAAGTGAGCGTAGGGAAAACAAAAAAAAAGTACCAAAAAATGCATGCGGTACCAAAAAAAAAGTGTTCACAAGCAAAACAAAAAAAAAAAGAGTACCAAAAAATACATGCGGTACCAAAAAAAAAAAAGGTGTTCCCAAGCACTATAAAAAAAAAGAGTACCAGAAAAATACATGTGGTACCAAAAAAAAGGAAAGAATGATAGTTTTTGTTACCAAAAAAAAAAACTAAACAGGAGCTCGGCCAAAAATGGTCTCCAGCCAAGAGTTCAGCTCCTCAAGCAAGCTTTTGGCCTCAGCCGTCAGGGATTCCAGGGCACGCTTCTTCAGGAACTTGCCATGAGATGCTGGGGTGGGCTGTAACCCTTCTTTCACACCGGGAAGCTTATCCCGAGCAGTTTGCCATTGTTTATCCTCTTGAAACTTCCTTTCAAGGACTCGATCAGCATCTGCAACCCGGCGAATTAGAGCACTCTCCCTGTCGCGAGCCTCTGTTATAGCAGCCCACTTGGCAGCGACTTGTGCCTTTAAATGCTCAAGACGTTTCCTGGCCTCATCGACCTCCCTATCAAGGATGTTAAGGTCATGTGTCAGCCCAATGATGGCTAGCTCTTCTAAGTTATTCTCTCGAACTATCTGCTTCCTGCTTTGTGTAGCCTCATTCAGGTCAGACTTAGCCTTATCAGCAGGGTCCAGGAACATCTCCTTGAAGAATGGTCGTCAGCAAAACCCATGGTCTCAAACCACTTGTCACCCAGTGCAATGATCCTATCAACGATCACTCTGGCACCTGTGACATCTAGACCAGCCTCTTCGGCATCACTGAGAATCTCCTGCACATGCTGGATCATGCCAAATCCGGCATCCAAGTGCCCAGAAAGGAGAGTCTCAATCCAAGAGCTCAGAATCCGCACCACCACCTTCTTCGCAAAAAGAAGAGATGGCCCATATGAAGATTCGCCCAACTCCGTCGGTCGGCTACTCATGTCATCACCCATTGGAAGAGTAATAAAAGAACTCTTTCCAGTTGGAGCTGCTCGGGGAGGAATCTCAGCACGAGGTGTCTCCTCAACAGTGTCAGAACTGGTCCCAGGAGTCTCTACCTCTAGATCGACCTCTGGCATCTCTTGCTTTGGTTCTGAAGGAAGCGACGGACTCTCCTCTGTTACCTCAAAACCTGCCAAAGAAACACAAAAAGGTATGAATATGATCCTGTTTGAAAATCATTATCAGGGTTATTGCTACAAAATACCTTCTTCGACGACTGGCAGAACACTCTCTTCCTCCATGAACTCATCGGAAGTATCATCAACATTTGTGTCCATCGATGGTTCAAAGTCATCGGAATACTATGGCAAGTCAGCTGACAAGAAAAATGTTAGCAAACCAAGTCACAGACAAAAAAAAGAAAGAAAAGAAACAAACAAAAAAGAAAGAAATAACTTTTTTTCCTACAATGGGGTTTTCTTGAAAAAGGGAACTTACTTGAAGCCATTAATGGAGAAGAAGAAGAAAAGTCTTGAAGATCTTAAAAAAGAAGAACTCTTGGTCTTGAAGCCCTCTTGGGATTGTTGCAAAAGAAAGCAATAAGAGCAAGAGATCCAACCTCCTCCTTGCTTTTATAGAAGAGAGCAAACCAAAAAGGGAAAGAAGAAAGAGGTAAGTGTTACTAATTAGTAACCTTACCAAAAGAAAGAAATTAGAAAGATTCTTTCCCAAAAAGAAAGATATCTTGATGGATTCTCTCCCAAAAAGAAATCAATGAGAGATTTTCTCCCAAAAGATAGGATCAATGAAAGATTCTTTCCCAAAGGAAGATATTTTGAGATAGTCTCTCCCAAAATAAAGGGAACATGAAAGATTCTCTCCAAGTAAAGATATTCTTAGATATTCTCTATCCAAAGGAGATATTTTTAGATATTCTTTACAAAAATGACACCATATGAGATCTAAGCCATTCCAAAAAGCTTAAGGTCCCATGGGTTAGCCCATATGAGCCAGGTTTGACCACCTAGGCACTAAAAAAAAAAAATTGGGCTTTTAGTCAAAGAGAAATCCCTCTTACCAAGAGCTTACAAAAATGGCTCCATGCCTCTTTTGAGTTGATTGGACCATACAAAAGAGAATTCCAAGCCCCATGAGCTTTCAAAAATCAAACCATCCAGCCTCATCTACCAAATTGAGCCAAAATCTTGAAATTGACATTCCACAAAAATCCAAACCAAATCCTGGTCCCCTAACTTGCCACATACAGCTTGTTAGGTCACAAGACCAAAACCAAAAACCAAAACCTAATCTCCTAACTTGCCACATACAGCCTGTTAGGTCACAAGATCAAAACCAAAATTGATCCCCCAATATTCCACATACAGCTTGTTGGGTCACACGGTCAAAACCAAACCCGACCCCCCAACCTGCCACATACAGCCTGTTAGGTCACAAGGTCAAAACCCAAAATCCACATCCCTGATGTCATCTTCAAAACTTTGCCTCGAGATGGTATGTGATCCCTTTCACTACCATAAAATTCCCTTGGAAGCTCAAAAGGCTATAAATACCAAAAAGAAAGACTGTTCAAAGACTCTTCGTCAAGTCACAAGCTCTCCTTCACAAAATCTCTTCGAGGTACATCGACTACAAAAGTTAAGCATAACACCAAAATTGTCACTTTGCCTCTTCAAGACTCAAAAAGCTACATAAAGTCGCAACATGCCATAAATAGGCAATGCTACTTCCAAAAAATCAAATCTTGTCAGAATCAAACAAAACTGCAAGATCCTTCAAGACAGCCAAAAGAGGTGTACACAAGAAGTTTCGGGCCATTTCAAAATCATTTGGCCTAACTTCGCTTCTCCGACAGCTGAAAAGGAGCTCCCTGCGTCGAAAGCATCGGAGACACCAAATCTTCGATCAGAGCTGATGGATGGTCTCAAAATACATCCAAAAGGCTCCTCGTCAAATTCCGAGTCAAACCGACAACGTTTAACCCTACATCAACCCTCGAACAGCTAAATCAAGCCTCTCGGTGGAGAGAACCTTCAAGGCCATCACTCATTAGATAGAGCACATGGACGGCTTCAAAATGCTTACAAAGGGCTACACGTCAAATTTTAGGTCATTTCGACAACATTTGACCATATTTTGACGCTCGAAAACCAAATCAGGCCTCTCGGCGGCGAAACTCCCCGGGACCATGGTTTCCAAGACAGAGCATATGGATCATCTTAAAATGACTCCAAGTCAAATTTTAAGTCAATCGGACATCGGTTGACCGCACATCAAGCCGCGACATCTTCATCGCGACAAAAGCAAGTCTACTGGTGATAGGACCCCAAACGGCTTCAAAACTCAAACAAAAGCCTATGGTTGGTCTTATTTATTGCTCAGCAGGCTTCACCCCAAATTTCAGGTCATTCCGACATCGTTTGACCCAGTTTCAGCTTCTGACGGAAAATCGGCAGCTCTGCACGACAAAGTCTTCGGCTTTCTCAGAAAATTGGAAACTTTGCAAAATAAAATACAAGGATTCTCATCAGGTTTTCTACAAGGAAATCAAGCCAATAAATGATCAAAAATGTCAAGGAAAAATACAGAAGAAAAAAAGAATAAAACAACAGTAAAAACGGACACAAAACGGGGCTAAAGGGGTGAAAAAAACCCCAGGGTCGCCGGAAGGGCCCCGGAAACCCCATTTTTCATCGTTTCTTCGCGATTCAAAGTGTCTGACCTCTGGTATTTTCCAAAATTCATACTTTTGAGACACCAAGTCCTCTGACATCCGTCAAAAACACGGGTCAATCATCAAGAGTATCAAAATCAACATTGATCGCCAACCAGTCAACCAAAAAAAAGTGTGCTTTCTACCCGACCGATAGAGAAATCAACAGGATAGATGGCACTGACTCGCTATTGGCAAACAACACCTGAAGTTACATGGTCATCCAATGTCGATCTACATGAAGATCCATCGATGATCATCGCCAGAAGAATCCCAAAAGACGCGGCACGACCCGCGACTCTTCAACTGCTCGGCGACCACTTAATGCGATTAATTGACTAGCAGTCATTAATCCATTTCGTTGGACGGCCCAATCAGAAGCAAGCATTCGGGAATTACAAGTCAAGAGATTCATGGCGTTTAACCCATGAAACTCCTCCCATCATGGCGATTAAAGGCGATTAAAAGCCCTCAATCTCCTCCGGCCAATCAGAAGCCAAGAAAAAGGAGTTATAAAATAAATAATTTAATCTTGTAACTCCTCCCTTTATGTATCTTTATGACAATTAAGGCTCATAAATCCTCCTAAATGGCTACCTAAAAGCCTATAAATAGGAGAGCATTCTAAAGATTTCCATATCAGAAAAAAGCACAGAAAGAAAGAGAAAGAAAGAGAGAAAACTCTGCGGAAGTTCTACACCGACCACCGCTACAAGGTGACAAAAGTCCCTTGAGGGGTACCCCCCCCCCAAGGTCCTTGCCTTCTCCTTCTGCCTCCAATGGCTTAGCCGTGGCTTTTCAGCCCGTCTACTTAGTTTTTTATTGAACATAGGACCTCCTTTTGGTCTTTGTCCTCTAAAAACCTGAGGTTATAGCCAAGCCAAGCGAATCAATAGCATCCTCTGTTCTCATCTGCATGGATGATGGCGAAGTCCACATTTGGCTTGCGACCGTCAATCTGAACGGGTCCCCCATTATCTCCTGAGAAGTTAGATCCTCCTTTTCTTGCTTTTCATTGTAGTTTGTATTTTTTTTAAAAGAGATAAAAATCACAACTCTTGTCTTTCATTATTGATAAGAATTGTAAATCGGTTATAAACGCCAAAATCGGCTATAAACGCCAAAATCGGCTATAAATGCCAAAAAAATATCGCCTTTCACGGCAAATCAAGAAAATGTCTGTTTTCTTAAATATATGTGCAATGGAAAACTTGAAAGAAGTTGATTTCCTTTTTACTTGCGAAGGTTGATGTAAGATCCTGACCCCAGTTCTTTTGTTTAGTATTGTTTTAATCGTGATTTAACTTGTTAAGTGAGGTTTGATTTAGTTTGACCTTGTTTTTTTTTTTTAGTTTGACTAGATTTTTCCTTAGTCTTTGAGATTTTGTAGACCGTTGACTTTGGTTTGACCCGGTCCATATGATTTGTATTTTTATGAGAAATTACTTTTCATTTCTAAAAATTCTGGATTTGACATATTTTTACTCATTTGATGAAGTTTAACAACTTTCATGTTTTGACCATTTTGATTTGATGATCAGAAAATGCGTTTTTCGAGAAAAAGGGCAAAACCGACCTTTCACACTAAATCTGTCCATGAATTTCGAAAATTCCAGAAATTGGGGAAAATATACTTTTTGGAAAGTAGATATTTCGCCGATCGTTTTTGTCTTCTTCGTCGTTTTCGTTCGGGACCTACAAATGCTAGTTTTGACCCTTGTAAGTTTGGGGCCCATGGGGCCCAGCCCATTTAGTCTTTATAAAGCCATGGGGCTCTTCTTCTCTTCCCCATTCTTTCATTTCCTGCAACAAGAGAGGGGTTAGGGTTTTCTCCAGCACTTTCTCTCTCTCCTCTTGGAAACTCTTCTCCTTGGATGCTAAAGGGAGATTTGATCTCACCTTCTTCTTCCTCCCTCTCCAAGCTTTCCAAAAATGTCATTTGCAAGAGATTTGAGCTAGGAGAGACCACCTTTCCATGCATTTCTTCTTGGTTTGAGCTTCTATAAGGTGAGCAATGGATTTCTTTCTCCAAATCTTGGTTTTCCAAACCATTTAGAATGGTTTTGTTATTTATGCAATGGGTTTTCATGGAGTTTTGAAAATGGATTGGTCTTCTAGGGTTTCTTTTGAGCTATTTTGGGGGTTTTGTGATCATGGAGCTTGAGGCACTAGAACTTTCTTTGAAGAGTAATTTTACTCCTATCTTGACTAGAGGCAAGTGGAATCTTCAATTAATATGATGTTTTCATATTCTTGTTTGGTTTCATGGCTTTTTGCTCATTATGTTCTAATCCTTTATGATTTATGGATTTGCTTTGAATGAAGGAATTAATGTTATGTGGATTTCCATTTATGTTATGGTTTTACCATGTATTAGAAGCTTGCTTTTGTCTTGGTCATTTAGAAAAATTTGATCTCTTTGTGTTAAGTGTTTGGGTTCAAAAGAAAGGGAGACAACTTTGATTGTTTTTAAAAGGGTTGTAATTGATTAATTTGATTGCTAGATTATGGTGATTTGGTGAGTTTGGAAGGTCATGAAAGAGCCCAAGTCATTGTGGAAGGCTGTATGAAGGAAAAGAATAAAAAAGGAGCTCAAAAGAAGGAAAAAATGCCATTTCTGCACTGTCGGGCTGGACTGGGCAGGCCCAGTCCGCTCGAGCGACCCACTGGGCCGCTCGAGCGGACCAGGCACTGCCTGGCCCTCGCTCGAGCGACCCAGCTACTGTCTGGGTCCGCTCGAGCGGACCTGGGTCCGCTCGAGCGAGCCCAGCTCAGTCTGGGCTCGGGTTTGGGCCTGGTTAAGGGTCCCTTTAAGGCTGTTTGATGGCCCGATCGAAGACTGTGATGAACCCATTTCCTAGGTATCTTTTGGGCCTGATTCAAGATGGTTTTGGGGCCATTTCAAGACCTGATGTTGGGTCATTTTAGGGCCTGATAGTGGGCTACTATAAAACATATTTGGTGGGCCTGTTTCATGGTTAGTTTGGGTTTGTTTTAAAACTTGATTCTTGGACCATTAAAGGTTCAGTCTTGGGGCTGTTTTAAAGTATGTTTGTGGGCCATTCAAGTTTGGTTTTGGGCTGTTTTTTTTAGATTGTTTTGTGGGCCTGTTCAGGTTAATTTTGGACTGTGTTAAAAATTTGTTTTGTTGGCCTGTTCAGGTTTAGTTTTGGGCTGTGTTTAAAATCTGTTTTGTGGGCCTGGTTCAGGTTAGTCTTGGACTGTTTTTAAAGTTTGTTTGTGGGCCAATAAATGTTTAGCTTTGGGCTGTTTTTAAGATATGTTTTGTGGGCCATTCAGAGTTAGTTTTGGGACTGTTTTAAGGATTGTTTTGAGCCATGTTTAAAGGGCTGTTTTGGGTTAAATGAGTAGACTGTTTGGGCTTGGTTTAAGGCCAGTTATGGGCCTGTTTTTAAGAGTTTTGACATTACTTTTGATACTTGGAAATTCGTGAAATGGGAATGATGTGAGGATGAGTGTATGTGGAATTACC
The DNA here is from genome assembly GCA_012931725.1 of Litsea cubeba. Classification (NCBI taxonomy): domain Eukaryota; kingdom Viridiplantae; phylum Streptophyta; class Magnoliopsida; order Laurales; family Lauraceae; genus Litsea; species Litsea cubeba. The sequence continues at coordinate 53,237,869 of CM022949.1, forward strand.
CGGGAATCGTCTGAGTCTCAATGCGCACTTTATCATTTAAATATTATGGATTTCATTGACATCAAATGCGCTTTTTTTATTAATCAATGTTTAAAGGTTAAATGTGCATTGAGATGGTTCCTTGGCAAGGCATTAAGTCATCCTCCACTATCCATTCCATTTCAAGTCAGAACTTGTATTTGTATTTGTATTTGTATTTGTATTCTTGGGTAAACTAATTTAAATAGCATCGGTGATTTGTTATAAAATCATGTGGTTTCCCATGTTCGAAAGGGATGATCGTATGATTTTATACAAATCACTTTGATGTGTATTTGAACGGTTTACCATGGATATTCGTATGTTTTCTCCGATTCGATTTGAAAAGAGATTGGAGTATGTTCGTCACATTCGGGATTTCTTCGATGAGACTATTGTTTTGATAAGACTAGTATTTGAAAATAAAACCTCGAGGCAAGACGGGGCCAGAGCTTTGTAGTGCGAGCCCATGAGCCAAAGAGGCTATGATTTCGAAAATAAAACCTCGAGGCAAGACGGGGCCAGAGCTATGTGGTGTGAGCCCCTGAGCCAAAGGGATTAGTATTATGTTAGATTTGTATCGGTTTGAGTTTGAAAACTAAAGGCACCACTAGGCTTAGGTCACCTTGTCGGGCTGATCACCCGGCTTGGGATCTTTAATCTGTCCGCCAGCTGCAGCTTGGATTCTGTCTGTACCGACCATGGCAACGGTTTTATCTGCCGGTCCCATTTGTATGGCTACGGTTCTGATTTCTGATCTGCCTGTCCCATTTGTATGGCTACGGTTCTGATCCTATTTCTAGTACCACGTTCAGTGGCTACGTTCTGTCTGCTCTTATTACTTCGGTAATAGGAGGATTTAGCTATTTGTGGTCGCCAAGGTTTTATCTGCATATTACTTTGTTTTATGATTCTTGTGGGTTATACTCTTTATGTTTTGATTTAGTTAATGTTTACGATATCGATCATTTATCATATTGTCGCTATTATTCAGGATTTGAAAGGTATTTCCAACCATTAAATGCTTTATGCGGGCTACTATCTTTAGAGACATTCGTACTTCTGAGATTGTTCTTGTATTGCTTTGATATTTATGTTCGGTCCTTCGATCGTTTTATCGTGATTTATTGTTATTATTGGTTAGACTCTCTATTCAGTTTTACGATGATTTCACCAGGTTTTATGTATGTCTTTTGTTTCATATTATTTGTTTATTTGCTTGCCAGACCGTCGTGTCTGACCCTTATTTGTTTGGTGCCAGATTCCGTTCTTTTTGCTTTTAGGTGTTTGATCAGAGGAGGCGGTGGGACCGCCGGTCTGACGTGAGAGGCTGCCCGTTGATATCATTTAGATGTCAAGTATGGCACCGGAGTTCGTATCTAATATTGAGGGTAGTATTCTGTCTAGTTGGATATTTTTGTATGGCTATGTTAGCCTTTTTCTTTGGGTTGTAATTAAGACACTTGTTAATTGTAATTTGAACATGTGGGAATTAATTAGTCTTGTTACTACCAGCTCAGTGTGTTCTGATATATGATTTATGCCAGTCTGCTTATATGATGGCTTTATGGAATTGGTTGCGTGCGACACGGAACCCGATGGCCACGGATTCCGGGTCGTAACACCATGTTTAGCTTCCGCGAAAAATATACTCTGATCGTGATGGAATTTGTTTATCCTCATTCATGCGGATGTTGGGAACTATGACAAAAAGTTTCAAATTATTCCAAAATTTCGCACTCCGGGATCGGTCCACTGCAGGGCCCGGTTTCAGGGCGTGACAGTTGATCTCCGGATCACCACTTGTAATTCCAAGTAAAATAGAAAATCTGGCACACTCACACAAAAGAAATGTTGACGCACGCCTCTGCCCCCCGGTTACGAAAGGGTCGGACCCAAACGGACTCCCACGTCCGCCGACCTCAGTAGAACCTAGCAGAATGCGCCGGTCCATCAGACATCAGAATAAAAAAACTAAGATGGTGGGTTTAGTCTTAACTTACAAAGAATAATAACATTTCTCACCGATCGTCAAGAATAATGAAGTAATCCGGCTTGTCCTCAAGAGACATGGATCAACAATGGTGGAACTATGATATAAACTCTGACGGATAAGATTTGCAGAGCACATGTTGATCAATATTAGTATTTAACATGTGCTTTGTTTTATTTTATAAGACGGACCACTATCAAGTAAAAAGAGGCAATACCTGTACAAGAGTCAGCATCTTCTTTTGCTTGATACAAAGTGCTATATTTTATACCCAGTAAGAAAAGGATAATACAAAGTGATCATAGAAGTTCAGTCAAATGGAAGCTCACAAATAGAGATATCCATAGGGAAAAAATACCAAAAAATAAAAAACTATAAATACAAATATGGCAAAAGAATTGGATCTTCCTCTTAAGAAATACATAAGAATATAACCTAGGTATTCTAGATTAACTCTTCTGCTCTGTTGTGTATAGAGGATGGGAGTGCTGATCAAAGTAAAAAAAAATTTCAAAACGAACAAAGACAAACTGAATTTGTTGCAGCTCAGCATCAAATACTTATTTTAGTTGTTTGCACTTAAAACAATCACTTCATTCACTGACTCTGAAGTTAGCAGTAACGCTAGCATAACAAGCAGTTTTTATGAGATTCTCGTTTTTCTTTTAAGGAAATGCATGACGCTTTATTGAAATATATGAAAAAAAGGAAGTGAAGCTTGCAATGATGAAAGAAATAAATGTGTTAGAAAATTATCAAAGTTTTTCAATTTAAACCTCATAAGTAAGAGCAATAATAAATAAATATATTCATGCCCTTGAAATGACCTTTTATAATAAAAAAATTTACAAAAGCTGTATATTAAGAAACTAAAAATTGTACAGAACAACAACAATTTTACGATAGCAATCTATAAGACCTACTGATTGACACTTAAATGTGTAACTTTTAACCGCAAGACTACGGTGTCGTCAAGAAGTAAAGGACTAAAGAGTCCGGATTATCGATCCCACGAAGAGAGGATGGAACAAGTAACGAATCCAATTTGAGTAGAATTGAACTAAGATATAGCTAATATAGACAATTGAAGTAAACAATTAAAACTATTAAACTATTCAATATAAACAATTAATTAACAATCTAAATTATGAAGTCAATTGGATCTAAGCTAATCTAACAAGCTACACTAAACTAGTGTGTGATTGGTGGTGGAAATGGAAGATTTAAGGTGAAGATGTGGTGTGAAATGTGTTCGATTTTAAAACAAGTTATATGAAATGTGTATCTAACAATCTAAAAGTGAAAATAACAAATCAAAGAAGGATTAAAATTAACAACAATCAAGATAAGATATTAGGCAATCCAAAATCCACTAAGTATGTAATTAATTCAAACAATGTATGTTCTAATTCAACTCTCAAATCTACAATCCAATTAGCAATCTTTTGCCTAATTGGATTGGATGATATAACAATGAAGATCAAAGTAAAAGAAAATCAAAGGCCAAGATCCTAGATCATCATCTAGCTACCCTAACAATAAATCATCAAAATCAAGTTACAAAAGATCAAAGATAAGGGCTCTAGAGCATGCTATGTGAGAGAACTTAAGAACTTAATCAAACTACAAAGCATCAATTGAGATTATCCAAACATCAAGTGTAGAGATAGAGCATGAGAAATGAGAGAGATTAGCACAACTAGATCTAAAATCTACTAATCAACTAAGGCACAAGTAGGGAACTTAAACTAAAACATGCATAGAATAGAACTAATCACATTACTTAGCTTCAAAAGAAGAGCCTAATCGAAGAACTTTAGCCACTAAACATCAAGAAAGAGCTTCAAATCTTCATTAATGATCTTTAATTACACACACTCTCTCTAGATTAGTTACAAAAAAGCTCCTAATTACAATATAAAAGTATAGAGAAGGTAAAATAAAATTGCTAAAAAACTAACTTGCCAAAAGATCTCATCTCTTCCCTACAACAACATTCCAATTTATAGAAACTTTGAAGACATTTGATTGGCTCATTTCCATTCACAAGGGTTGCTTCCATATGATTGGTTGCAACTTGAAGACTTTTGATTGGCTCATTTGCTTTTACATGGATTGCTTCAATTTGATTGGTTGCAACAAACTTTCATTCCGAAAGAATATGTATTTTTTGTGGTCCTTCATTTTGGAGGATTTTGATTGGCTCATATCCTTTTACATGGATTTGTGCCATCAAAAGCCTCATATCCTTTTACATGGATTTGTGCCATGGCAAGCTTTAATATGTGCAGAGGTTAGAGTTGGATGGATTTGTGGCAAGCTTTAATATGTGTAGAGGTTAGAGTTGGATGAAATATCTTCTATGTAAAAAAAAATATAATTATTGGGATTTGAACCCATAACCTATTTCATAACAACTCAAGCTCTAACCAATACACCAACAAATCCTTTATGTTAGAAAATGATTTCTTTTTGTTCTTAGTCTTATCCTCTTATTTTGGAATTCTTCAACACTTCATCAAGATTTCTTCATGTAACTTCTTTATTGAAATCTCTTCTTGATACCTCAGGACACTAGCTAGCAGGAAGGTTGGGCAGTCGTGGGGTCCACCTACACAAGGAAAATTACATAAAAATGCGCTATAAATAATCGGATTTATGCATGATAATCCGATAATTTGTTTAATGCGATAATGATAAAATTTCTATGTAAAACAAATGATATGCATATGAGTGAAAGTCCGGGATCTTAACCCTAGAGGGGGGTGAATAGGGTGATCTACTAATTAGGTGACCAATTTTAAATTTCTTTAAGCTAACTAGTAACTAGTGATGATTATGACAGTAGATGCGGAAGATAAACAAATCAATCACCACAAACCAATCACCATGACACAAAGACTTATAGTGGTTCGGACTCAATGCCTACATCCACTATCGGCTTGTACTCAACACCCCATCGGATTTTCACTATTTATGCTTTTACAATAGGCTAAGCAATAACCTTTACAATGATGTTTTTCTAGGCTAAACAACAACCTTTACACTATGCTTTTCTTAGGCTTAGCAATAACCTTTACAATCAATAGATTTTTCTTTCTCAATGAAGTATCTAAACACTAGAAGAGAAACAATTATAGCTTAATACATTTGCCTCTTAATTAGGCTGATATAAAAATTAAAATCAATTTACAATCATACACTAACAATTAACTAAGATGAGTGTTCAAGGTGTATGAAAGTGTACTTCAATCAATTTCTAAAATGAAGTTCTTAAATGAATGCTTGATGCATTTAAAAATCTAAGCACATAAATTAATGATTGAAGAGATGAACTAATCACATGAAGTAATTGAAACAACTTGGAAAGACATTCCTATTAAAACACAAGTTGTATGAAGGTTTAAATGCTAAAAACACATGTGATTTGGACATGAGTGTTTTGCAAAACAATCCAATATGGTAAAGTGATTTGATGATTGTAAAATAACTCAAACAAGGCTAGAAATCATGCAAAAATAAATTACAAAAAGTTTGATCATGCATGGATTTCAAAAGTATGGAAATCAAATTTAAGTTAGAAGCATCTACCTTTGAATCTCAAGGATTTTGATTTCCATTTTCTCTCTAGCCTTCTCAGCTCATTCCTCTTTCTTAGGCTTCAAAATCGTTCCAAAAGTTCACCCAACCAACCTTTTTGAAGAAAGGAATGAAATGAACATTTATAGACAAAATTAGTCCAACGGCTAGTTTATTCGGTCGACCTAATGCACTCTCGGTCGACCTGGAACAAACGGTCAGAAATCTGACCGTTGGAGAGCCAACAACTCTCTGCCCAACGGCTAGTTTGTTCGGTCGATCAGGTACAGGGGTCGGTCGACCGACCACACTGGCCTGGGAGGAGTTCTGTGCAGATTTTGAAAAAGTGATTTTTGGAAACATGAACTCCAGCTATTATGTTTTATACATGCTAAAAGGATTCTAAAAATGAGATTGTATGCATTCCAAGAACCTCGATGATTAACTTGATTTTTCAAAATCATGCATGAAAAAAAAAAAGATTTTCGAAAGAGTATTTTAAGTTCTAAAACATGCAGGATGAGGTCTTTGAAAATCAATTGAATATGCAAGTCTAAGATTCAGAAATCAAGGTCTAAAATACGATGAATGAGTGTGTGATCAGATGAAGGTGAAAGTGATAGTGCATCCATCAAATTAGCAACATAGAAAGATCCTAACAATCTCCCCCTTTGCAATTTGATGGCAACTAAGATGATCACAACACTTCTAAGACTTCAGCTCTTCTGAACTGAATTATTCTTGAAACAATCTTTCCCCCTTCGTTAGAGCTCTCCCTTTGCTCTAAGCTTATTCCTTTAGGCTCTCTTACTTTCAAGTCGCATTTAAAGGGTGTCTCCCTCTTTGATCCTTGGACAGATCTCCCCCTAGTTAGATCTGGTCTTCTCTTGCTCTTTTGAGTTCTCTCCCCCTTTGTCATCGAATTGCAAAGGAACCTGTATACATTAGAAAACAAATACCTTTTGGCAGCACCTGTTACCAAATTAAATTGAAAATGAAATGCAGAACAGGTTATCATGTATAGAGGTTGTCTATGCTGTTGTGAATGATGCTAAGACAGAAGATATTAATCGAAAGAAAATATAGTTCAAAGCATCATAAACATTCATCAATTGTAGAATATGACAAGAAGATATGAGATGAGCAATTTGAATATGTAAATTCATTGATATTCCATAAAAGATTAGTACATATTTCAATAATTACTTGACCAAACCAAAAATCAAAATAATGGTCAGTAACCAAATCAAAATATCAGTCAGTTGATAGACAAATATTTAAAAGAGTTAAAAAGTCTATCACTACCCCCCACAAAAAGTGAAAGACTTTCCTAAGATCTAAGATGAATTTGTAGGAGATGGGGGCACCGCATCATCATGACGCCTGCAGCTGCTGGAGATGTTCGAGAGGTACTTCAAAGTCTTCTTCATCATTCCTGATACCTCTTGCCTAAAATTCCTGATAGTCTGTACGTATGGTATAAACAATATGCTCTAAAGAGGTCATACGGTCCTCCAGACTGCGCTGCTGAGGGGGCTCTGGATGAGGAGGCTGACCTGCAACTGGATCTACAGGCTCTATCTCCGCAGCCTCTAGCTCTGCGTCTCCTTCAGCAACAGGATTCCTTTGCTGGGGTGGTGGAAGCTTCATCAAGAGAAAGTTTGATTTATTGAAAACAGTGGATGTCTCTGGTCTCTCAGAAGCTGGAGGAATCACTCCATATGATCTAGCGAGTTGGGTAATAAGAAACCCAAAAGGAGCTACACAAGGCTGTGACCCAGTAATAACTCAGAGGATGTGGTGCATAATAACCGAAGGTAAGCATACCCGATCACCAGATATAACTTTGGACAGCAGATTAGCCATGTAGGGAGTAACTTCAGTCCTATTCCCTTTCCTTGGATAAATGGAATGAGTGAAAATGATATGTATGATACGAAGGGAAGGAACCATGAGAGAAGCTTGAAGATAATTTTTGGCCGTCCAAAATTCAGATTTTCCACAAAGAGCTTGAGTCACGGTTTCTTTCTCATCAAGAGGAAGAACTTCAGAAATTATCTTTGGACCACTTGACCTAGGAATCCTCAAAATTGATGCAATCTTCTCTGTAGTAATCACCTTTTCCCCATGCTCGAATCTAATAGTAAATGAATTGTTGGTGGAGGCACAGATAGACTCATAGAGGCCATGAACTAAGGATGGAAAAGCATTTCCACTCAAAGTTAGAATATTAGCCCAACCAATGGCTTCCAAGATAGCAGGGACATCATAATCCACTAGATCTTCTACTACACATTTCTTCTCCACTATGATCCCTTTGTTTCGGAAAGATTTGACAACAGAAGATGGAGAAGGGATGGGTTTGAATTTGACCTCACGAGGAGGAGAAGCTTCAGGAGAGGATGGAGGAGTTCTATGGGAAGATGAAGCTTGGCCTGTTTTTGACTTTTTATTAGGTTGCCTCCAGGTTTGCTTGGTTCTCGCCATGACTGAGTAGCTGAATAAGTAAATTGAATGTCCTCAAGTGCTAGGCTGAAGTGTACAAGAAAGTGATCACTGGGCACTAAGATAACAGCTGGGAAAGAGAGGGACAGCACACTCTAATTCAGCTGTCAGTTAACAGTGAGTTGGAGTATTTGGAATGTCTTGAATTGCTCCTATGATAGGATGGAGTTAGGTGCACAATGTTCCCACTTGAAATCAGCGAAAACAGATACTAAAAGGGATGAATCAGTGGTTCTGGCATCTATCAAACACTTGTTGTGCAGAAACTGAATCTGGGGATAATCATTGAACACAGCTGCTCAAGCCTGGACCAACAGGTCTACAAATAATTACTGTAAAATCCACAACTTCAAATAAATTGAATGGATACCTACACTCATTAGAACTAGCAACCAACAATGGGTGTTGAATCTGGCATTGAATCTGCCAAACACACAGCACATAGACGGTTGGAGAGTAATACACGGCTTGGACAACCTGGCTGGTTGAAGGTTCAGTGATGATACCTAGAAATGCTAGCAATAAGAAAAATGGAAGAATGACTCCAAGCTGACAGAAGAAAACTATGAACCACTGCTGCCTGGGAGTCGAGTGAGGAATGACAGTGACGAGGATGCCAACGTAATGAGGCCTTTAGCTAAGAGGATGATGATCGAGAATGTTGCTCATTGGAGGACGATGATCGAAGCCTAGACGAGCATTAGCAGAAGGGAAGAGGAGATCAAGCCTTAAGGAGGTCGGCCTGCTGAATGGAAGAAAGTTCTGAATGAAACATAACAGCCCAGCGCAACTTTTTGTACGTGCTTCCGGTCGACCGATCACACCAAGAGGTTGACCGAATCAACAGGGAAAACAGAATTTCTGTTCAAATTCAAGAAAAGATTTGCCAACTCAAGAAAGACTCTTTGAACATATGATTCCCTTAACCCAGCTATCCTACAAGCTCAATCTAATTAGGAAAAGATATTTTACAAAATTAATTATAAATAAATCCATTTAAGAGATTGAAAACTTGTAAGTCCAAGACAAATCATTTTTCAAAAGTATTTAATTTGACAAATGTGGAATAACTATGAATCCATTCAAATAAAAACAAATTTGAAAAACAAATCAATTGATTGAGAAGATGTATCTTTAAGCAATTCTTTTTCAAATCAGATTGATCATAAACATGCATTTTTATCATAACATACCTTTTAAATTCAAAATGCATTTTCAACAAGTAAAACTTTAAACAAATGATACATGAACAAAGAGATAATACTAAGAAAGATAGAAGGAACTAGACTTAAGACCAACAACACATATAACTTATGGGAAAGGGTTGGTCTAATCTAATTATAAGGTCTTAGTATTTGTCTAAAAGTCTAACCTTAGGTATCCATCTAAGGTCTTGAGCTTTGGAGTCTATGTATGAGATCCCATCAACTAGAGGAGATAAATATTGATTTCTTTTATACTTGACATCATATCTTTGAGGTTTGACAATTTCATAATTGGATTGATGATTAGTCTTTGGTGGTTGATGTTTCTTTTTATTTTTCTCATTTCTTTTAGCTTTTCCTCTCTCTTTTTGCCTTTTGAATTTTAATTTTAATCTTTCAACCTTTTTCAAAAGTTCTTTCATTTCCAAGGTTAAAGAAGGTAAAGTGAGAGGTTTCTTTTTGATAGATTTATTTTGACTATTTTTTATTTGTTTGTTCTTTTTAAAATCTATCTTAGGAGACTCTTGTTGGAATGGTTTAACTTGCTTGAACTTTCTAGAGTTTTCCTTTGATTTTAATGTCTTACACTTCATAGAATTAGATTTTCCCTTTTCAGGTTCATAGATGGGTTTAGACAAATGACTTTTTCTTAATTTGCACTCAAATTTGAAATGCCCTTCATTACCACAATAATGACATTTTGTTTTGGGCAAAGTAGAGTGAGTGCTAGAGATTGAGGACTCACCTTTCACAAATGTGTTGGTGATTTTAGGGCCATGAGAAGTATACTTATCAAATCCAAGACCCGTCCTATCTCCTTGTGATTTACCCATTCTAAATAATTTTTCTAATTTCTCTTCACTTTGGGTAAATTTGCACTCATACTTATGTTTGTGGGTCTCAAGTTGAGTGACTTGGTTTTTAAGAATTGAATTTTCATTTTTAACTTTTATGAGTTGAATTCCAATTCCATTAAACTTGTTAACTTTTTCATAAGCAAGTTTTAATTTAAGTTTAAGTTCATTAACATTAGATCCAAGTTGTAAAGCTTTTATATCACTTTGAGCATTAAATAAATTTTCTTTGGTGATTATTAACTCGGATTCTAAATTAACAATGTCTTCAACTTGATTTTTTATATGATCACTTAGAGTTGAGTTTTCTTTGGTAAGACCTTCACAACTTATCTTAGATACATTTAGTTCATCTTGAAGATTTGACAAGTTATCTTTAGAAATTTTCAATTTGGATTCTAAATAGATAATGATTTCATCTTGTCTTTTTAATGTATCTCTTAGGTTTAAATTTTCTTTATTTAGCTCATTATGATTTAATTTCATTTCATTTAGTTCATCTTGAGCATTGGATAGGTTGTGCAAAGTGATCATAAACTTAGATTCTAGGCAATGTATTAGTTCTTCTTTCTCTCTAAGTTCATTTTTTGAAGAGTCCAATTCTTTGTTTAATCTTTTAGATTCTTCTTTTAAACTTTTGTTATTCTTATCAAGCTTTAAGAACAGTGTATATAATTCATTATAAGCTTGTTGAATGTCATCTTCATATTCATTTTCTTCTTCTTTTAATTCAACTTGGGATTCATTAATTCCAATGTTTGGATCTCCAATAAATGGAAGGAGTGGTCTAGAAGAATCTACAAGGGAATGTACAAAATCTAACATAGTGGAATCCATTCTAATGATTTTCATGCAATGCACAACTAGGGTTTAAACTCTAGGTTTTTACACCTAATCAAGAGTTCCAAACACTTGATCCTAATATAGAGCATGAGGCTCGGATACCAATTGAAAGTCCGGGATCTTAACCCCTAGAGGGAGGGTGAATAGGGTGATCTACTAATTAGGTGACCAATTTTAAATTTTTTTAAGCTAACTAGTAACTATTGATGATTATGACAATAGATGCGGAAGATAAATAAATCAATTACCACAAACCAATCACCATAATACAAAGATTTATAGTGGTTCGGCCTCAATGCCTATATCCACTACCGGCTTGTGCTCAACACCCCACCGGATTTTCACTATTTATGCTTTTACAATAGGCTAAGCAATAACATTTACAATGATGTTTTTCTAGGCTAAACAACAACCTTTACACTATGCTTTTCTTAGGCTTAGCAATAACCTTTACAATCAATAGATCTTTCTTTCTCAATGAAGTGTCTAAACATTAGAAGAGAAACAATTATAGCTTAATACATTTGCCTCTTAATTAGGCTGATATAAAAATTAAAATCAATTTACAATCATACACTAACAATTAACTAAGATGAGTGTTCAAGGTGTATGAAAGTGTACTTCAATCAATTTCTAGAATGAAGTTCTGAAATGAATACTTGATGCATTTAAAAATCTAAGCACATAAATTAATGATTGAAGAGATGAACTAATCACATGAAGTCATTGAAACAACTTGGAAAGACATTCCTATTAAAACACAAGTTATATGAAGGTTTAAATGCTAAAAACATATGTGATTTGGACATGAGTGTTTTGCAAAACAATCCAATATGGTAAAGTGATTTGATGATTGTAAAACAACTCAAACAATGCTAGAAATCATGCAAAAATGAAATTACAAAAAGTTTGATCATGCATGGATTTCAAAAGTATAGAAATCAAATTTAACTTAGAAGCATATACCTTTGAATCTCAAGGATTTTGATTTCCATTTTCTCTCTAGCCTTCTCAGCTCATTCCTCTTTCTTAGGCTTCAAAATCGTTCCAAAAGTTCACCCAACCAACCTTTTTGAAGAAAGGAATGAAATGAACATTTATAGACAAAATCAGTCCAACGGCTAGTTTATTCGGTCGACCTAATGCACTCTCGGTCGACCTGGAACAAATGGTCAGAAATCTGACCGTTGGAGAGCCCACAGCTCTCTGCCCAACGGCTAGTTTGTTCGGTCGACCGGGTACAGGGGTCGGTCGACCGACCACACTGGCCTGGGAGGAGTTCTGTGCAGATTTTGAAAAAGTAATTTTTGGAAACATGAACTCCGGCTATTATGTTTTATGCATGCTAAAAGGATTCTAAAAATGAGATTGTATGCATTCCAAGAACCTCGATGATTAACTTGATTTTTCAAAATCATGCATGAAAAAAAAAAGATTTTCGAAAGAGTATTTTAAGTTCTAAAACATGCAGGATGAGGTCTTTGAAAATCAATTGAATATGCAAGTCTAAGATTCAGAAATCAAGGTCTAAAATACGATGAATGAGTGTGTGATCAGATGAAGGTGAAAGTGATAGTGCATCCATCAAATTAGCAACATAGAAAGATCCTAACAATGAGATGCCGATAAAACCCGGACTAATGAAGGGTAAAGTATGCAATATTTAACACTCATCACCTACTACTAAATTGCATTTATGGAATTATCTTTAGCAATCACTAATATTAGAAGAGCAGCAATATTTAGTAGTAGTTATCACAATATCCAACTTGTGATTATTCTTCCAACAGGGGTATAAATCAAGATCAATACAACTATTATGTCAAAAGTGAAAAATAATAATACTAAGTGGGGCCCACATCTTGCAGTTTATTGGGCATATCTATTTATATATATCTATAAAATATTAAGTGGGGCCCTCATCTTGCACTTTATTGGGCAAGTGTAGTGAAAAATAATAATACTAAGTGGGACCCACATATTGCATTTTATTGGGCAGGTGTGTAGTGAAAAAGTACTACACTTTACTCTCTTTTATAGAAGGGTATAGAAAATTATAAGTGGGCATGGTGTGTAGTGAAAAGCATTGTCATTTTGTTCTATTTTATAAGAGTAGATATATATATATATCTATAATAATACAAAGTGGGGCCCACATCTTGCACTTTATTGGGCAGGTGTGTAGTGAAAAATAATAATACTAAGTGGGGCCCACATCTTCCATTTTATTGGGCAGGTGTGTAGTGAAAAAGTACGTACTACACTTTACTCTCTTTTATACAAGGGTATAGAAAATTATAAGTGGGCCATGGTGTGTAGTGAAAAGCATTGTCATTTTGTTCTCTTTTATAAGAGTAGAATAGTAGATAGATCAATAGATAGATAGAGATAGAGATAGAGAGATATAGAACACTAAGTGGGTCCCACATCTTGCATTTTATTGGGCAGGTGTAGTGAAAAAAATACTACAGTTTACTCTCTTTTATATAAATGTATAGATATAGATATAGAGATAGAGAAATAATAATAATAATAATAATGTATAGATTATATTATTATTATATAGGTGGGGCCTACACAAGTTCTTCTCTTTTATAACCTTATTATTATTATATAAGTGGGGCACAAGTTCTTCTCTTTTAGAAGGGTAATATAATATATAGATTATATTATTATTATCTAAGTGAGGCCCACACAAGTTATGTCATTTTGTTCTTAATAATAATATATAGATTATATTATTATTATATAGGTGAGGCCCCACACAAGTTTTTCTCTTTTTGAAGGGTAATAATAATATATGGATTATATTATTATTATCTTAAGTAGAGCCCACATATTGCATTATAATATTAGGGGGTGGGCCCCACAATGGTGTAGTGAAAAATTTTGTAATTTCTTATAATAATATATTATTATATTATATTATAATATTTGATATATATAATATATAAGTAGATAGATGAAGTGGGCCCCACAGTGGTGCGATGAATGTATATATATAGATAAATATTCAAGTGGGAACTAGTTCTCACATATTATATGAGAACCTTTTTACGGGGCTCAACTAGCAATCCATCCAAACCTAGTAACCAATAGGGACTCCCTGATAGTCACTAATTCTAAGGATTGGCACACATCTGAATGAACTGAACCGTTCGATCGAGGGTTGAATATATTTTTAAATATGAAGCCATTAAACTTGTGGGCCACGGATGAAGGGGTTAGGGGGAAGGGTTTGGGGTCAAACTTGATACTTGGGGTGATTTCACACATATTGATCTTTCTGAAAGTGCAGGCTAGGGCCAATGTACAAGTCCTAGAGGGTGGTGAATAGGACTATGAAACTTCTTTGCCAATTTTTAACAAATTAAGAACTGAACAAGTGATAAGTAAGCAAGATGTGTGCATACAGAATGTTCAAAGTTAGAGAAAGCATATGAAACTAGATCAACACATTGAACGAAGTATGATAAGGAGATGTACACAGATTTATAGTGGTTCAGACCATAAGTCCTACATCCACTCACAAGGGTCACACAGTCCCCAGGTTCCACTAAGAATAATCAAACTACACAAGTAATGGTTCCAATCACTTACACTACTCCATTCTGATAACGAGATTTGATTACACAGATCTAATCCCTCACATATAATTTAGAGTGATTGAGTCACACAGATTCAAACCACAATCACAGCACAAACATATTGCAGAAGTTGATGAACACTTGCCATTGATGAAGAAGGAAAGTGTTCGAAGAAGCTTTTACCGTAGTCGGAGCTTTCACCTCTTGATCATGACTTGGTATTGATGATGATACTCCATTGAGATGCCCAACCAAGTAGTAGAGGTTTGATTTCTATGGTAGAAATGATTAATATCAAGATGGACAAGATACCCTAGGTTAATCTTCTCAAAACACACTTGTTAGTATTAAGATAGCTCATAGATTAGCTAAGAAGAGGCCTTGGTGTGTTTAGATGAAGCTAAGAGAGCTTGAGAATGATCTACAAGTATTTGGGATGAAGGCTCTTAAAAAATAGACGCCTTACTTTTGAAAACGAGCTCCAACTATTTATAGACAAAGTCCAATGGCTAGTTTCGACGGCTAGCCTCTTAGCACCTCGGCTAGCCCCTTTTCAATTTAACTGAGGCAACGGTCCTTTTTTCTAATTCGGTCAGTTCACAGTTAGCCGTCGGTGGCCTTGGCGGTTAGCCATGATGCGACCGCTGAGGTGACCGAAAGCACTTCCAGAAATATGCAGTATTCTGGAAAGCTAACCGTGGGTTTTGGCTGCCTGGCGTTTAGCCGCTAGGGCACTTTGCGGTTAGCCATGAGCTGGCCGCTAGGTGACCGAACTCCCATATCAAATGATTTGCTCTCTGGAAAAGCAACCGCAGGTTTTCGATTACCTAGTGGTTAGCCGCTTTTTGCAAAGGGGCTAACCGCCAGGTGACCGAAAGGTCACCGAACCCCTCTCTGCAGGACTGTTTTAGCTGAAGGAAAGAGTATGAAAATAGGTTTTAAAACAGAAAATTTTCCAAAGGCTCTAAGGTCTGGTTTGGGTCCACAATACCTGGGAAGGTTGGCACACACACATGGAGTCTTTCTTTAACTAATCCAGTCCTTCCAAAAAGCTTGATAAACCTCTTGAATATCTTCCTTGAAGTACTTTCGAAAGGTAATGTCTTCGGGATACATTGGCACGGATTTGACAATACAAACATAGTGCTCATGGAAAGGTGGAACTAACAATCTCCCCCTTTGTCAATTTCGTGACAAAACCATCTAACCTATACATCTTTATATGTAGATATTCAATACAACTCAAAATACAACCATACACCAAGTACAAGACCTTTTACATATGAAATACGAATTGAAAAAGAGATCTAGACTTGTGTGGTATCCTCTTCATTTGTGTTTGAGAAGATTTACCTGTAAAAGCACAACACTAACAAACACAAAACAAATTATGGGAATCTTCTCCCTTGTTAGTATTAACCGAGAAATTCAGAACTTGAAGATTCTCCCCCTGGGTTGCATAGGCTGTGGCTAAGATTGCACCTCCAACATACAAAACTTGGAGGGGCTGAATATGAGATCATCTCTCCCCCTGAATTATTTCTCCCCCTCAATCAATACAATTCTCTCCCCCTTTTTTCCAGAAAATGACAAGGAGATGTAAGAGCCGCTAAGAGAGAAAACATATAGAAACCAATTTAGATAAGCTGTTAGTCAAGCCATTCAATCAGGAAGATTCACCATTAAAACCATAAAAATATTCATGGATTGATTAATCAGCAGAAAACATCCATCCAAAAGTAAGAGTTATCAAAAGAAAAACACTTCAGAGGAGTCAGCCACAAGCCCAAAACATTACCAAAATGAGAATAACCAATAAAACACATGTGGCTAAAAATCCCAAGAGAACTAATCAGATGGAGGTGAAGGAGATGGTGGCATGGTAGAAAAATCATTGTTACAGCAACCCTTGGACAGTCCACTCAAGTACTTTAGAGCCTTCTTTAGAAGTTTTTCTATCTTGGACTGACGTTGCTCGATGGCATCCAACAGTTCTTCAACACTCCTGGGAACAACTGAAGGAGGAGCCTGACTATGTGAAGCAAGAGGAGCGACCTCTAGAGGATCCTGCTATTGAGGGTCTAAAGGAACTTGGTGCTGTGGTGTTGGAACCTTTGCATGAAGGGGTACTTGCCCTGCTTCTACATTAGGTTGGAGATTCATTTGAATAAGATTGGCATTGCTAAAAGGTGCATGGAAAATAGGGGTCTCATTAGGGCGTACAACACCATACGAACGAGCTATTTGTGACATGAGGAAGCCAAAGGGGGCTGCGGTCTTAGTGACATTGGATAGATGGGACCAAACAATTGCCCTACAAATGAGAGAAGGGAGACACATGGAAACACCGGTAACAACTTTGGAAAGGACATTGACCATATAGGTAGTTAATTCGGTCCTATTCCCCTTACGAGGGTAGACATTAAAGGTGAAGAGATTGTGTAAAAGCCGGTATTTTGGAATCAAGGCACCCAAGGGAAGGAAGTTCTTTTTGCGATCCCATTCAGCAGGATGACCGTAGAGAACGAGAGTTGCTTGAGCCCTTTTTGCTTCAGTGAGAGTGTCAGCAATCATAGATAGGCCATTTGGGTTCACAGGGACATTAAGGACAGATGAAATGCGATCGAGGTCAATGGTAACTTCTCGATTTCTAAAAGCAATGGTGAATGAGCAGGAGTCAATCATTAACACTGCATTAGTAATGGAAGCATACATGCCATAGATAAGAGAAGGGTAAGCCTTATCACCCCAATCCAAGATGTTATCTCATCCAATCTGGGAAAGAATGGCTACAATATCATGAGGATTCATAACGCTACACATAGTGCGATGCTCGACCATAAGTTGTCTGGATTTCAAGGCATTCACTAATGTAGCATTAGGTTTGAGAACAACATGGCCCGATTGAGGTTGAGGAGAGGATGGAGGTGAAGTGGACTGAGATGGTGGAGGAGATGGAGACAACCTCTCTCTTCGAGAAGAGGAGCCAGGAGTAGTTCATCCACGCTTAGGGGGTCGATTCACAACTGACTTCATTTTAGGAGGCATTTCTACAAACAGTTAGAGTGCATAAGGAATGGCAAGTAGAAGACCCAACACATATGGTGGAAAACACGGTGAAATAGATAAAAAGATGAGAGAAAGACAAGAGAACGGCAACAGTGGAGAAAAATGGAACAGAGAAAGAGAATGAGATGGGATTGGAAAACCCTACAAAGAGAACAAAAAGGAAAAACACAAACGAACAATGGAAACACATATAAAGACATTCAATATCAATGAGAAATAAAAGAAAGAAAATAAATAGAAAAAGGCGGGGAAATACCTTTTTAGATGCGAGTGGACGAAAACCGGAAGACCATCCAAGGGCGAGAAGAAGAACCAGTGAAAAGAGAGAAAACAGAAATGGGTTCTGCGCTATTTTAAAGGCACAGGCCAGACATGGCGGTTAGCTGCCAAGGAGGTCCACCGCTAGCCGCATTTTCCCTTTTTTTTTAATTTAGAACACAAAAACAATTAAGTGAAACTAATACATGTAGAACAAACAAACAAAGAGAGCTTATCTAATAGCATAAACACCAAGGGATTTTCTCATATTTTTAAATTTTGAAACAACCAAAGGTTTTGTCAGACTGTCTGCTAGTTGTTTTTCTGTAGGAATATGCTTTAATACTATGACTCCCTCTTCAACCAATTCTCTAATGAAATGATGTCTAATATCGATATGCTTAGTTCTAGAGTGTTGGATGGGATTTTTGGAGATATTGATAGCACTGCTGTTGTCACAATACAAGTTCATGCTTCCTTATTCAATACCATAGTCTTTAAGCATTTGTTTTATCCATAGCATTTGAGTACAACCACTTCCAGCTGTTATATATTCTGCTTCAGCTGTGGATAGGGAAATGGATGACTATTTCTTGCTATGCCAAGCAACTAGACAGTTTCCTATGTAGAAGCAACCACCACTAGTAGATTTTCTATCATCCACATTTCCAGCCCAATCGGCATCTGAGTATCCAGTAATATAAGTAGATGAATCGTATGGATACGATAAGCCATATCCTGAAGTCCATGAAACATATCTAATGATTCTTTTAACAGCTTTCAAATGGGTTTCTTTGGGATCAGATTGATATCTAGCACAAGCTCCTACACTGAATACAATATCAGGTCTACTAGCTGTTAGATATAATAGACTGCCTATCATGCTTCTATACATACTAGGATCAACACTCTTACCACTTGATTCCTTAGATAATTTGAGTGTTGTGCTCATGGGTGTGTTCATGTGCTTGGTTGAATCTAGTCCAAACCTTTTGATTAATTCTTTAGCATACTTGGTCTGGGAAACAAACATTCCATCAGTCAGTTGTTTCACTTGTAATCCTAAAAAGAAATTAAGTTCACCAACCATGCTCATTTCAAATTCAGATTTCATAAGATTAGCAAACGTGTCTGTCAACTCATTACAAGTAGATCCAAACACAATATCATCAATATAAATTTGAGCAATCAATATAGTGTCATTTGTTCTTTGAATAAATAGAGTTTTATTAACACTGCCTCTTTCAAAATTGTGATTAATCAATAATTGTGTGAGCCTTTCATACCATGCTCTAGGGGCTTGTTTGAGACCATAGAGAGCCTTTTTAAGATAGTACACATGATTAGGCTGCTTAGGGTCTTCAAACCCTTTCGGTTGCCCAACATAAACTTCTTCTTCTAAAAGACCATTTAGAAAAGCACTTTTCACATCCATTTGATATAATTTAAATTTCAAAGAGCAAGCAATGGCAAGTAAGATTCTAATGGATTCAAGTCTAGCAACGGGAGCAAATGTTTCTTCAAAATCTATTCCTTCAATTTGGGAATAACCTTGGGCAACCAACCTGGCCTTGTTTCTAACTATGGTACCATTTTCATCAAGTTTATTTTTGAAAATCCATTTGGTACCTACAACAATTTTGTCATCAGGCATTGGTACAGATTCCCAAACGTCATTTCTAGCAAATTGATTTAGCTTTTCTTGCATATCATTTATCCAATAATCATCAGAAAAAGCTTCATCAACAGTTTTGGGTTCAATGAAAGAAGTAAAGCAAAGAAAGCTAACAATATTTTCTAATTGCCTTCTAGTCTTGGCACAAGCCATAGGATCACCCAGAATTTGGTCCATAGGATGATTTTTCACATTTACCAAATCCTTATAGATTAGAGACTCATCCAGCTTTGCAATTGGGACATCTATCTCATCATTATCAGGTTTTTCTTTATTACTGGAATCTTTTAGTTTGTCATCAATGACAACATTTATAGATTCTTGTATTGCTCCAGTGCTTGTGTTCAAAACTCTGTATGCACGACTGTTTAGAGAGTAGCCAATAAAAATGCCTTCATCACTTTTTGAGTCAAATTTGCTCAAATGTTCTCTATCTTTGAGTATATAGCATTTACTACCAAAAATTTTAAAGTAGCTAATGTTAGGCTTTTTCTCATGCCATAATTCATAAGCGGTTTTATCCAAGCCAGTTCTCAAGTATACCCTGTTTATGATGTAACAAGCTGCACTCACTGCTTCAACCCATAGATCTCTAGGAACATTATTTCCATGAAGATAATTGTGGCCATTTCTTGTAAAACACGAGTTTTTCTTTCAGCTACTCCATTTTGTTGAGGAGTTTTAAGGGCATAAAATTCATGATGAATTTCATACTTATCACAATATTTCTCAAATCTAGTGTTTTCAAATTCACCACCATGATCACTTCTTATTCTAGCAATTGCTCTTCCTTTTTCAACTCGGATTCTTTTCACAATCTTTTTAAATTCAGCATATGCATCAGATTTTTTCTCTTAGAAATGCAACCCAAGTGAATATGGAATAATCATCAACCATAACAAGAGAGTATTTTTTGCCACCCCTACTCTCTTTCTTTGTTGGCCCAACCAGGTCCATATGGAGAAGCTCTAAGGGTCTAGAAGTCTTCAGAGACTTGGTCTTTTTGTGAGAGTTTCTGATTTGTTTTCGTTTTTGGCACTCTCCACAAACTGTTTTTGATTTCCTACAGATTTTTGGAAGACCCTTTACATACGTGTTTAGCTTGGATACGTCTCTATGGTTCGCATGTCCAAGTCTTTGATGCCATAGTTAAGCTTCATCTTTCATCAAGATGAGCAATGTAACAAACTAAGCTAGATGATTCTTTATGGTTACCAACAATATAACAGTTTTCTTGGTTTTTAAGACCTCTTAGAATCACTTTACCATTTATGGAGATCTCACAACCATGACTAATAAAGATGACAGCATGATTTTTATCACATGTTTGAGAAATGCTAAGCAAGTTATGTTTCAAGCCATCAACACATAAAACATCTTCTATTAAAGGCATGTCAGGAACATTCAGTGTACCCTTTCCAACAACTTTAGCAACATTACCATCACCAAAAGTGACAGTTCCACCATCATAATCATTTTATTTAGAGAGGAGTGTTTTATCCCCAATCATGTGTCTAGAGCATCCACTATCTAGGAACCATACAGATTGGTCTTGAAGGTTTTTTAGAACCCACTAAAATGAATTACTAGTTCTAATTTAACTAATCAATGCAACAAAAATAAACCAATCGGACAGAACTAGCAAATAAATCTACTAAGCAATCACCACAAGAAGCAAACACAAATTTTACGTGGAAACCCTATCCAGGGAGAAAAACCACGAACCAAAAATCAAGAGTTCACGAACAGTTTACAAGATATACTCACAGGCTCCTTTACCTCAGTCTGTACCTTGACCTAACGACCGTAGTTGTTCTTGCACAGAATCCACTAACACGACTTCCACCGTGCACAGTTCTCCTTACTTGATCTCCTCGCACCTTGTCCACCAAAATGATCAATCTTCTACAGAGAGTAGAAATAGCAAAACCTTCTAGAGCAGCCCTTCAGAACAATCTCTAAATGGCTATAGAGAAATAAGAAAATCTCTCTCTAAGATATCTCTGACTCAGATTAGTGAGAGTGGTAACTACTAGGGTTGAAAGCAACACCCTATTTATAGGCCTAAGTTCGTGCTTAAGACTTCTAATTATAATCCCATCAGAAAAGAAGTCCATTTTCAACTCTTTAAAAAGAGTTCTGAACGAACCAGAACTTTCCCGTCATTCTCGTCCAAGCTCGCTATAGCGAGACATCATTTTGTCTCAAGCCTGACAGAAGTTTTTGTCACAACGTTTTTTTGGCCTGTTTGACTTTTTTGGCCTTATATCTACTTCTGACAGCAGCCAACGAATAAATATTCTAACAGGTCTCCCCCTTTTGGCAATTCTTGGACAAAATCCCCTAGAAAAATACAATTTGATCTACCCAAAGTAAAACCCAAAATACATTAAATTTCTAAATAAAAAAAAATCTCAGCAATGTAGATCTTGTATTGCCTTTGCTTACCTTTGATGTCATAACTCCCCCTAGCATCATTCTTCTCCACCTGTTTTTGTCCATAATTGACAAACAAATATCATCATGTAGCTTCTGTCAATCTAGATGCAGTAGCCCCCCCTCAATATTGATTCCCCCTCAATATGATCTTCGTATCAGCATTGGGGTGGGGGCTTGATCTTTCAGATCAGGGGTGATGAAGATTAGATACACACACTTGTAAATTTAGATATTTCAGCAAAGTGTGTACCAATACAGAAGAGATGTCTTTTTTCTTGACCCAGACAGCTTTGGTATTCTTCTTGTTCAGCTCAGCCTTCTGCGCTTTCCATTGCTTTTGATTTGGTAAACTTCGCAGCTTGTTGTAATGGGGTCGAATGTGTCCTTTAATTCCACAATGATGACAAGTGGGGATTCGTTCAGGACGTGACACATTCTGCTTCTTTGGAGCTTTCTTTGCAACACTAACAACAGGATTAGTAACAACTGAATTTTGAACAAAACGGTTAGTACCTTTGGCTTTTGATGTAGATGTCCCATTAGCGTAGTCAATGCCATGCATGTATGTCTTTGCCTTTTGACTGCATAGGATGTCGTCTAATTTTCTAGACCCGGTATTCATCATATTTAATGAAGCTTTAGCAGTGTCTAACTCAGATAGAACCATCTTGAGTCTTCCATTCGGATCAGAATGCTCTGCTTTCAAAGTCTTCATATCAGAATCAAGTAAGTTAAACTTTTGTGATTCTGCAGACAATTTGTCAGCCAACTTGTTATTTTCATCCTCCAATTTTTGTACTTTTACAAGCGAATCTGCAAGTTCAGCTTTCAAGGGGGCAATCTGCTCTTCAGACTCTTTCCACTTTTTGGCCACCTCGTCATTCATCTTCAACATCTTTATGGTCTTTACAAACATTGTTTGATATTCAGCTTCCCAGTCATGCTCTGTTTTTGACTCACTATCATCATGAGCAATTCCCTCATCAGAAGAAACTTGTGGAGTAACAAACCAGAAGTTGCCATGAATGCATGAATTTTTCTTTCCTAGTGTTAGGCTTCTCAAATTCATATCTTTTCAATTTAAAAGCCTTTTTCTTTTTTTTTTCAATTACCACAATCACTAGCAATGTGTCCATTACCTTCACACTTATAGCACTTAATCCCTTTGGAAGATTTCTTTTTTCCAACAGATTTAGGAATTTTGATAGAAGTGCATTCACGGAAGATATCCATTCTAGCAATATTTGGATCAACACAATAAAATAATGTAACCCATTCTGATACCAATTGAAGGTTTTTTAGGACCCACTAGAATGAATTACTAGTGCTAATCTAACCAATCAATGCAGTAGAAATAAACCAATCAGACAAAACTAGCAAATAAATCTACCAAGCAATCACCACAAGAAGGCGGACACAAATTTTACGTGGAAACCCTATCCAGGGAGAAAAACCACGAACCAGAAATCAAGAGTTCACGAACAGTTTATAAGATATACTCACAGGCTCCTTTACCTCAGTCTGTACCTCGACCTAAGGACCGTAGTTGTTCTTGCACAGAATCCACTAACACGACTTCCACCGTGCACCGTTCTCCTTACTTGATCTCCTCACACATTATCCACCAAGATGATCAATCTTCTACAGATAGTAGAAGCAGCAAAACCTTCTAGAGCAGCCCTTCAGAACAATCTCTAAATGACTCTAGAGAAACAAGAAAATCTCTCTCTAAGACATCTCTGACTCAGATTAGTGAGAGTGGTAACTACTAGGGTTGAGAGCAACACCCTATTTATAGGCCTAAGTTCGTGCTTAAGACCTCTAATTATAATCCCATCAGAAAAGAAGTCCATTTTCAACTCTTTAAAAAGAGTTCTGAACGAACCAGAACTTTCCCGTCATTCTCGTCCAAGCTCGCTATAGCGAGCATGAGTCTCGCTATAGCGAGACATCATTTTGTCTCAAGCCTGGCAGAAGTTTCTGTCACAACGTTTTTTTGGCCTGTTTGACTTTTTTGGCCTTATATCTTTTTCTGACAGCAGCCAACGAATAAATATTCTAACAGGTCTCCAGCTTTGAGAGCTGTGTGAACTAGCAGGCCTTTAGGTACCCACATGTACCTTTGGGTGTGAGAAGTTCCTCTACAACCTTGAGACTCTTATTGATGAAGA
The DNA here is from genome assembly GCA_012931725.1 of Litsea cubeba. NCBI lineage: Eukaryota > Viridiplantae > Streptophyta > Magnoliopsida > Laurales > Lauraceae > Litsea > Litsea cubeba. The sequence continues at coordinate 53,262,065 of CM022949.1, forward strand.
GTTTTCTTTGAGTACTTTTTACTTGGTTTAACAGTTTTAGAGTGATTATAGAATTGAATTTTTAGTTGATCGATTTGTTTTATCAACTCATTTAGTTTTTGTGGAAAAGATAAATTCACTTTTCTGATAAAATGTCTTAGCTTGTTTATTTTTAGAGGACTGTCTTTTGATTTGTTTCATTTTGCAGTCATACTTGACATGTACTCCTTTTTTTCCACAAGAATGACATATAACTTCAGAGATGTTTTGATTACTAGAGGAAGCCTCTCCTTTTACAAACTTAGTAGAGGCATAGGGATTACATTTTGATTCTTTGCTATACCCCAGCCCAGTTTTGTCTCTTTGATATTTACCCATCCTAAATAGTCTTTCAAAATTTTCTTCTCCATGAGTAAAAGAATACTCATACTCTTCTTTGTACCATATTAGATGGGTGACTTCATTTTTCAAATTAGTGATTAACTCTTTTAAAGTTTCAGTTTCTTTCTCGTCACACTTATGATTTCTATATATTCATTAGCAATTTGAAATTTAGAATTGATTTCATGAAGTTCATTTGCTAAGGTATTATTTTCATCAGTCAAGATTTCAATTTTGTCTTTTAAGACTCTGTTCTTGGCTTCTTGTTTTCTCATAGCTTTAATTAGATTGTAGCTCTCATCATAGAGTCTATCATAGGTTTTTGAAGATCTTCATCATTGTTTTCAATATCTGAACTGTCATATTCAGATTCAGATCCATTTTTCAGATTCCTCAATATCAGATTTTTCAATCATCTCAATTGATGGATCACAAAGACTTCGAGCTATTAAAATGGAGTAGTTTTCCGTCTCATCTTGGTGTGATTCATCTTATTCTGATTCAGATTCAGATGAGTCTTCCCATGTTGCCACAAGTGTCTTTTTCTTTCTTTCCATTTGACACTCAGATGATATATGTCCAAACTTTTGACGGTTATAGCATTTGACTTTTCTATGTTGACTCTTAGAAGAAGAGCTACCTTTGTTTTTACCTTTATCAAAAGATTTAAAATTAATTTTTTTTTCTTAAAATGTCTTAGAAATTTCTTAGCAAGTAGAGCAACATCTTCATTGTCACTTTCTTTCTCATTATCTAATTCTTCTTTAGATTGAGTTGGTTGAGAAGTCTTTAAAGCAATTGATTTCTTATCTTTGGATTTATTAGATGCATTATTCAACTTCATCTCAAAAGTTCTAATGTTACCAGATAATTCTTCTACTTTCATAGTTTCTGAGTCCTTGTATTCTTCTATAGAACTCACTTTGGGGTGAAATCTATGAAGTAGAGACCTAAGGATTTTGCTACATACTTTGCCTTCAGAAGTTTGTTCACCAAATGACCACATCTCATTTACAATCATCATTAACTTTGTTCGAAACTCATCGAACATTTCATCTTCCCTCATTCTTAGAGAATCGAATTAGGAAGTCAACATTTGAAGCTTGGCTCTTTTAACATTAATGGTTGTTCCTTCATAGTTTGTTTCCAAAAGCTCCCAAGCTTGTTTAGCTGTGGTACATGTCATAATCTTTTTCTACGTACTCTTCAGCATTCATGGCACAAGTTATGGCATTCAATGCCTTTGCATCACTGTCTTTCAGTGTCTTATGATCAGCTGTCCATCTGTCCTTGGCAAGAGGCTGGACAGTGCCATCTGTAGTTGTGACTGTAAGAGGAGTTCATCCATCCTCTACAACATCCCATAAAGCTCCGGCAAGAGATTTGATGAAAACGGTCATTCGGGCTTTCCAAAAGGCATAGTTTGTACTATCAAACAATGGAGGTTTGTTTATAGCACTGCCTTCAGGATGAGACATTGGCACTAGTAAATAGAAGGAGATCTACTCCGGGTTGTAAAGCCTTTAGGGAGTAACCTTGCTCTGATACCATTTGAAAGTGCAGGCTAGGGCCAATGTACAAGTCCTAGAGAGGGGGGGGGGGGGGGGGGGTTGAATAGGACTATGAAAATTCTTTGCCAATTTTTAACAAATTAAGAATGGAACAAGTGATAAGTAAACAAGGTGTGTGCATACAGCAATGTTCAATATTAGAGAAAGCATATGAAACTAGATCAACACATTGAACCACGCAAGATAAGGAGATGCACACAGATATATAGTGGTTCGGACCATAAGTCCTACATCCACTCATAAGGGTTACACAGTCCGCTGGTTCCACTAAGAAGAATCAAACTACATAAGTAATGATTCCAATCACTTACACTACTCCATTTTGATAACAAGGTTCGATCACACAGATCTAATCCCCCACATATAATTTAGAGTGATTGAGTTATACAGATTCAAACCACTATCACAGCACAAACATATTGTAGGAGTTGATGAACACTTGCCTTTGATGAAGATCGAAAGTGTTCGAAGAAGCTTTTGCCATAGTCGAAGCTTTCACCTCTTGATCATGACTTGGTATTGATGATGATACTCCAATGAGATGCCCAACCAAGTAGTAGACGTTTGGTTTCTAGGGTAGAAATGATTAATAACAAGATGGACAAGATGCCCTAGGTTAATCTTTTGAAAACACACTTGTTAGAACTAAGATAGCTCATAGATTAGCCAAGAAGAGGTCTTGGTGTGTTTGGAGGAAGCTTAGAGAGCTTGAGAATGATCTATAAGTATTTGGGATGAACGCTCTTCAAAAATAGATGCCTAACTTTTGAAAACGAGCTCCAACTATTTATAGACAAAAGTCCAAGGGCTAGTTTCGGCGGCTAGCCTCTTAACACCTCGGCTAGCCCCTTTTCAATTTAACTTAGGCAACAGTCATTTTTCCAATTCGGTCAGCTCACGGTTAGCCGTCGGTGGCCTTGGCGGTTAGCCGTGATGTGACGGCTGAGGTGAACGAAAGCACTTCCAGAAATGTGTAGCACTCTGGAAAGCTAACCGTGGGTTTCGGCTGCCTGGCGGTTAGCCGCTAGGGCACTTTGCGGTTAGCCGTGAGCTGGCCGCTAGGTGACTGAACTCCCATATCAAATGAGGAGTTTACTCTCTGGAAAAGAAACGACAGGTTTTCGGTTACCTGGCGGTTAGCCGCTTTTTGCAAAGGGGCTAGCCGCCAGGTGACCGAAAGGTCACCAGACCTCTCTCTGCATGACTATTTTAGCTGAAAGAAAGAGTATGAAAACAGGTTTTAAAACAGAATATTTTCCAAGGGTTCTAAGGCCTGGTTTGAGTCCACAGTACATGGGAGGGTTGGCACACACAGATGGAGTCTTTCTTTGACGAATCCAGTCCTTCCAAAAAGCTTGATAAACCTCTTGAATTTGATCTTCCTTGAAGTAGTTTTGAGAGGTAATGTCTTCTGGACACATTGGCACGGATTTGACAATACAAACATAGTGCTCGCGGAAAGGTGGCACTAACACTTTCCATCCCCCGTGGTCCCATTCCCAAATAGGGCCCACAATTGGGCCCCACAAAAAGTTCTCATATAATATATGAGAACTAGTTCTCACCTGAATATTATCGATATATATCTAGATGAAGTGGGCCCTACAATGGTGCAGTGAAAAAAATTGTATTATTATATTTAGGGGTGGGCCCCACAAAGGTGTAATGAAAAAGTTTGTAATTTCTCGTAATAATATATTATTATATTATATTATAATATTTGGGGGTGGGCCCCACAATGGTGTAATGAAAAAGTTTATAATTTCTCATAATAATATATTATTATATTATATTATAATATTTGGGGGTGGGCCCCACAATGGTGCAGTGAAAAAGTTTGCATTACAATATTTAGGAGTGGGCCCCACAATGGTGTTGTGAGAAAGTTTGCATCTTGCTCTCTATAATATAGTAGATATATATATATATATATATAATATATCTAGATGAAGTAGACCCCATAATGGTGTAGTCACAAAAAAATGGCAACTTGTTCTCTTTTATCATAGTAGAATAGAATGTCATTCATTTTACAATCCATCGGATGTGGAGCCATCTCCTATTGAAGTAAATCTTTGGGATATCGTATACATGATTGTGAGAGAGTTCATTTTGAGTGACTCGAATTTTCAATAGGTTGGCCCCATTGTGAAGATATACACCTATGTCTAGAGGATCCAAACTCTTGGTGCATTGGACATGCACTTTTTCGTCTCCAAGAGGCCCGCACATGATCGGTGTGGATATTTTATGGATGTCCTCCACAAAACTGAAATCTCTCTATTTAGAGGCATCGGCAGGCTAATTGTTTAACCACAGCTTCGAAAGAGGAAGGATGGCTATATAGAACCTTTTACATAATATCCTTGTTCGGGAGAGGCTAGCCTATACCTCCAATATTGATGATTTGTTCTTCAATAAGTTGGGAGAGATGGATATTATAATGAAAAATTTGTTAGTCTTTACCTATTCCTCAATTGGTTTTGTACATGGGATTGTACATGAGATATACTAAACCTTTTCGAAATCTTTATATTCGTGACCTCAGGGCCTTCTAATATATGTCAAAATGCTAATCAAAGATTATTATTATTATTTTTTAATTTATGGAGTGGACTCTACTCCTTGATTCATAGGCAAAGGATCTGGGTTCCACGGAGTCTTGGTGTGGGTAAACAAAGGGGGAAGATCATACTCTCTCCCCTAATTATAAACAAAGGATAAAGTTTTCACTAGAAAGATAAGAAAATTTTCATGAATTAAGAAGAATCAAATTGAAGAATTGCAATATTGATATTCAATCCTAAAACCAATTTGACTGTAGCTTATTGAAACTAAAGAAACTATAAAAAGAATAATAATAAAATTCTCGTAAACTGCAAATCATAATAAAACATGTATAATTGACATTGTCTAATGAACCAAGTAACATATGAACTTCAATTTGGCTAGAGAGAATGAAGATATAAACTGATAAGTTAGTAAGCTTAGCTAAAAAGCTAAATTGACCCTCTAAATATTATAATCTCTAGATGCTAAATGGTGGTTAATTTTCCACAACAAAGCACTCAGACAACTTCTCAATAATATATCATAATAGAAATCCAGTGTTAGACCAAAAGTTATGTCTGCCAAAATCTAAGGTTTTCTTTCAACCCTACTGCTTGATAGAGTCGATCCGACCCATCCTACCCCACATCGACCACCAAACGTACAGTTAATTTTTTAAAAAGAAATAGTAATTATTATATGAGTATTGTTGGATATATCTTTTCTAAAAACTATCAATTTAAGGGATATATCTCAAGAGGCACTTGAGTTAGACTTTTCAAAATATTTCAAATCTTTTACTTTTTTAAAAAAAAAATTTGCCGCTTTTGAATGAGATGTATCTTTTGGGTCATTCATGAATGGATGTGACCCATTTTCAAATAATTGCTACTAACCCTATAACTTAAGGTCATTTTCAAGTTCTCTATACAGCATTTAAAAATACAGAAATCATACGGTTTTCTTCTTTTACTTTCTAAATTTTAAGGTCGTACAATTTCATATATATTTCTTATTTTAGCGTGTTATGGGAATATAATTTCATCAAAACCTGATATAATTTCATCAAAATCACTTACCTGTGGAAAATTGTTGTCTTTGAGAAAGATCTTAATTGGTATGCCTTACCAAATTTTCATTTTTTTTTATCATTCAATATCTCACTTTCACTTTTATCTACTAATTATTTATTTTAATTGTCTATTTTTATTTTGGATTGTACATTCTTCGTCAAGTAACTTCGAAACCCCCCCCCCCCCCCAAAAAAAAAAAAATTAATAATAATAAAAACATCCCATGAAATGGTGTTTTGTTGTATGTCCCTATTCATCATTTACAACCATGGATTCACATGAGAAACTAAAATCACAATTTCTCTCCCCTTGCTAAATAAGAACTAACACTATAAAAATAAAAAATAAAAAAATAGGACCTTTACACAGAAGACTCGACGCCAATTGCTTGCTGTGTTATTGAAAAAGCGGTACTCTTTGACTAAGACCAAATCATCCAAAGACCGACCGACCGACCGAACGAACCCACATTGGACGGCTGCGATCATCGACAGACCTTCCCTTTTCTACGCTCGACCGCCCAAATCTCTATAACTATAGTTGGTCTTACAAGAAAAGTTAACTTTTGTCAGTGTACGTTCTCCTTCCATGTGGAAAACACGGTTTAACTCTTTATGCCTTTTCAACTAGGAAACAGCCTTCGGTGGTATAAGTGGACTTTGTTATCTAGAAAAAATTTATGTGCATTAGATGTTGTCAGTCATTTATCAATGGAAATGGATAACAGAAAACTTTCCATTTGACCGTAAATTGTATAAATAATATTAGAATAGATAATTGAAAATATCCAATGAGATTGAATTGTTTTAAATAGCTAGATGGTGAAGTGGTTTGGTATCCTGAAGCTGAAGGATACCTAACAACCCATGAACTCAGTCAGCTGTTGCAATTCATACTGTAAAAAGGATTCTGGTCCAATAGAATATGAAAACTGAGACCATGCTTTGTGTATGATCGGGTGTCTGCTCTTTGCAGACAGTTCCAAAGCTGTGGACCCCCTCATAGAAAAGTCAGATGTTAGTGCTAGTTGCTAGAAGGGTATCAAGATATATAAGAAAGACCACAACGGTGATCATGTTGATGATAATCATATTGTACATTATTATAATTTATCAATCCAGCCACCATTACAAGCATTGCGATTATTCTTGTGTGATAACTGGTAACCCTAAGGCCGGTACCAAATCTGTTTGACTTCCTCTCTTTTTACACTCAAATGTCTTTTTACTCTCAAACACATAACTATATATCTGCTATGTTTTCTCTCAAGTCTCTTCACATACCATCACTTGACACTTTTCTACCAGAGAAGAAGCTCTTCCTCCTCTCCTTGACCTTCATCCTGTTTTTCCACTTGGTGGGAAATTTTCAATTAGAAACTCTCTATCTCTCTCTCTCTCTCTCTCTCTCGAAAATTGAAAGGGTATTTGAGATCATGGGAAGAGCACCATGCTGTGACAAGAATGGCTTGAAGAGGGGACCATGGACACCTGAGGAGGATCAAAAGCTTATAGATCATATACAGAAGCATGGGCATGGAAGTTGGAGGACGCTACCGAAAAATGCCGGTATGTCACCTTTTTAACTTTTCAATTGCTCAAATCCCTGTTGGGTCTGATATATACATGTATCATGGTTCTGAAACAAGGTTTTGGGACATGTAATGTAGTTTTTATCTGGGATTTGATGTATTATTCCAACTCATTGTGTCCTCTATTTGGCACAAATATATATAGCCAGACAAACCTGCTAGAAAGGATAGGTTTTTTTTTTTTTACTGCTTGAACTTCTGTTGATCGTGCTTCTGTAATTTCATCCCTGGAGGGCAGTGTATCATATTAAAGGTTTTTATGGGATTTAGATGTTAAAAGATCACAAATTAACATACTATTCTACTATGGATGTATTCAATTTACTTTTTCTTGCAGGCATATAACTTTGCAATATAGAATCAATGATTATCGAAACCAATATATAACGGGCAAATCTCTTTTATAATGGCTGTTTTAAAATATGATTGCTGTATGTTCTTTAAGTTAGATCTTGTAAGTGGTGTGCTGTTGTTGTATGATAGTGGTGATATTGCTATTTTGTGCTGTCTTTTTTTTTATTTTTTCATATATAAAATATCTTGTGCTATCACTAAAGTATAGTTATTACTATTATTTTCATGGGGGATAACATAGATTGGATTTCTTTCCTTTTTTTTTTTTTTCTTTTTTTTTTTGAATTTTTTAGGTCTTTCGAGATGCGGGAAAAGTTGCCGGCTGCGATGGACGAATTATCTTAGGCCTGACATCAAGAGAGGCAGATTCTCATTTGAAGAAGAAGAGACGATAATCCAACTACATAGTATTTTAGGAAACAAGTAAGAAGAACTTCTTTCTATTTTCCATTAAATCTGAAACTAAAGCTGGTAGACAATATCATTGGTGTGTTAAAACATTGCGAATGCATTAAATTAATCATTGAACTTGAAAATGAAATGGAGGTAATGTCAATGAACATTGAATAATGCTGTGTTAGTTTTATCTTTCATTACAGATGGTCTGCAATTGCAGCTCGCTTGCCAGGAAGAACAGACAATGAAATCAAGAACTACTGGAACACCCACATCAGGAAGAGGCTTCTACGAATGGGAATTGACCCAGTAACTCATAGCCCGCGGCTTGATCTTCTGGACATCTCATCTATCCTCAGCTCATCTCTTTATAACCCAGCTCAGTTGAGCCTCACCAAACTTCTAGGAATGGAACCTTTCTTTAATTCAGAGGCTTTAAGGTTACCAACCAGCATCCTCTCGTCTCAACATGAAAGCCACATGTTCCTTCTACAAGATCTCCAAGAAAACCAATTCTCCAATTCCCAAGTCCAACACCCACTTCCATCCTTCCAAACCCAACAGCTTCAAACTCCAATTCAAGACATTCCATCCTGTTCAACATCAAATGGTCAGTTTCTAACTGGAGCACCTCTCATGCCAATCACTAAGGAACAATTCCCTTCAGATTTTTCTGATTTAAGCTACCAAAACACCCAATCTACTCTATGGAAAGAGAATTTAATGCCATCCAACTTAGATCAAAGGTTTACTACGCTAGAAAATTGCGACTATTACAATTCAAATCAATCATCCATGAATCCTTTGTCTGAGCACTTAAATTACCAGCCCAACAGCAGCAACTTTAATTTATCTTCACTTTTATCAACTCCTGCATCTAGCCCAGTTGCATTGAATATGTCATCAACTTACATCAACAGCAGCACAAGTCCAACTCCCTTGAATTCATCTTCTACTAACTTGAACAACAGCACTGAAGACGAAAGCGATAGCTATTGCAGCATTTTGTTGAAGTTTGAAATCCCTCAACTACCAGATGTTAATGAGTTCATGTAACCCAACAATCAGTTGTGGATCTAAAAGTTTTTATCATGGATTTCAAATCTTCTTGATTCTTTTGCTTTTATGATGACACTGTAAAACCCAAATGAATTTGTTCGAATTTACTAATGTTGTCGCAGTTAATAGAGAAGTTTTACTGAGTTATGTACTAAGAAGAGATTATTGAAGTAACAAAAAAGGGAAGAAGAGAGAGAAGAAATTCAGGTAAACAATAATAGTATGTCACAGGACGTATGACCCAATCATAAATGGTTTCCAAGCAAACCATTGAATAGGATGACTTCTAACTTTGATGGTTGTTGGAATATTATGACCTACTGACTTCTGGACCAAGATAAATCTCCAGTCTCTTCCTCATCTAGGAGATTGATTTTTTGGGGCCCATTTTTTTGTGAATTTTAAACGGTTTGTCAACCACTACCCCATTAACTGGGGTGGGCCCAGATCATTATCTGAGTGACAAATGCCATTGGATTAGATTGATGATATGTTAAGATAGTGGTTGACTCTTATATTGGCATGGGAGTATGCTCTGCAGACGCCAAATTATGAGGCAGTAATTGGTTGACATGTCTGATTTCAAGAATGGTGGGCCACCATCCCATTATGAAAGGGAAAAATCAGAAACTGTGTTTGGCTAGACACTTTCAGAGAGTGGCCTAATATGGTTGACGTTTTTGAAGACGGCCCGGCTTAATTTGTCAGATAAAACAATCATACTGGCCCTGCAGCTTTGTATATGGGTTTTTGCATAATGCCTGAATTTGAAAAACTCAATGCTTTTTAGAAGTTTATCTTGAGATGTTCATTTTTAGGAGTCCCAATGGCCGAGTAATCTCCCAGGTAATCTCTATTTTGGGGGCACAGCTATTGATAATTCGGACCTTTCAATATAAAAGCCATCCCTTCTGTGAATGATGCATCCTTAAATTCTCTCTCTTAAAAGCTAGAAAATGGTTGGTGAGCAGATCAGAACAAAAGAGCCTTATTCTCACCCTTATGAAGCCACGTCAGCATCTTTATCCATGTCTTACATGTCTTTTCCTCTTCCTCTCACTGAAATGACTCTTACACACCTCTTCCTCTTCTTCTCTTTGAAACGGATTTTTACAGAGGATACACCCTTTCCCTTTTTTAAATGTCCTAATTCTCTTCCTTATCTTTAAAACTCAACAAGGGAATATTGGATTTTGCAAGACAGAGAGGAGAAAGGGAGAGATGGGACTTGGAAGGGAGTCTGCATGCCCTTCCCCATGAATAGTACATAGTTCTCATAATTAAAGGGATGAAGAAGACAATCAAAGGGGTGTACAGAGAAGAGAAGAGAGACCCAAGTTTCAAAATGAAAAAAAAAATATCAGATAGGGAGATACCCATAAAGAGAAAACCAGAGAACAGGGTCAGGAAGAAATGACGAAGAAAATCAGAAGGGTAAAGAGAGAAAGAGAAGAGAAGCCCAAGTTTAAATACCAAAAAAAAATATCAAAAAGGGAGGTAACCCCAAAGAGAAAAGCATGAAAAGTACTGGGTTAGAGAGAGAGACATAGAGGGAGACGCGCGATAGTATTTTTTTTATATTTTGTTGAGTTGGATTGTATTAAATATTAACCTGTGCATTGTAAGGGCCTTAATGCTAGTTTTATTTCAATATGAATTGGTCCCACTGTAAAATTAAATACATTACTGATAATGTGATTAGTATAATCTTATGCATTATTAATTATATTCATTTCCTCATGTATCAATTATGTGATCAATCTTGGGGTGGGACCATCTCGTATTGAAACATAATTTAATGATATGTAATTGGAAGGGATGCCACTAATCTTGGATTTTTCAGATAATCAATAGGCGTGTCCCGCGGTAGAGTTCACCGAAAGCATATAGGAGTCCACCGGATTCTTGTGTCACGTGAAATGGCATGTAGAATCACACACCCTAAAAGTAGAAATAGGTCCGCCACGATTTTGGGTCAAAGTTACTTAATGATCATAGAATCAAAACTTAATTTGACTTATTTATTATTCAGATTGAGAATATCCATTAAAATTTGATATTTTTTTATTTTTTATTGCTAACATAAGATTTCCAACCTTTTGGACTAGACTAATCCCTCCGGGTTCAGAAAAAAGCTGGGTAATTGAAGAGGGGGAAATCGGAAATCGATACGATGACCTTTAGTACCAGAAGAGAGGGGAATTAAGGTCCTGACCACTCGGCCAACCCCTTGGGGTTGAAATAAAACTCGATAATTAATAAGCTGCATTTGTGGATAAAATTTTCAACACTTTACAATTGTCTTGTATCGATTGAAGTAAACCCAGTTGATTGAGCAGCATGTATAACCTCTACCCAAACTCGGCCTTCCAGACCAATCATGAACCCAAAGAGGAATTGAGACTGAAATGCATTTGAGACTTGAACAAGGAAGATAAAATTAAGAGGAAATTTGGGACTCAAATTCACTTGAGAGTTGAACGCCTAAGCATCAAAGGTCACAATATTCTACTAACTCACCTCGCCCAAATCACCCCATTAATCCTGTCACATCCGAAACGTGTCTCACTACATTCATGTTAGGGAACTCTCTTATCTAGGTCTAATAATTGGATACTTTTTCCATCTTAAGAGAAAGGTGTCAACAGAGATGTGGTGCCATCTGTGAGAGGCTCATACCGCCTAGCTTTGTTCCATATTTTTTTCCAAATGTAAGCGTGGCACCTCTGCTGTTACTCTTCTTTTCTTCAATGTTGATCATTTTAGCAAAACCCACCATATAGAGTTCGACGCGTGGGGTTCAATAATTAAAAGAGGACAATCCAGTTGACCAAAACTGCTAGCCAGTGGCAAGAGTCAAGACGCATGCAGATGCCTGATCTGTTCGTATGTAGAGCGGACGAGACGGGAGATTTGGCAGCTGATACGAAAAGAAACGGGTCTGCTTTTCATTTCACGTGGCTGCAGCATGGAATCCGCCGGATCCTTGAAGTGCCGTCACTTAACGTGTGATGTCTCCAAATTTTTTAGTGTAATAAAACTTTCCTACATTATATGAATAAGCACGTGATAAATAATGCAATTGATACAATCTCATGCAATATTAATAATACATATTAATTAAACTTTTTCGTGGAGCCCACCTAATAATAAAAATGGAGGCTGATCAAAATGAATGCCCCACCTAATTTGTGATGTATCCAGATGTTACTATAATATGGATTTGCCCCATGGTTGGATTGACCATATGATGAATAATGTTGTTGGGACAATCTCACACAATCTTAATGATATTTATGAATAATGTCATTCATTTTACAATCCATCGGATGTGGAGCCATCTCCTATTGGAATATCGCATACATGGCAAGAGAGATCGTTTTGAGTGACTCGGATTTTTAATAGGTTGGCCCATTGTGGAGATATACACTTATGTTAAGAGGATCCAAACTCTTGGTGCATTGGACACTTTTTCATCTACAAGAGGCCCACACATGACCGGGGTGGATTTTTTATGGATGTCCTCCACAAAAGTGAAACCTCTCTATTTAGATGCATCGACGGGCTAATTGTTTAACCATAGCTTCCAAAGAGGTAGAATTGCTATGGAACCTTTTATATAAGGGTAATATTCAGGTGAAAACTAGTTCTCACATATTATATGAGAATTTTTTTGTGAAGCCCATTTGTGGGCCCCATTTGGGGATGGGACCAGGGGGATGGAAAGATCTATCTGAGACCACCCCAAGTACACAAGTTTGACCCGAAACACATGCCTCTAACCCCTTCATCCGTGGCCCACAAGTTTAACGGCTTCATATTCAAAAAAATACTTAACCCTCGATCTAAAGGTTCAGTTCATTCGGACTTGGGATTAGTGACTATCAGGAAATTCCCTATTGGTTGCTAGGTTTTGATGGATTGCTAGTTTGATTGTGCAAAAAATTTCTCATATATAATAGGTTTGAACTAGTTTTCACTTGAATATTTCCCTTTATGGATATAATATCCTTGTTTGGGAGAGGCTGGGCTATACCTCCAATATTGATGATTTCTTATTCAATAAGTTCGAAGAGATGGATATTATAATGGCAAATTTGTTAGTCTTCACTTATTGCTCAATTAATTTTGGACATGGGATTTTACAGGAGACACTACAACAGAAAAGTGTTTTCGCGGCGCACATTTTCGCCGCTAATAATAACCAAAATCGCTGCTATCTCTCTATTCCGGCGATTACTACTTCGTCGCATATCGCCGCATATAACCCTTCACTTTTAATTTTTAGCGGCGCAAACAGCAAATCGTCGCGAAAACTTTATCTTTCCCAGCGTTTCTTTTCGCCGCAAATAGTCTTCAACTTATAATTACAATGTCTTTTACAGCGATAAATATCATCTTGCAGCGACTATATATCGCCGCAAGTAGTTTTTTCCAGCGTTTTCCAGATTCGCCGCAAAAAATTTATGCAGGTAAAACACAATTGCGTCGATCTAAAATCGACGCAATTGCTTGTTCTACCGTTATTTTTTTCTTTCAAAAAAGTCATTTTCAGCGTCTATTTATTAATTGCATCGATATAAAATCGACGTAAATGCTCGCGTCTGACTTTAAAAATCAATTCCAGCAATTTTTTATCGTCGGAAAAATATTTTCGCAACGTTTTTTTAACTTCGTCGCAAGTTAAATGTCGTAGCTACAGCTCAATTGCAACGAAATGAAATTGACCCAAATGCTCGTTTCTGGCTATGTTATTTTTTGGTTTCATTAAATCAATTGCATCGACTATTTATCGCCGGAAAAAATGATTCGCAGCGTATGTACACTTCGCCGCTAGGCAAATTTTGCGGGTAAAACTTAATTACGTCAATTTCAACTCGACGGAATTGCTCTTTTCAATGTGTTTTTTGTTTTTTTCCGTCACGTCACATTTATTGTCACATCTGCCAATTTAAACACCATATAATTAATCTCTATTTCTATATATTAACACACAAAAATTCGTAAATCTGTCCAAACATCAATTCATCCAAACTCATGTATTTATACAATGTGGCGGTGCATTATATTCATATCAAGTACAAACTTGGCTACTATTAAATAAGCCACAAATCACTATTGTGGCCATAACAAGAATTAAATAGTCTATTATCACTAAAATGAAGGTGGTAAAATCTGATGTACAGCTCATATGTTGCTGCTACTCAGCCCAGTATTGAATGCATGGCCACATCACCCCGCTGATCAAATGCTTTTCTCTTCTGCATAACCCACTACATCCATGCTCGAGATGCCTGACATAAGAATGAATTAAAAAAATGTCTACGTAAGCAGCATAACTCAAATAAGCCAACTGTACTGCACCTATAAAGAAAAAAAAAATACAAATGTACCCAATGCATACAAGTTACCAATTACCAATAAACCCTGAGATTACCAATACTTGAAATTAGAACATCTTATACAAACGTGCAAAATATGGACTGACAATCCTTATATATACTTTATTTTAGAAAAAAAGTATGAAAATGAATGGTTTTTTTTTTTTTTTTTTACCTATAACGGTAGAATATAGAGAAATAGTGTCCCACGAAATGGATGTTCAGGTCTCTATTTATTTGTCAATATATCAGTGAACAATTCCCTACATCTCTACATAGTATCATTGAAATACATGTATATTAGGCATATACAAGTATCCACATATCATAGGTGTCTAATGGTAGAAACTAAATGAGAAAAGCATTATATGATTTCACATGGTGAACTCTAGGAGAGGAACAGGGGACAATATTCACCTTAGATTCTCGGAATCCCTCTTCATCTTTCTCTCTAAACAATTGCTGACCTAGGGATGATCACTCTAAATACTCCCTACAGAAATCTCTATGCACACTTGGATTTGGGCCGAATAAACATTATTTAAAAAAAAAAATAAACATTAAGAAGAGGGCATAAGGGAATAGAAAAAAAAAATCAAGATCAATGCTCCGAATAATGAAAAGAAGCCCCAAATCAAAATAATCCACCCATATACTACAGATGATGGAAAGATTTGCAACAAATATTTTGAATCATGAGAAGAAAAGCATCTTTGCATCCTATGGCAGGAGGGGAGAGAGAGGGAGAAAAGAGAAGGTAAAATTGGAATCGATTCTGTATGTATATTTTATTAAAAAAAATAAAACAGAGCAAAAAAAAAAAAAAAAACCAAACATGGATGCTCTCTTTGACAGATCCATCCAGGCCATCTCAAAGGTTAAGTCAAATTCCTAGTTCTAGAAAAATTCAATTACACCACTTGTATTATCACCCATTCTAAAATATAAATCAATTAAATACATGTTCAATGGAAATTCTCACATCTCAAGTGTTTAACAGGAACATATGATCTGATGCACCAAATGCAGCTTCAAGAAGTTACTGTTTAACACCACCAATCATACTCATCACCTTGTAATCTATCAATTCACTATTTTCACAATGGAAAGCAGAGTCTAGGAGAACATATGCATCTCTCTCTCCCCTTTTTTCTTTTTGTTTGTAAACGTGAGACCAAAAGTCCCCTCATCAGATTCAGAAAAAACAAAATGTTCCATTTTCTCACTATATATACTCTATTCAAATTCAGTTGAAAAAGAAAAGGACAAACATACTGAAATTTCGGTGTGGAACCAATACCAAAATCAATATCAATAAGTTACCAGATTTATAATGGTTTTCGCTTTGGCCAATTCATTTGGAAACCGTGTTATAAAACCACATAACAAATAGACAATGCTTCTACCAAAAAAAAAAAAATGGAACAGACAATGCAAGGAAACGACAGAGGTGCTTCGACCCAACTCAGCTGAGCATAGCTGGACTCTCAATTAATGCCTATTTCCACTTTGTAGTAGAGTCAGCTTAAAATTCTCCTATTGGGTCCCACTGCATTGCAAATATCTTTTACATTCAAAAGCACCCCTTCAGTGGGGCCCTACCGACATTGACCTACTTTTAACTACTCAAAAGCCCACCCCATTAGATTTGTAACAGCGCAAAGACAAGTGAATAATTGTAACAGATCTGCCAAATGCAAAACAGTAGATTTGTAGAAAATAGATGTTCAATCGCGGGAAATCCACCAAAATCCACTCAGAAACCCCAGATTTCTCAGAAAGAAAGAGGATTCAGTAGCACCCAAACAGGAAAAGGTTAAAAAAAAAAGTTCTTTAATGGCAGAAAACTCAACAAAATCTTCTCAGAAACCCACAAAAAGAAAAACCAGTGGAAAAGCAAATGCTCCCAAACAGATAGCTTCAAAAAGATGTCTGAAATGGCAGATTAAGGGAAGAAAGCTCCAAATGAGATTATGAGCAGCTCAAAAGCTGGGATTTTGTGGGAGATCTCCAAAAGAAAGCAAGGAGAAGGTCCAAAACCTGATTTTATGTGTAAGAAGATGGTAAATGGAGATTGAGGCACAGAGAATTACTGTGGGGAAGGAAACAGAGGCAGAGGAGAGTGGTGGCAAGAGAAGAAGATAAAATGGAAATAATCTGTTGATGTCTGATGAAAGCTGAGATTTAATGGAAGAAGAACAGCAGAGATTTGTTTATATATTTTTTTGGGAAACAGAGAAATGCTGATGTGGTTGTTTCAGTTATTACATTTTCAAATTTGATGTGGTTGTTTCAATTATTACATGTGGTTGTTTCAGTTATTACAATCAGCCACAGACCTAACTGATTGTGAAGACCACAGACTTTCTTATCATTCTTAAATGTCATTTCTCTTAGAACTCTTGTTTTCTTCTTAAAGGAAAATGAAAATCTCAAAATATCAAATTCAGTCAAATGTCCCCACACTAGGATCCAGCAATCAATTCATGAAACCACCATTAAATTTGAAAAAAATTATCATGATAGCAAAGTCCCCAAATCAAACTACATACCTACCATGGGAGAGTGACAGACAAGCATGATTATTCATAAGTTTGAATTTACAAGCGGTTAGAACAGTTATGAAACAAGAAAAATACCTTATTTTTCCGTCACACTTTGTCATTACAAGCTCAGCTCTAATCCAAGAAGCTTCAATTTTCTGTCAGAAAATTAAATTCATTGATTCCATGAATTGTTTCTAGTATCAATCAGTCGTCCTTTCAATTGAAGCCTCCAAGAACAACTGCACTGCAAGCATTAGAAGTAGAAAATTCATCAACCCAACCTATAAGATAACTCAAAATATGCAACTAATTGAACCCAATTACATTAAAAAGAAAAGGATGAGAAACAGAGAGAAGTAAAGCTCCAGTATAATGAACTAGAGTATCAGTGGATTAACATTAAATGAATCAATCTCGACATAGAGAGGTAAAAAAAGCGACAATAGAAATTATTTCAAAACAATAACAACAATATCTCAATGTTGATAACTCAAATCACACTATACTACCATTTTAGAGATAAAATGGGAACAATTGTAAAATGGCACCACTTCATACGCCCCAAATGCAAGCCCCTTAATCCACATATCAAAAGAGAAAAACCCACCAACTAACCAGACAAAAAACAACATAAAAATATGATTTCTCCAAATAAAGAGAAACTAGAATCCAACAACCTGAAAAATGACCCTTAATTTAGAGAAGAAAAACCCAATATTTTCATGAAACAGAATCCAATGCTATTATTAATCTTTGGAAGGATTGCAACCACATTCACTTCAATTAAAGCATAAAAGTTGAGAAAGAAAAAATCACACATTGAAATCGTGTATAACCACAATTTTATACTACACAGTACTCACTGTCACTGATATGCAGTAAGGATAAAAAAAAATCAATTTTTTGTATTAACAAGCCAAATGGTAATACTAACTGATATGCAGTACTCTCTCTCTCTCTCTCTCTCTCTCTCTCTCTCTCTCTCTCTCTCATTTAAATGGTAATACTTACCAATTACTTGATGTGATCAGAGAAAAGGTTGATACAGCCAAGTGCAATAATAAGTTGACACATTCATCATGTAATTCAAGTAAAAGGTGATATAATTACGTACAAAGATCAGTTGATTATAATACGTGTTGCTTGGATTCCAACATTGCATTCATGAATGAAGAAAATTCAAGAACCCCCACATAGCACACCAGGTAAAGTCCAAACCTCAAGAAACCAGGTGCAATCATCAGGCGTGGAATCCCTCTTAAGAACCAAAATCCTCTCTTTATTTAGGACCACAGCTGAGTGGCTCTTACATGGGACGGGTACTGTGCCTAACACCGTGGGAATCTCCCAGCCAAGTGCCAATGCAACTAATAAATCAACAGTCCTAACTCTCAACCAAAATCTAATTTCAGCAATGAAAAGTGATTATGAATTTCACCATTTGCCAGTAGACTTATCAAGAATTCGGACGCCAATGGACAAGGCATCATCATCTGATCCTCCTCCAATCACATACTGTACAGAATCATGAGAACCCATTGGGAACATGATTTTCATAGTATTCATATGAACAAGAAGAACAAGAGTATCAATCCATCAAAATTCACTCACTATTTTTTCGCCGAGCATAGTAGCTGTCTGGCAGCCGTTGGATTCCAAATCCAATCGAACCGGTTAAAAATTCTTCCAATCCATCCGCAGAGGACTCATGTACCTCCCCCTGGTTACAGAACCAGCAGAAATTAAGATTCAACAACCCAAGGAATCAAAAGCTCAAATTCTCTAAATTGGAAAAGGAAATATCCAAATATGTAGCCTCAACCTGAAACTGATCTACAATAACACAATGGCAAGCAAGAAAAGATTTTTATTCCAAGGTTACTCTTTTTTCTCAACATGCCCAAAATAGAAATAGAATGTGAGCAAAGAGAAACAACCAAATCTCACCATAGAAAGATCTTGTTCCCCAAATCAAGATTCTAACCTGAAAAACATACATAAGAAGAAAAAAAACATGGGGCTTCTTCTAGGGAATTGAAAAAGATTAATTTTTTTAAATCACTCAAAACCCATGTCTTAATCATTCATATTGGCTCTAATATCAAGGAGTGGTGAATAATAACGACCTCATTAGATGGCTTACTTCCTTCCAACATATCCAGTTTCAATCTCGGCAATTCTGCAAAAGACAAGAAGAATAAGAACTTTCAGTAAAATCTCTCACAACAAAAAGAAAATAAAAGGGAAAAAAGGACAAAACAAAAATCTTATATTTCTTGTAGATTCGCTTGGTTACTATGTTCTTGGTTCATCATTAATCGAAGAAATATATTCGCTTGGGCACTTTGGGATAGAAGAAATATATTCGTATTTGAAAAGTTATTCTTCTTCATTGAATGAGTGGTTCATAATGCAAAAGAAATCCTAAATAAAGGGATGCATGTGTAGCAAGCATTTCAGTAAGAATTATTTTAATAGAAATCTCTTGTTGATTTAATTAATATATGTTTCATCAATTTGACTAAAAAGTTAAAATAGAATTCTATCATAAGTGTATTCTGACATGAGTCTTCCGGAAAACTTTGTTTGTTAGGATGCACCATATTCACATAGATGATTGATATTGGGGACAGAAGGAAAATGAGCACGAAATGATCTAGAATAGGTTTTTTTTACACAATGTAAGGGGCTCCATGACCAAAAACTTCTTAAAGAGGAAATAGTGGATGTCAAATAATGTAAATGATCATCATATATATAAGAAACTGAGCAGGTTGGATCGAGTATTCAGAGAGTTCATGAAGTGGGATTTAGATGTTTTCTCAAAAATCGGTGAAGATGTGAGATATGCAACTTCACATTTTGAGATGTTTACCATCTCTATGAGAATATTGAGCAGTTCAGATCATGTAGGGGCTCACAAAAGTGCATCAAATCATATCATTTGATTAGGATTTCTTTTACATATTTCGGTGATGATATCCATCTAAATAAATATTGCGGTGATGATATCCATCTAAATAAATATGCAGGAACCAAGAAATGATCCAAAACACCCCCTAGGAGCTGTAGCAAAATAGAATCTATTTGATGTGAGAGTCTCTACATAATAATGTCAACTGGCAGTTACATATATATTCCAGAAATTTATAAATTCATATGTAATGTAAAGTAACAAATTGTTGGTTATATTGTTCAAGACATTGAAGGTGGTTGATTCTCCAACCAAAAAAGAAAAAAGAAAAAAAGGTGGTTGATTCTGTCATCTGATAGATATACCGGAAAACACACATTGGATGTTTTGGTGACAGATACCAACAATTGCATGTGTCACATTATCAAAATCAATAGGACTTCTAATAATCTCGGACAAGTCAACTGCCACTCTTATGTGTTCTGGCATTAAATCAAATAGTCCTTACATATCTTTCTTTAAATAGCTAAAGACAGGACAAAGACTAAAAAATGGTTTGAGTTAGGTGACAAGCCTTCATCCTTGAGGTCATAGATTGATCCTCCCAATGTTTATGATGTGTCAAGTGGTATTTAGTTGATTGCCCCTTATAACATTTCTTTTAAAAATGCTCTTGGAACACTGGTGTTAAGATTAGACACTAAATTTGATTTGATAGGATTTTATGATCAATACTATTTTTGGAAGATTTATTATCAATACAATTCAGTTGCATATTGCTAAGAGGACAACATCAATTAGATGAACACTTGTTTAAGTACCCATGAGGACCTCTTATTTAAGGCCCACCTGTGAGCAATGCAATTCCCACACTTGGTGGATCAACCTATTAGTAACAGAGAATGGCCTATATTACAAAAAAGTGGGTACACCTTTATCTATTATGGCATAGTACTACCCTATTAAGTTACTTTTTTACCTCCCCATATGCTGTCAATGAAAACTACTCATCCTGTTTGCATTGATGTGAGAATGACTGAGAAAGACACTGCAGTTATAGTCTCCTTCATGGAGAGTATAAACAGTTGCCTTATGATGGTAAATGTGACTTTTCCACATCTCTGCACTTTAACTCTCAAGATTCCAGAAAGAAAAAGAAACCCATCAACTTTCCATTTATCTGTTAAAGGCACAGCTGGTTTCAATCATCTCTACTTTCACAAAAGAACTGCTGCAAATACAGTGGTAGCCCATAAACTGTACAAAGTAAAATGAAATGCATACATGAAAAATGAAAGAAAAATATGTGCATTTCCTAAATCAACGACACATTTTGGGTAATGATTTGGGATTCCCAGGACTTGTTATTTTAGTTTTAGAACACTCCAAGTTAGTATAGCTTCCAATACCTAGCTTCTTTTGTAACACACTGGAGAATAAGAACAAAAAGATTACTAACAAGAATGAATAAGAAAAATACCTTCCACTTTGCTCTGTTAAAAAGAAGAGAGTTTGAATCTAACAAGTGATTAAATTGACCAATCTCAATGACAGCAGATATGATTGCTTCAGCTAAATGACTATCCTCCTCTGCATTAAAGTAGCAGCCTCGATTTTTTGCATCAAGAACTACCTTTTTCCAGACACGACCACTATTAGATAAAGTCAACCCATTCCCTACGATCCAAAGGCAGTGCCTGCATTGGAAGCAAGCAAGTAAACAAAAAAAGAAACGAGACTGGAACATGATCTATATAGCAAGTGTTAAAGTTATTGCTTTGAATCTAGTTACTTTTAAAGGTTTTATATTTAATCTCTATATAATACATTTCTGTATGTATCATGAGTATAGGTCAGTCAAGCATTATGGGTTGCACTACACCTACAAGTCCTCTAGTCAAGGACTTGAATAGGAGATTCATTATTTGAGACAAAATACTAATTCATGAATATCCTATTGAAGTAACATAGATTACCTTGCCCTAGTCAAAGCTACGTTTGTTCGTTGAAGATTGGAAAGGAATCCAACTGCACCATTCCTATTTGATCGGACAGTAGAAATAATAATCACATCCTCTTCACCTCCTTGAAACCCATCAATCGACTTGACACTAACAGTAAAGTCACTATATGTCTCATAAGTTTTTCCTAACTTTTCTTGAATTTCAGAAACTTGTGCAGAGTAAGGACAACAATGTATAAAAAGCACAACAATGTATAAAAAGCACCTTACCCTAATGACTAGATTACTTCAAAATGTTTACTAAATCTAATTAGTAAAGCATATTTGATAAAGATATAGATTTTGCCAGTAAGTACAGCAAAAAGTTTTTAAAAGAAGCACACATACTGTGTAAGAAGAAGCACGTCAATGGTTGATGGATCCATCTCATCGAAGTAATGCAACGCAGCCATTCCTGAGTACGTACTCCACAGTCAAACTACAATCACAAATAAAGAAACGGATTGGAACCCATCCAAAGACAAAATATTTAGAACAAGAAATAAATATATATATATATATATCAATTATTGAGACAGGCAGCATACCAATACAGTATTGCCTTAGTAAGACATGTACACACATGAACGCCCCACTTCGCTTCCTGATCCCAGCGGTGTGATGATAAGCTGATCTCCTTTTCTTGTTATAGATGAATCCCGCCTCTTCAACGAAGGTGTTGGGCCTCCAACTGAATCCATTTTCAAGATGATAGATACAACAAAATTGTAGCACTGCTGGATTCAGAACTACGGAGCTCAAAATGTCGGCATATGTTGATTCATGATTTCATCTGTTCAACCAATTTTTCATTTCAAGATCAGCCCCAGTATCTAATATCCAAGGGATTAATACTTAGAAAATAAATGGAATAATGGCATTCCAAGTCAGAGATGTTGAAAGCATTCTCTTAGAACAGGTATTGATAACAGATTCACCATCAATAGTTTAAAGAAAACAGTTATTGAAAACAGAGATTTTGAAATGCTTTATTTCATAAAGACTTATCATCTTTATCCCTAAGATGATAAGTATACTATATTTTGCCAGACAGCCTATTATTTTTAAACTAAAATCATAACAAAAGCTCCTAACTGAATATGCACAAGAAATGCAAAGAACATGCACTGCTCCTGTTAAAAAATAAATTAGGTAGCCATAAATCTAACCTTAAGTAATAGCAACAGCAGGTTCCTCTTCCTTCAACCCAGTATGAATAATCAACCTCACAAAGAAGGGGCGTTCAATGCACCAGCAGGAAAAAGATCACACCGGACATAACAGTTATGGTTAAACACCAACATGTCATATATTATCTTTCACAGCACCTTCAGCAACATGCGATTTAACTTTACTTCTTGCTCAAAAAGCTTCTCAAAAATAAAAAACCCGCCCTGTTATCTCTCAAGAGTAAACATAGACCCCTTTATATATATATATATATATAGAGAGAGAGAGATATTATATATCTATTTACAGTTGCCATATTGTCTAACAAAAAGCAACCAAAATCTATGTTGTCGAAACATACAACCCCCTTAGGTATCAAGGGAATTAGTCCAACCCTGAGTCTGTTGACATGACTCAGTGAATCCAGGAAAACCCTTGAAGAAAGTCTGGAGCATCCTATTAGTCTGCATCTGCTGCTCCCTAAGATCCCGCATCTCTGCTCTCATTTCTTCAAGTTGACTCTTATACTGTTCAGCATCTCTTCTTTGTTGTTCAGCATCTTGTTTTTGTCTCTCAATCTCGGCCAAATACTGTTGCATTTTAAGTTGGTCACGTTGTCTGCTTGACTCGGGGATGACCATCTCTCCGAGTCCCCGTGCATATCCAGGTCTATGGCCAAGAATCTCCCTAAAGACAGTCGCCGCCGCCTCATCAGTACGCTGCTCCGGTTCTAGGCCATCCATCCTACCTTGCATCTTCTTCTGCACATTGACAAAACACCGGTTATTAAAAATCTAGATATATCTTGTACTATTGATGCATTCATCCCATTTGAAAAGAAGAAAAGATCCCAAGGACAGTAAAAGCACTACTCACATAAGTCTCTTCTGTATCAGCTGTCACAAACGCATTCTTCTTCTTCGACCAGCGCGTCTCCTTATAGAAGTCAATCATATTCGTTGAATTATTCCCAACACGCTTCATGTGTCAGAAATGTGTACAGTATAAGAATATTGTCTCATATCAGAAAACTTTCATTACAGTGGAAATGTGCATTTTAAGCCCAAAAAATAGAGTAACCAATCACAACAATAATGTAATACGATCACAAAAAACAATAGAAATTCACTTCAAAGAAAATAGTATATGAAACAACACTCAAAAGCATATTCATAAAATAATGACATACTATGAAATATCCAGCTATCGTTGCTGGGTCATGCATTTTCAAAAGTATAGTTTCAAACTTTTTTGGGCCTTTGATTTAATACATGATAAGTCATTATGTTGCATATTGTTGGGATATGAATTCAGATTTGGGACAAGGGTAACCTGAACGAGAATAAATTATTTGAAACCTATACCTTCTGCTCAAGGATCCGGACAAATGATTTACGTCCTGATGTGTGATTAATCATGAGCTTCTTTCGGTTCTCTCGATTCTGAGCAGACATTTTCTGCCACCAAAACCCAATGTTAGCTCTAATAAACAAACAAATTTGCCACTATCAATATTTAGGCATATTAAATGGGTAAATATATGGTTTACTATTGTAGACAATACATACCTTAAATTCGTCGCTGACCCACCTCTCACATAACTTAACCCATACGAGTGGGTCAACCAAGATAGTCCCATGTGCCAGCGCCTCTTCGTGGCTTCCATATGATAGATATATCTTATGCAAGTCGTGGTGGAAAGAGTTGAATCGCTTACGGAGCTGCGTAGTCACTGTCAATCGGTGGTTTTCGCGTTCCCAATCAAACACGAAGTCACTCTAAAATTAAATGTCATCACGTCATTTAGGCGGCAATTATACTACAACCCCTTTCAAACAATCGATATTAATTAACAAATGACTTACCTTAACACGGGCAATGAGCTCCTCCTTCTGAGCTTGTGGGACAGCAGACCAACGTGCGTAACTCATGTCACAATTTTGTTTAACAATCCATGACACCCGAGTCGTGAACATAGAAGCATTCTCACAACACGGGGCAGTCTCGCCATCATTTATCTTCAGAGGCACTTTCCCATTCTTCCTCAATTTCTCAAACAAGGTGCATTTCGCGCTCCCACGCGTACGCTTCTTTTGCTGCTGGTTTGCGACGGGCTCTGTCGGTTCATCTACAACTACATTACAATGACCACGTATTTAGTTGGTCACAACTATAGTTAATCTTTACACTTAATTAACATGTATAAATAGGCCAACTCTCTTTTTATATCTACCAAAAAACACGCACCAGTTTGTGGTATACCGAGATCCTCGTTAGTATCAACTTGTGAGGGTTCTCGAATAGGTTCCGGTGGGGGAACTAGTTGGGCGCATGCAGGCACACAGGGCTGGCTTGGGGGCTGCGTGGAATCATCCGAGTTGGTTTGCTCTTCCTCCTCGGAGCTATGGTATGAAGAGAGACGCGCTCCACGCGACGGTGCAAGGCCCCTGGCACGAGTACCTCGAAATCTCCCTCCGCCTCTTAAACTTTCCCCTAATTGGTTACCTGCGTGTGCACGAGTTAATCATTTTAGACAAATGCCAGTCCACTCCACATGATAATGTCAAAGTCAAAGACAGGTAGATAAAAAAGAATCATATATCTACTGTTTCCTTTAATTGTTAGCTGACTAATTCTTACATTTGATAAGGCTTATGTTTTTTGCAAATGGAATCCACGAAATTAATATCGTTTAATACACGTAAATGGCAACCTATGTTATGAGCATAACATAAATAGAAAAATAACTAAAATTATCAAATTATATAACTTGATATTTGATATTACTCCTCGTGCCCCTAGATTGAAGATGAGATTGCGTTGACATGTCAACACAACGTACCGCCTAGAAGTATGGTATGTCCTGATTTCCCATCACATGAAGCAAATAAGTATCGCTCACTAGACTTTGTTTAAGCGCTTATTAATGTAGTAAAGCTGAATACTTCTTGTGTACTTGTTTGTTATTTGCATAATTAAATAGGCCGAGCTAGAAATCAGTAAAATCTACCTTGACCGGATGGAAGGAAGCAAAGTCACATGCAACACTGTCTTATTTCACCTCACCTGAAAAAGAACAATATCATACATATCAGAAGTCAAACAAGTTTATAGGAAAATAAATAAATGGTCAGTTATACTTATCCCTATATATATATATATTTATATATCTATGAAAACATAGATGTTATCTTGAGTGTATTAGTCCAGCCCATTTATCTCTAATAAATATGATGGTTTTAATAAATAAAAGCAAGAATTTCATACGATATAATAATATGATAAAAGCAAGAATTTCATATGATATAATAATTAACTGCCTATGTCCACAACTCAATTTCAAATACTTAATCTATCATGTTACCCTTAAACTCGGTGATCTCTTTTTTGGTTGTAATTATAAATCTGATACAGACTCTTCCTCTGTGGATAGGTCCCCCTCATCTAAATATTCCCCATCACCATATGCATCTCCAGAACCAGAAGCAATAATGTCATCGTTGATAAAGTTCGTTGAATCTATGTCTTGACCATCTTGTTACATGACAAATCGTGCATCAATATGGCTAGGTAGTATATCATTCCTGCTCATAGGGGTTGACATTGGACATGCATCACACTGCAGTAATGCATAATAATATGCTGACTCATCTTCTTGATCGACATCATCGTCGCTTGATTCACCATCAATATATTCTAGAACCCTCTGCACTGGAGGAATGTTGTATACATTCCTATTTGAATAGTTTTGCACAACACCCCAATTCCCTTTCGCCCTTAAATCTCTAATGTAGAAACACTGAGAAGCCTGACTCGCCAACACAAATGGTTCATCCTTATACCAAGTCATGTTCATGTTGACACTAATCATATGGTCATCCACCCGCACCCCTCGTTTTCGATCACCAACATTAAACCAATCACATTCAAATAGATACACCCGATGCCATTCCATGTACCGTAACTCTACGATATTATTAACAACACCGTAGAAATCTAGGTTATTTGTAGCCTCGTCACCAGTTACAAACACCCCAGAATTTTGTGTACACCGGCGAAGTTCACGCTGCTTTATATGAAACATTTTTCCATTTATAATGCAAGCAGCATATGATGCAACCCAACGGTCAGGCCCGCAAGCTAACGCATACAAATCAGCGGACACATCAGGTGGAGTGGATATACGTTGTTCTTGAATCTACACCAAAATTGATGAATAGTCAAAACATATATTTTAGTCATTCCAAAGCATAACAAAAGCTATGATATTTATAGTAGATAGGGATGGATATGAATTTACACGCTTCTTGAACCAATTTGGAAACTCATTTTGATGCGCGCGATCGATGCAATTTGGGTGTTGTACCCTACATTTCTCGTAGTGCTCCCTGCATTTGGATCACAGAATCGCCAAGCAAAATATGGAAGTTAGCTAGTGTATATGTATAACTAAAGCCGTGGGATGATAGGAACATGTTAAATTCAAATGGAAGTGTATATGTATAAGTAAAGTCGTTGATGCTTACTCTATATAGGGTCTAATCTCCGCACAATTGTTAAGCACGTACCAGATGGCTGCTCTAAATAGTTTTTCTTCTAATTGCACATTAGAAGCTCTACCCAAAGGGCGAACTTGCTGGTTGAAAATTTTGAATCCATCTGTAGTTTCCTCTTCGTTAGCATCAACGTTACGATCCGCTCGATTAAACTTCGTCTCAACATCTTGGAGGTACATGGAGCAAAATGTCAGGCATTCAGTGTGAATGTAAGCCTCAGCTATTGAACCTTCTGGGCGGGCTTTATTCTTAACATACCGCTTGAATTTGCCGAGATACCTCTCAAATGGATACATCCATCTATATTGTACTAGACCCCCAAGAATAGCCTCACGAGGTAAATGGACAGCTAGGTGGACCATGATATCGAAAAAAGATGGAGGAAATATCATCTCTAGTTTGCATAGGATAGTGACGATATCAGTTTGGAGCTGGAATAGACGATTCAAATCTAGACTTCGGGCACACAACTCTTTGAAAAAAGTGCTAAGTTCAGTCAATGCCAAAGCAATGTCACTTCTTAAGTACCCCCCAACAGCAATGGGGAGTAATCTTTGAAGGAAAACATGACAATCGTGGCTTTTCAACCCTGAGATTCTACAATCACGTAAAAAAACACATTTCGAGATATTGGCAGCGAATCCATCTGGAAATTTGATATTGCCCAGCCACTCACAAAATTTTTTCCGTTCATTTCCGTGTAATGTGTAAAGTGCATGTGGCATTGTTACACGATCACCTTCACGCCTCAAATGTAATTCTTTTTTGTAACCCAAAATCTCCAAGTCACGCCGTGAATTGATATTATCCTTAGTTTTTCCTGGAATGTTCATTAAAGTGAATAAAATGTTATCGGCAATATTCTTCTCAATATGCATAACATCTAAATTATGCCAAAGTCTAAGTGTTGACCAATAAGGTAGCTTGAAGAATATGCTAGACTTTGTCCAATTTAGCTCTTCAGCAGTGCGTTCTCTCTTCCTAAAAGATTTGCCAAATTGAACATCCCCAATCATATGCAATTGAGTTTGAATATCGTCTCCTCCTAGATCCCTCGGTGCCATGCGACGATCTTCTTTACCGTTGAACAACTCTTTTTTCATTCTCCATATGTGATCTGTCGGTAAGAAACGCCGGTGTCCCATATAACAATGTTTTCGGCCATATTTCAACCAATTGGAGTCTGTGTCGGCATTGCAAGCTGGACACGCCAATTTTCCCTTTGTTGACCAGCCAGAGAGATTCCCGTAGGCAGGAAAGTCACTAATTGTCCACAATAAAGCAGCATGCAACATAAATGTTTCCCTAGTCGAGGCATCGTATGTAGGTACCCCATGTTCCCAAAATTCAAGCAATTCATCAAGCAACGGCTGCAAGTAAACATCGATGTCATTCCCGGGTGACGTTGGGCCAGGAATAATCAGAGATGTCATGAAGAACTGGTCTTTCATGCATGACCACGGCGGCAAATTATACGGAACAAGGATAACTGGCCAAATGCTATGAGGTTTAGCCAAATTGTTGAAGGGAGTGAAGCCATCACTTGACAGACCGAGCCTAACATTGCGAGGATCAGCAGCGAACCAACTATGTTGTTCATCAAATTTCTTCCAGGACTCGGAGTCGGCCGGATGTCTCATAATGGTATCTTCAATCGCCCGTTGCTCTTTATGCCATCTCATATCACCTGCTATCTTTGCAGACATAAAGAGACGTTGCAATCTCGGTTTCAAAGGAAAATGTCGCAAAACTTTTTGAGGCATCACTCGTGACCCGTGTGTATTTGGCATCCACCTCGAAGCCTTACATACAGGGCATTCATTAAGAGCGGCATTTTCTTTCCAAAATAAGATGCAGTCGTTGACGCATGCATGTATTTTGTGGTAATTGAAACCCAAATCGCGCTCCAAGGACCTTGACTCTTGATATGATCGTGGCAAGAGAGCATCTGGGAAGGCAGACCTCAACAGGTTAAGGAGCATGTCAAATGACTTAATTGACCATCCACCAATTGATTTGATGTGTAACAACTTCACAATGAATGACAGTTTTGAAAATTCCGTACACCCATCGAAAAGAGGACGTCGAGCATCTTCTAATAGCTGGTCAAAAGATGACGCTGGTGTGGCTTCAGGTATTGGTGGCCTATTTGGCGAAATAGTGTTGTCTTGGGGCACATCAACAAAGGTGCCTGCCCAAATGTCATCCAACATCTGTTGCATGTCATCAATGTAATCATCTTCTGGTATAACCTCGTCCTGAAGATCGTCATCACTGACATTAAATGTCTCATCCTCTCCATGAAATAACCACTGGGTGTAATTTGGATTGATCCCTTTCATATACAAATGAGTCTCCACCTCAAATATAGGCAACCACCGATTGTTAAGGCATGTACGACATGGACATCGAATACGATCCCTTCCACAAGCATGGTTCCGTGCTTGTGTGAGAAAATTGTTAACCCCTTCAGCGTATGCAGGTGACAAAAGTCTGTCGGGCTCGTTCATCCAACTTTTATCCATCTAGAAAAATAACATGATTGGGAAAACTTATTAGACAACGAACTTCTATTCAAGCAACAGCTAAGTAACCATGTTATTCAACTCCCAAGCTGTTAAAAGAAAACATTTTTCAGAAATAGGAACAGCCGTGGTGCACCATGATGGGGAAAAAAACCACAACCACAATCCAGTGCCTAGTTTGCTCCCTACACAACATAAAGCAGCATGTATATGCAACAATTCCATTGCAACCCCATGATTTCAACAAGAGAGATTTGAAACAGAGTAAGACTCAAGAAAGAAATTGCTTAGGCATGTAATTCTTATTCTGATCTGTGAAGGTTATACAGGTGTTAATCATTTACAAAAGGTGTAAGAGCATGTTGTAAGAATAATTTATATGCAGAAATATGCAAAAAATATAGCATAATGAAAGGACAAGATATTGGAAGAGAAACCCAAGGCTAGTGACTCTAGTCAATAAAAGAAGCCCCAATTTTAGTCAAATAAAAGCCTTACCACTCTTTCATTCTAGTAACCTCATTCAGTAAAAGCATTCTTTTTTTTTTAATTAAATATAATTTGATTAATTCTGGTTTGTGGTTATAGTAATTATAACTACAATCTATGTATTCCATATCCTATTACATTTGACCCCATTGATGCAAATCCATAGACTCAGAAGATTTTGCATATGCAAAGAAACCTAGTGATGACTTACACAGAAATTCTTGATTCAGCTTGAGATCTTGGAGTTTTTAAATTTGGTCATTGATCTTTAGGGCTCCACTTGGTTGCAAGAATTTTGGAGAATTCATGACTCTGCATGAATTCCAATTCCCTATTTGATTCATCATAGAGTTTCATGCCTGAGAATTCAATCCATCTTGAATTCCAGGAATTCTCTGTTTGATAACTTAATAGGATTCTCTGTTGGGTTTTCACATAACAAAATATAAAAAAGAAGAAAATCAATTCAAATAATAAATTTGAGAATAATAAATCAAAATTATAATTATTAGAAGAGTTGGGTAATGTCTGATTAAAATAACAAAAATATAATCCAAACTTCAGACACGATCAATCTAACGATGAAAATTTTGATTGAAGTAAAAAATAAAAATCTAATATAATATAAACAGAAATTTTGAGCATTTTTTTATTTAAAAGTTGAGCCACCTCAGATTTAATTATAGCAATTGATTTGGGTAATTTCTGCCCACTCTTTTTTTTTTGGAATATCACTCCTTGCTCTATACCTTGGTTTTACATTAATATGATGATAGGAAAATCTTTGATCGAGTAATAAGTGTTTTTTGTGCAGGTTCTCCCAACAACAGGAGAAGCACTGAACCAAACTCGGGGAGCAGTTTTTCATTTGGAGACATCTTGTTGGCTGCTATGCTGCCATTGATCATTCAAGCTTTTTTGAGCATGTTGAAGTAATTCAGAATCAACATGATTGCTTCATGATTGATCCTGATCAATCCTTTTTTAGGTTTATTTTTTTTCAATTTGCTAGATAGGTATATTGATCATTATACCGAGTAAAGGTTATGGTATGTTCCATTGTTCTGAGTTAACGTTCTATCTTTGCTAAATGATCAGTAGTGGTTAAGTTGCAAATATTGTGCAGTGCCATGTACTCATATAGTAGTGAGGCATAATACCCAAATTACGCAAGCTCTCATTTGAACCAAGCATTCCATACATACATGTGGGTCACATCTTATTCCAGTTATCCAGATCATCAATCAGGTGAAAATTATTAGTTCTCCTAAGCAAAGCTTTGTGTATCTTCTACTTCCAAGATATACTAGAAAAGAAAAAGGACTGCATCTATGACTAATTTATAGAGAAACACAAATACAATTCAAACAGGAAAAGATTTAGAGAAGAGAAGGAAATCCATACAACTTTTTGTTAATGGAAAAATTCGCTTCTTAGTAAGATTTGTGCGTGAAAGATAACCACGGTATAAAACACCTAGCAGTTCACAGATATCATTTTATTTTTCAAAAAAAAAAAATTCCAAAACCATAACAACTGAGAAAACAACGACAAGAAGAAAGAAAGAAAGGAAAAACTAAAAGTGGAAAAAAGACTCAAAGCCATTTTGCCGGTGTGAGATCCATCATTTGTGTGCAGTTCACAAATACTTTGAGTGACTCAGTACACAGTAAAGGCATACAGTCTTGTAGGGGCTCACAAATGTGCATTTTTTATAGGGGCTCACAAAAGTGCATCAACATCTTTTGTTTGGCTCCAGCTTATGGTACAGTCATGACTCATAAGTTATATAGAGACCTACTTGTCAAAGAGAGTAAAATCAGGGTTGTGAGTGCCATGGGTTCTAGCTCCATCAGAAGTGCCCCTCTTTATGTTATAGAGGAAAAAGAAGAAAACCCAAAAGAAAAAGAAGTCAGTTTTGAGTTTCTTTTCTTTTCTTTTTTCAAGAGCTCTTGTCTAAGTGGAGAAAAAAGGGTTTCCTTTGGAGTTAAAAATCTAAGGATCCTTCACTCTTTTGTTATGGTTTTGATTTTTGTTGAACCCTGTGAGAAAGTAGGTCTTGAATAGAAAACAAACAGATACACTTTAAGTTCTAAGCATATACATGAGAAGAAAAGCATTGTACTCTCTTAATTATATATATATATATATATAGTTTTTTGCTTGCAGATTTGGCTCAGGTTCTCATTGACAGGTTTTTCCACATGAATCTGATAATGTGGTTTTATATCTTGGTTTGATTTGATTTTGATTTGTTATTTTCTTGATTCATATGGATACCTAATTTAGGGCTTTTGTTTTTTCCATTTAATTTATACATACATGGTAAGGCTTTGCTTCCCAACAAGTGATCAGTACTGGTATGAGAACAACGTTTAGGAAAATATGTTGGGGTCCTAGCTCATAGGTTTCAGTTTAGAAAGCTTGACATTTGATTTTGTGTTTAAATTGATATGGAGGCAAGCACCACAAATGGAATGGTTGACCTAATAATGGCTCAAATCAGATGGTTTGAAAGGTCAAAATGGAGGATATTGAAATTTAAAAAGGGGGATCAATTACTGAGAGCTTATATAGATGTACATACAAACTTATAAATTATAATACAGATTTCTTAATCACGTACATCATAATTCTAATCTAACCTAATCACAAAATAACTAGATAGCAAACTATTTAAATCCTAGAATATCCTAATCACATCACAAACACTAATATCACACATTACTAATCTAACATAAACTCATCCTTGTGATATCATATCGAACATTCTTAGAATATTCTCTATATATCATGTATAGAATTGTTATTTAGGTTGTTTTTATGAAGTTGGTGTTAGATGATGAGCTACAAGCTATTTTACTCCATACCTCTTTATTTCACAATTGAGAAATATCGGTGACACCTCGAAGTAATTCCTTCTTGAATAGTGTGGTTAACATGATTTAAGATAGAAGTAGCTTACTTAAGAAAGAAACATAAAGAAAAACTACAGATTATCTTACTCAAAAGCATTGGTCAACAAGAAAAGGGGAAAAAGAGTTATAGAAAGCTGCATGATCAGGAGAAATCATGGAAAAGTTTGAAGATAAAACGAAAAATGAGATTTGAGTGCTTTCTTGGTTATTAGGAAAAAAAAAGGAATAATCACATGAAGAGAAGATATTGCAACCTTAAAAGGGAAAATAAGTAGGTAAAGGACAGAGAAATGAAGAATCTAAGGATAGTGCCAACATGTTGAGGGTGTTGTTGAGATTGGGGTTTCTAAGTTCTAACCATCCTACTTCTGGGAAGGATTTCTTTAAATCATACAAATTGGGAGATTTTCTATGTTTTGAAGTTGGATAACAATATTCATTTAGGATTGTGAGTAGGTGTGTGTGCATGATGAGAACAAATGTAGGATGCACATTAAGTTTTAGAGATGTGAGACAATTTTTTTGCTAATTGGTAAGACTGTATTGAGAGAAAAAGGGTTGAAACCCTTAGGAACAGAAGACATAAAAATACACCAAAATATAAAGACAAAAAAGGAGGAGATGGACTCCCCTAATCAAAAGAAAATAACCAAAATAAAGCACTCAGACAGCCCAAATAAATTGGAGCAACTCAGACAGGGCCTGAACAACTGCCACAAAGAAACCAAGCCAATGGAGCCAGCCCAAAGAACTTGGAGCAAAAACCTGTGCTACAACCTACTAAGCCTACCCTGCAGCCTAAAAGCTAACCAGCAAGCAGAGAAAGAGAGAAAAAGGAGCAGGCAGCAGTAGAAGCATCTCCTAACCGAATCAGTGGATAAACCCAAGACTTGGACTTCTTAGAAAGACCTTCAAAACTAACAAAGGAAGAAAGGGCTGCTGCAGCATCAATCCCACTGAAAGTAAACCCCTGGAAGCAAAACCAGGGCCAAAACAGGGCACCTCTCAGCAGAAAAAATGGCCCATATGCAACCAACTATAAACCTGCAAACCTACCCCCAGAAAACCAGCTTAGACAACTGCAAAGCAAGCCTGAAGCTAAAGAAAGCCAAACACTTCAGCTACAGCATCCAAGAAAGCCATCCAACCATATCCATTTTCATTGCTCCAAAGACTGAAGCAGGAAGCTACTAAGAGCAGCACGATAGACCTACTGGAAAGTTGTTCAAAATCACTTGTGGTTGACCTACATATAGATGATATGTTGATGTTTGACACAAATGAGAAAGTGTTAAATGAAATAAAAAATTTTCATCTTTTTGACATGAAATACTTTCATGCAATTGATGTGATTCTAGTAGTAGTATGTCTACAAGAACACCCTTGATCCTTATGTAAGATTGGAAAACAATGCTGGTGATAGGATTAAAGCCAATCAGAACACGTTAGTGTATTTGTGCATGTCATGTTATTAGATGATCTGCAGTATACTAGACTTGATATTGCTGATAAAACTCCATAGAACTCCATCAACAAAACCCCCAAAATTCATCCTATCAACTGCAACTCCACCAACAAAACACCTTTTTTACTTTTTGCCCCAAACCAATTACTGCAAAACCCAACCAATATATGCAAAACCCCAAATCAATCTCTGCATACCCTATCCAATCTCTGCAAAGAAAAATGCCCACTAAAACCCCCAACAAAAGAGACGAAAATGGAAAAACAGGGATGAAATAGATTGAGAGAGATTAGAGAAGGGAGAGATGATATTACCTGCTTCTCGTGTGGAATTTCTGTGCAGGTGATGGCTTGCGTGGGGTTCTGATGAAGGACGAGTGAGTGTGAGGGCTGGAAAGGGCGATCGAGATGGGTTCTGGAAAGGGAGGGAGAAGGTGGGAACGATGAAGAAGGTGGAAACCGTGAGGTGGGAACGATGAAGAAGGTGGGGAACAGAGACTTTGGAGGGAAATGGGAGAAATGCGCGCCAGAAAGAAAGAAATGAGTGACGCGGGAGAGGGAAAAAGGATTTTTTGGAGGCGGGGAGGGGAAAATAATTTAATGGCATTTGGATTTCCGGCGAAATAAAACGTTGCGGATGATTAAATAACATTTGCAACTAACTAAATCGCCGCAACAGTTACTAAAATCGCTGTAAAAAAAGCGATGGTCACATATATCTCAAAACCATGCAACGTTATTTATTTCGCCGCAAAAAAATACCATTAGCAGCGATTTTTTTCCCGGCGCTTATTAAATCGCCGGAAAAACCCTTTTTTCTTGTAGTGAGATCAAGATGCTAAACCTCTTCTAAGGTACATTATATGTTGTTTTTCAATTGATACCCTGAATCTTTATATTCATGACCTCGGGGGCTTCTCAGCTTCTGATATATGTTAAAATCCTGAAAGATTATTATTATTTCTTATTTTTTTAAATTTATTAAGTGGAATGTACTCCTTGATTCATAAGCAAAGGATCTGGATTCCACGGAATCTTGGTGTGGGTAAACAAAGGGGGGAGATTATGGGAAAATAAAGGGGGAAGATCATACTCTCCCCTGAAACAAACAAATGATAAAATGTTCACTTGGAAGATAAGGAAAAGCTCATGAATTAAGAAGAATCGAATTAAAAAAATTGCATTTATATTCACTCCTTAAAACAATCTGACTGTAGCTTATTGAAACTAAAAAAAAAAAAAAACTATAAAAAGAATAATAATAAAATTCTCGTAAACTGCGAATCACAATAACATGTATAATTGATATTGTCTAATGAACCAAGTAACATATGAACTTCAATTTGGCTAGAGAGAATGAAGATATAACCTGATAAATTAGTAAGCTTAGCTAAAAAGCTAAATTGACCGTCAAAATATTGAAATCTCAAGATGCTAAATGGGGGTTAATTTTCCTAGTAATTATTATATTAGTATTGTTGGATATTTTTCTAAAAAAACTATCAATTTATAACGGATATATCTCAAGAGGCACTTGAGTTAGACTTTTCAAAATATTTCAAATGTTTTATTTTTTTAAAAACATTTTTGTCCCCTTTGAATGAGATGTTTCTTTTGGGTCATTTATGAATGTATGTTACCAATTTTCAAACAATT
Source organism: Litsea cubeba (assembly GCA_012931725.1). Taxonomy (NCBI): domain Eukaryota; kingdom Viridiplantae; phylum Streptophyta; class Magnoliopsida; order Laurales; family Lauraceae; genus Litsea; species Litsea cubeba. Next base: position 53,298,640 of record CM022949.1, read on the forward strand.
GCTACTAACCCTATAGCTTAAGGTCACTTTCAAGTTCTTTATATAGCATTTGAAAATGCAGAAATTAAACAGTTTTCTTCATTTATTTTCTGATTTTTAAGGAAACTTTCATATGTATTTCTGATTTTAGTGTGCAGGTTTCGAATTAGAGTTGAGCATTGTATTATGAAGATATAATTTTATCAAAACCTGATACAATTTCATCAAAATTACTTACATGTGAAAAGATGTTGTCTTTAAGAAAGATCTTAATTGGTATGCCTTACCCATTTTCTATTTTTTTTTATAATTCAATTTCTCACTTTCACTTTTATTTACTAACAATTTATTTTAATTGTCAATTTGTATTTTGGATTCCCCCCCCCCCCCCCCCCAATAAAAAAAAAATACATCCCATGAAATGGTATTTTTTTATATGTCCCTATTCATCATTTACAGCCATGGATTCACATGAGAAACTAAAATCACAATTTATCTCCCATTGCTACGGCCACTCTCATCCAAAATAAGAACACACACTAAAAAAAAAAAAAAATAGAACCTTTACACAGAAGACTCGACGCCAATTGCTTGCTATGTTATTGAAAAGGGGCTTGACCGAACCCACATTGGACGGCTGCGATCATCGACAGACCTTTCCTTTTCTACGCTAGTTGGTCTTACAAGAAAAGTTTTAACTTTTGACAGTGTACGCTCTCCTTCCATGTGGAAGACACAAGGCAAAAATCAAATAGAACAGTCACGACTCAAGAGCTTTAACTCTTTATGCCTGTTAAACTAGGACACAGCCTTCGGTGGTATAGGTGGACTTTGTCATCTACAAAAATTTTAGTGCATTAGATGTTGTGAGTCATTTATCAATGGAAATGGATCACAGAAAACTTTCCAATTTACCATAGATTGTATAGACATTAGATTAGATAATTGAAAATATCTAATGACATTGAATTGTTTTAAATAGCTAGATGGTGAAGTGGTTTGGTATCCTGAAACTGAAGGATACCTAACAACCCATAAACTTTGTCAGCTGTTGCAGTTCATACTGTAAAATGGATTCTGGTCCAATAGAATATGAAAACTGAGACCATGCTTTGTGTATGATCGGGTTGCTTTTTGCAGACAGTTCCAAAGCTGTGGGCCCCTCGTAGAAAAGTCAGATCTTATTGCAATCACGGAACTGGGAGTGTCACTCTGTTGCTGCGGATTCTCAAAATGAAAGATTTGACTGATTCTCATGCAAGTATCAAAAGGACTCGATCGTTTCACTCGGAAAAGGAGGGTTACATTGGAAAGCATTTTAACTATAGTTGAAATCAAACAATAAGGCAATGGCAATGCTATCTAGTTGTGTTACTGTGTAGCGCGATGATTGTTGTAAGTGCAAAAAATGTAATTCACAAGAATAGGAGGTGCCAGATAGGACTTATCTAAAGAACTGATGAAGATCAGCTGCCTGGAACCTGAAAGGGGAGAAAGAAACAGAGAGGGAATCAAAGGACCCTGGCCTGGGCGGCGCAAGGCTCTCCGATGCCTAAGTCAATGTGGGAACTAAGCATTAGGATGGAGATTTTGGGGAAGAAGATTATACCAGCAGTGTGGTGTAATTGTTGGCCCTCCCCTTGCTCTGGAGCTGTAGCTGTGCTCATGTAGAATAAGAGAAGAGGTAAGGAGGTGGTTGACTGTCTTGTCATAGCCCACTTTGTCAGGTACTAGGGATGAGCAGTCTCATCGTAGCCTACTTTTCTTTAATTGCAATCCCATCGAGCCTTATCATGGCGCTTTGGGAGCTGTGGACGGCGATTTGTCAGGGACTATGGGCGGTGCTCTTGTCCTGTCGCACGCTCTGCAAGAAGGCCGAGTCTCCATAGAGGCCGAGCTGGAGGAGGCCGAGATGAGGAAGCATCCTGAAGCCCCTGGCCTGGCTGAGGATGCCCTGGCCGAAGTGAAAGCTTATGAGTATACGGCCGAAATGGAATTACTTGGCCGAGCTGGAGGTTGGCACTATTGCCGAGACTGAGCCCTGCCGAGCTGGAGGGCTGGTTCAGAAATCCGAGATAGAGCATCTAGCTGGCACTGTAGTGAGTTCGGAAATATCCCCACACAATAGCCCCCCAGCTTCTGAGTTCCTGGAGTCCTAAAGCCTTTGGAGGTCAGAAGCTACGTGTCATGATGGGTGAACCCTGCTTTATGCTTGTGGCCAA